>JACRUU010000018.1:8007009-8012009 GCA_030449085.1 Kryptopterus vitreolus
AATTGGCGATGATTTCATATTTATTTTACTCTGGAAATGATTCTTTTTAATATGAATTTCTGGTTAATTTCAATGTTTTTAGTGTTGGTTTGAAGTGTAAAATATGGGACGTGGCTCCTTTAAGAAATGTGTTCCGGTTGCTTTTCCATACAAACTGGTGATACGTTCAGGGTTATACGGAGGCGCATTGCGTTCACCGAAAAGGAAATTTATTCTTAATCGCTTTATTCCGCAATACGGATTTCGGAATTACGTAACGCACACGGAATCGGGTCGGCTTCTCGTTTGTGGAAAGAGAGAGATCTGGAAATGATACAAAACCTCGCGTTCTTATTGAGTTTGCTTTTGTTTGATCTCCTAATGGGATTATTTCCGGGAATGTTAACGATCGATTGATTTCGGGAATCATAAATGTGCGTTTCTATCTTACTTTAAGTGAGCTCTGCACACACTCCGCACCCTCCCCACCCCCCTACCACCCACCCTTCTCCCACCCACCCCCCCCCCCCCCCCCCCGCCCTGACCATGTGCAGTTTTTTTTGTTTTTTTTTTAGGTTCTTTTTAAGTTTTCTCCTACCCCAGTATATAGGCTACTCCTAAATTGCACCTGTGCTGTGTGTGTTTGTGTGTGTGTGTGTGTTGTGTGTGTGTGTGTGTGTGTTGTGTGGTGTGTGTGTGTGTGTATTCCGATCTCGGTGTAGTGCCATTCCTGCTCAGTGTCTCCTGGGACGGGCTCCAGATTCTGACCAGGATAAAAGGGATTGCTGAAGATGAGCAGATAAAGTGAGTTAGGTGTCAGCGATTACTGCCTCCTCACACTTTCTCAAGACGAGAAGACTCCATCCAGTGAGACGTGTTGCTATTCGAGACTCGTTTTAGGGCGGGGGGTGGGGTGGGTGTGGGGGAATGGGGGTGGGGGGTGGGGGGGGGGGTTTAATTGTAGCATTGCTTCCAAATTGGCTTGTGCATACGTTTGTAACAATGAGTGCAGCATATTTTATATGGTATTTTGCATTGATGGCAAACTTTCCAACTTGTTGTTGTGTGTGTGTGTGTGTGTGGGTGTGTGGTGTGTGGTGTGTGTGTGTGTGTGTGTGTGTAAAACATTTTTTAAGTGGTGTTAGTGAATACACCTGCACCATAAATATAAAGTAAATACAGGTAGCTACGACAACAGCGCCATGAAAAATATATTATTATTATATTATATTATAATTAATATATAATTATATTATATAATTATATTTTATATATATATATATATATGTTTTCATTGCAACACACCAAGCGCGGCAGAACGCCTTATGAAGGCCGGCGCTCCCTCGGACTGTGCGTGCGGCCGCGTGCTGCCCCCTGCTGGTGTGTTGTAAAACTACTCTCCAAGCTTTTTTATCTATATTGTATTCATTGTATTTATTTATTTATTAATTTATTCCTCTTTCGGGGTCGCCCAGTACATGGATTTGGCATCTTTTTTTATATATTTTTATTTATTTATTGATTGATTTAATGCTGGATGCCCTTCATAACACAACCCTCCCTCCCCATTTATCTGGGCTTGGGACTCGAACATGCCAACGTTTCAGAGCCCAATGCCACCTCCCTGTGTAAAGTGTATTAATTTTGCATAGTGTATAGTGGTTTGTTTTAGTACAGTTTGTGACTTGTATATACATACATATATGTATGTAAGTGGGGGGCACGGTGGCTTAGTGGTTAGCACGTTCGCCTCACACCGCCAGGGTCTGGGTTCGATTCCTGTTTTTCGGCCATGTGTGTGTGTAGTTTGCATGTCCCCGTCCTCCCCGTGCCTCAGGGGGGTTTTTCTCCGGGTTCTCCGGTGCACCTTAGGTTGATTGGCACCTTGGAAAATTGTCCCTAGTGTATGAATGTGTGTGTGTGTGTGTGCCCTGTGATGGGTTGGCATTCCATCCAGGGTGCCTTAATGCCCATAGACGGCTGAGATAGACACAGACTCCCCGTGACCCGAGGGAAGATCGGATAAAGCGGTAGAAGACGAATGAATGAATGTATGTGTAATATATATATATATATTATATATATATATATATATATATATATATATATATATATATATATATATATATATATATAGAGAGAGATAGAGAGAGAGAGAGAGAGAGAGAGAGAGAGAGAGAGAGAGACCCTATTGGGCATTTATTTGATAGCATGAATCATTGTTTGTTGATGGCAAAATGCACAACACTGAGAACACACAGTTTCCATGCACGATAGTTGAAGCCCCAAAAACCATCGTTTTCAAAACGAATCCAGGTTTCTAACCTTCGCTTCGCCTCCGGGCCTTTCAATCACCCCCTCAACAAATGTCCCAAAATGTCCGATACGTGGGGGGAAAAAAAAGGATTTGTATTGCTGCGAGGTTTGAAGAACGAGTGACTAAAGAATACAGAGCTTGTTTTTATTTATATATATATATATATATATATATATATATATATATATATATATATATATATATAATATATATAATATATAGGATATATAATAAATCATGCAGCGTTTCTGCACTAGCATGGTCTCCATTTAAAACGCTGGTCATTTATATGTGACATTTTGCTTTTTAACGCTGAGTCACGCCCGCTGCTTAATGTGTGACAGTGGAGGCGTGTGTGTCGATTAGGAAATGTTGGAGAATGGGATGGTGTTAGGTCTTGGGGCTGCATTACTCATCCCCACATGAACCTCATGAAGCATTTTTCCACCCAGGCTCGTTTCGTCCGCCGCCAAGCGGGAGACGCTTCCGTGTGAGGAATTTGGACACCCCCCCCCCTCTCCGCCCCTCTCCGCCCCTTCCTCCCCCTCCCACCAAAGAAAATCTTCCAAGGTAGTATTAGATAGTTTAAGTTCTTTAGGCGGGGAGAAGTTGACCCTCCATCGTTTGTCGCACCGGGAATTTCGTCGCCTCCGTGTAAACGCTCTGGCGGCGGCGGCGGAATGCAATAGAGGTGCAATCTCAGCTTTGTGTGCTCGCTCGGCTCAAATGAGACTCCTGCCTTGACTGAAGATCAAGGGAATAAATTACCCCACTGTGTGGGGTGGCGTGGGGGGAATGACAGGCTCACAATGTATTTACGCGCTTCTGCATGACTTGCAAAACACTCGGGTTGTTTCTTTCGAGTTCACGATCGCGTGAAGGCGAAACGGGCAAAGCAACCATGCCGCGCGTACCAGCGTAACTGACAGCTATAGTATTTGATTTATTTATTTATTTATTTATCTATTGCTTTCTCCTGCCAGTGTATGTACTATGAAACAACCAGATCTAAAAGTCCCATCCAGACATTAATAACTATTGCTAGAAAATGTATTTCGGTGCGCCATCCTGTTTTATATCTATCTATATATATATATATATATATATATATATATATATATTATATATATAATACATATATATATATATATATATACTATATATATTGTGTGTGTGTGTGTGGTGTGTGTGTGTGTGTTTTAGTTATATGTGTGTGTGTGTTTATGTATGTATGTATATATATATATATGATGTGGTGTGTATCTGTGTCTCTATATATATAATATTTTAATATATATATATATATATATATATCTATATATATATATATATATATATAGATATATATATATATATATATATATCTATATATATATATTTTAATGTGTCTGTATCATCCATATATTGCACTTTATAAGCGTGTAAAGAGCTCTGGGGCCGTGTTGTTGTTGTTGTTGTTGTTTTAAATCAGCCGTTCGTTTTGTTTTTTCCGTCCAGCAAACAACAACAATAAAAGTACGGACCGGGAAAAAGAAATATTCCATTGTTGCCGGGTTCAAATACAGTAAAACGCTGCTTTACTGCATTCGCGGATTAAGAAAAGATATAATAAACAGTGAATAAACAGTGTAAAATAATACACTCATGTATACAGTAAATACGGCAATTACAGCGTCGTTAATACGTTTGTTATTCCGAACAAATTTTAGCGCGTAGACGAAAGACTCTTTCCTGCACGGTTTGTGGGCGTGGCCTACGACCACAAGAAACTCTATTCATGTCATCGCCCTGTTACGTGTTAATTTAACGCCCGTCTTGATGTCGTCTTAGTAAGATGTATTACACGAGGGTCCCTCTAGAGGGCGGTGTGTACCTCAGTGGTCTAAGTTGCCGGGGCCCTTAAACCCTCTGCGCTCCAGGGGGCGCCGCAAACGAGCTGGGATACGTCACGCATAAAGTCTATTCTATTCTTCTGCTTTCTAACGTCGCTATGAAGCTTCCTAGAGGTGTAATAGCGCCTGACGGGGTACAATTCTTATCAGCATCATGTTGTTTTTTTTTTTTGTCATTCCGTGTCCCTTTGACCGTCCTTCCCCATGGATTCACCGAGAAAACATCTGTCGCTCTGATTTCCCTTGTCCTCTCGCACCTCTTCAAGAATATCCCCTCCGACATCTGGCCATTCTTCTGGACGTTACTGCTCATCCAGGCTGATCCACTCCGCCGTAGCTCCATTTCTTTCTTTCTTTCTTTTGATTTTGTCGTCACCGTGTTCTCACCAATTATTCATTCATTCATTCATCTTCTAGCGCTATATCCGATCTCTCGGGTCACGGGGAGTCTGTGTCTATCTCAGGCGTCTATGGGCATTAAGGCAGGATACACCCTGGATGGAATGCCAACCCATCTCACACACACACACACACACACACACACACACATTCATACACTAGGGACAATTTTTCCAAGGTGCCAATCAACCTACCGTGCATGTTTTTGGACCGGGAGGAAACCGGAGAACCCGGAGAAAAACCCCCTGAGGCACAGGGAGAACATGCACAAACTCCACACACACATGACCGAGACGGGAATCGAACCCGGACACTGGCGGTGTGAGGCGAACGTGCTAACCACTACGCCACCGTGCCCCCCTCACGCCAATTAAACGCTAACAAAAAAAAAAAAAAGGCTATTCGGCCTCAAA
>JACRUU010000018.1:8017009-8027009 GCA_030449085.1 Kryptopterus vitreolus
GACATATTTCAAGCTGTATTAAAATGTCTTAAGCGGCACCGAAAGCGTTTGTTGTTCTAAAAGCCCGCAGATTACCGCGGTCAGCAAGCGCGGCGATGCTAATTACGCTACCTAGCATGTTTCAGCGCTTCTTTCTTAGCTCGCAAATGCATTTTACAAAGCCCTTCGTAAAGCCTACGTATTCCTTCCTAATCCTTTTGCAAAGTCACAGCGTGGAATTGTACCCATCATTATTCCTTTATTCCCCCCCCCCCCCCCCCCCCCCCCCCCCCCCCCCCCCCCCCCCCCCCCCCCCCCCCCCCCCCCCCCCCCCCCCCCCCCCCCCCCCCCCCCCCCCCCCCCCCCCCCCCCCCCCCCCCCCCCCCCCCCCCCCCCCCCCCCCCCCCCCCCCCCCCCCCCCCCCCCCCCCCCCCCCCCCCCCCCCCCCCCCCCCCCCCCCCCCCCACCCCCCCCCCCCCCCCCCCCCCCCCCCCCCCCCCCCCCCCCCCCCCCCCCCCCCACCCCCCCCCCCCCCCCCCCCCCCCCCCCCCCCCCCCCCCACCCCCCCCCCCCCCCCCCCCCCCCACCCCCCCCCCCCCCCCCCCACCCCTCCCCCCCCCCCCCCCCCCCCAACCCCCCCCACCCCCACCCCCCCCCCCCCCCCCCCCCCCCACACCCCCCCCCACCCCCCCCCCTTCCCACGCCCCCCCCCCCCCCCCCCCCCCTCCCCCCCCTCCTACATCCCCCACACCCCCCCCCCCCCCCCCCCCCCCCCCCCCCCCCCCTCCCCCCCCCACCACCCCCACCCCCACCCCCCCCCCCCCCCCCACCCCACCCCCCCCCACCCCCCCCCCCACCCCCCCCCCCCCCCCCCCCCCCCCCCCCCCCCCCCCCCCCCCCCCCCCCCCACCCCCCCCCCCCCCCCCCCCCCCGCCCCCCCCCCCCCACCCTCCCGCCATCCCCCCCCCCCCCCCCCCCCCCCCCCCCCCCCCGCCCCCCCCCCCCCCCCCACCCCCCCCCACCCCACCCCCCCTGTACCCCCCCCGCCCCCCCCCCCCCCCCCCCCCCAAGTTGTTTCACTCCCTCGATCGTTACTGTATTTATCCCTGTTTGACCCGGCTTCGTAACCTCCGCTATGCCGCTACGCTAGACACCTAGCGCATCATAGTGTAGTACTTTGCGTCATGACAACATTGACACATTATTTACACTGGGTGTTTTTTTTTGGGTTTTTTTCACCGACTCCTCGATCCCCCCCCCCCCCCCCCCCCTAAAATAAGTGTCTAAATGCCCTTAAGCCGCACTTGGAGTCTGAATATAAATATGTAAGAGTACCCTTGAGAACAGGTGCAGGCAGTCATGTTAGCTGCCCAAGCTCGGACTATAAATCATAAACAGGGAGTAATATATACACAGCCTACGCGTCTGCGAACGCCGAGTCGAAATACTCTGTAATGAAACTATGAACTGGATTGAAAAAAAAACAAAGGTTAAGCAGACGCCCTTATCCGGTAAATCATCCGAGCTGGCCACTTAGGGCCCTTGAGCAGGCCCTTATCCCTCAATTGCACAAAAGGGGCGTCTGGTTAAGGCTCAATGACCTTCAATGCCTGGTAAAATAAATTATGCTTATATATATATATATATATATATAATATTATATAATATATATATATATGATATGCATGTATATATGTTTATATAAAAAGAATGTTTTAATATATATATTTACTTAATTTTAATCCTTACTAAAAAAATGCCTGGGTATTAATGTATTTAATTTGTAAAAGTAAATATATGTATTTTAATACATCATTATGAATATATATTACATACAACATATAATGTATATGTATATGTATATATATATATTATATATATAGATATATATATATTATTCATGTTTGTGTATATGATATATATATATATATATATATTATATATATATATATATATATAAGTTTGTATTTACTTTTACAAATTAATACATTAATACCCAGGCATTCTTTCGGTAAGGATTAAAATTAAATAAAATAAAATAAATATATATTTTAAAAAATTCTTTTTTTTATAAATCCTCTCTGTGGGACGAATAAAGTCTTATATTATATAGTCTTTAATATTCGCTATATCTAAAGTCATTCTTGAAAAAGACATGAAAGAAAATGGCATAAATTGTAAATGAATTGAGTATTTTATTTATTTGTTTGTTGCATGTAAAGAAATGCTCTAAACGAGAGGCTTTCAAACTTTTAACAGGAACCTTTGTTTGTGTGTGTGTGTGTGGTGTGTGTGTGTGTGTGTGTGTGTGTGTGTGTGTGTGTGTGTGGTGTGTGTATTAAAGCTCTGTTGCCTTTCTTTCCCTCGCTCCGATTCCGCCTTCTCTTTCTCTTAACCGTCATTTGCTTCGCCACCTCTCTCACTCTTTCCAACCCTTTCATTTTCCTCCTCGTTTGCCGCCGTCGTTCTATCGCTTCCGCTGCCGCAAAGCTAAACAAAAGTAATAGCAGGAAACTTTTCCTTTCTGCCCGCTCATCGTTTTTTATTTTTTCTCGGGGATATTTTGTTGCGACCTTCTAGATGTGTTTCAGATAATCGGATCGCTCTGCCAAGAACGAACTCATCGCAAAGTTTATACTTTCCGTTCGCTGGGGGTTGCACAGACCAGCATATGCACGACGAAGACAAACACTCAAGCCGACCCTAGTGTGCACTGTGGACGATCTTGGGAACGTTAAATAAGCGCTCAATAAACTATTTTGGATTGCGCGGTAGTGAACTCGGGACCGGGGCAGGGGTGACCAAAGTAGCCAAAATTCACATTTTCCCAATGCTTTGTTTGTTTTATTTATTTATTTATTTATTCATCTTCTAGCGCTTTATCCGATCTTCCCTCGGGTCACGGGAAGTCTGTGTCTATCTCAGGCGTCTATGGGTATTAAGGCAGGATACACCCTGGATGGAATGCCAACCCATCTCACACACACACACCCACACACACACACACTTCATACACTAGGGACAATTTTCCAAGGTGCCAATAACCTACCGTGCATGTTTTAGGACCGGGGGAGGAGGGGGAAAGGAAACCGGGAACCCGGAGAAAAACCCCCTGAGGCACGGGGAGAACATGCACAAACTCCACACACACATGGCCGAGACGGGAATCGAACCCCCGGACCCTGGCGGTGTGAGGCGAACTTGCCAACCGCTAAACCACCGTGCCCCCCTATTTATTTATTTATTTATTTGTTTATTTATTTTTAAAGCTGCTACCGAGGCTAAAGTTAATCTTAATACCACATTCCCGGTTTTAACGAAAGCCGAGCCTGGAATAACGACGGCTCATTCGGTGTGGTGTCCAATCCATGTTATGGTGATGCATCTGATTGTAGTGATTTAGCTTTAGATCTGAATAGTAATAAGTAGCTTATAACCTCTTCTTATAAGCATTAATGTCTAAAACGGCTTTTTTTTTTTTTTTTAAAGCAATTTTTCAGGTAAATATTCAAGATAGATATTTACTCTCTGTCGCTGGTTATGTATTCCGCTTTTATTCAGTTCACGACCGGATTTGAATGATATCAAGAACGCCAAACTAGAACCCGTTTTACGAGACGAGCATTGTTGGAATGCCCAAGCAGGCATTTATTATTATTTATCTATCTATTTATTTATTATTTATTTATTTATTTATTCGTTGTTGTAACCCTTCCAGGAAGATGTTTTTTTCCGATTTGCGCTCGTTCAGCAAATAGATTCATCAGGGTTTACGCTCATCCCCCAAAAAAGCTTGAGATCGGTGCTCTAGTGCAGGTCATGCAAGATATCTTCATGATGCAGGCTTTGGGGACATTGTCATGCTGAAATCATGCTGGCTCTAGTTCAGGGTCCTTTTTGAATCCGGCCCCGTCTGAAGATCTGTCCCAATCGTATCATAATTATGCCTGTCCTGTACAGCAATTCCCTGGCGATCCACCAGGTGGCGCATTGGACACAGTGACGCGTTGACTATTAACATTAATGTCTTTTATATGTCAGATATATTCCGTTTGTTAGACTGTAAAAGTCAATGTGGGCCCTGAGCCAAAAAGTTTGCACCCCCACAAACCGGCCCCCGCAACCACCCCCCGCCCCCGGTTACTTTGAGGTAACAGCCTTCAAAGTAGTCCCCGTGCACAGCCGTGCCTCCTGGAAACTCAAGGCGTGTCATGCACCTTCGGAAATCCTTCGGAATCCTTCGGAAACTTCTGTTAGACAGGAGACAGGAGCGACTTATATAGGTGGGTGCTCCCTGTGACTGTGTTTGCACACGTGTGCTGCCATCTGTTGGCGAGTCACCAGAACAGTCCTTAAAATTCCCGCACATCCCGTAACGCCATTCCACCCACTTCTGCATACGCAAACCCGGGGGGGAAAAAAAAAACGACAGCATCCTTCATTGCGTCCATACTCGTTTTTGAACATCCCTCACGTCTGCTGGAAGCTGTGCGGATATAAATATTTAAGCCTCCTCCTCTCGCTTACCGCATCCACAACTTTTCTCCCGAGTTCATTAGGCGGGACCGGCGTGTCCACGTCCTTTAGGGACAGTCGGTCTCTCTTCGTTAATCTCGCAGTCTTTCTCCCGAGAGGAGACCGGAGTGATGTAGTGCAGCCTTGCAGCTGCTCCTGCGTACACTTAATCACTGCCCCCTTTAAAATGCATCAATAATGCAGCCTGTTGTATTAAAGCACCAAATAAAAGAGCCTTTGAGGAAGCGGCGTCAATGCAGCACATACAACCTCAGCAGACTTTTCTTTAACTTGGCTTTTATCCCTACCCTTTTTCTTTTTGTTTGTTTTTATGTCTAAATTGGAGCAGTGTGTTGACGGAAAAGGAGGAGCATGTTTGCAAAGGGTTATAAGTGGTCCTGAAGCCTTTTGGATGATTCTGAGGGCAACACATGGCGTCTATGGAAAGCGATTATAAGAGATCATATTGTATACCAGGGGTGTGGCAAATATCCTGCCCATGTCCGGCCTAGGGCCGGCCCACACCCCGCCCACTTCCCGCCCACATCAGCCCACGTCCCGCCCACATCAGCCCACATCCCCCCGACATCCCACCCACATCGGGCCCGCATCCCCCCCCATCCCGCCCACGTCCCGCCCACATTGGCCCACATCCCCCGACATCCCACCCACATCGGGCCCAAGTCCCGCCCCGCATCCCGCCAACATCCCACCCACATCGTTTCAGGGTCCCGCCTACATCCGTCCCACATCCCCCAACATCCCACCCACTTTCCGCCCACGTCCCGCCCACATCGGCCCACATCCCCCGACATCCCACCCACATCAGGCCCAAGTCCCGCCCCGCGTCCCGCCCACGACCCACCAACATCCTGCCCACATCGGTTCCACGTCCCACCTACATCAGGCCCACATCCTCCCAACATCCCACCCACATCTGGCTCACGCCCCGCCCACATCAGGCCCAAGTCCCGTCCCGGGTCCCGCCCACATCCCCCCGACCTCCGGCCCACATCGGGCCCATGCCCTGCCCACATATGGCCCACATCCCTCCCACATCTGGCCCACATCCGACACCTTGGTCCTTTTGATCCGGCCCATCAAAGATTGTCCAAATCATATCATATATAATTATCACTGCATTCATTTGACCTTGTCCTGTAATTGCCTGACATTCCACCAGGTGGCGCATTAGACACGGTGATACATTGAATATTAATATTAGTGCCTTTTAAATATTTGTTTTTTTTTTTATATATGGATCTGGTGCTGGTCCCGGCCCTTGATCTAAAAAAAAAAACAAAACATGGACAACACATGAAGCTGAGCTCAGAGCACAAGGTTTAAGGGCCTCGTTCAAGGGCCCCAGACTTTTTAAACATTGAGCTACTCTGTTGTGGGTTTATTGTATATTAATTCAACATTTTTTGGACTTTTTTGCTCAAAAACGGCGCGCTTCTACGCCTGAACGACGCTTTCCTAAACCATTGTTGTTAAAGTCGTCACTTTGGATTGATTTTGAGGAACAGAAAAAGTACACAAAAACGTCTGAGAGCAGAAATGCGCTCGAAATCTAGTTATGAAGGAGCACTTTGCCATTGTGCGGTGAATTATTCCGGCGACTCCCGGGGCGGGCTCATCATCGTCGTCGTCTCTGACGATTTACAGCAGTTTGCCGCGTTCACCGAAGCTTAAACGCCTCAGGTGAGATTTAGCGCGCTGTGTAACGGCTGGATGTTGCGGAGACGATAACCGCGCCGCCTTTCCAAAGCGTTTTGCGGATTGCTTCAAGATGGCATAAAGATGTACAAAGCTTTGCGTCCTTTATAGCGCTGAGATTAACGCCTAAACTGATAAACACTATTATACACAATACAAAAACACGTCTCGCGCCCAGAAAAACGTTCTACTTTTCGTTTAGCCGCGAACAACGAGCTGGAAAGGTCAAACCGGACTTCCCTGGATACCGGAGATCCCGAATTGCCTGCTTCCGATCACATTCCGAATCAGGAAAAGCGTTCGTCAAGGTCGGAATAACGAGAAAAGGAATTCGGTTCATTCTCCACTGAGTTTTCTACGCTGGCCGAGAAGGGAAACAACATGTCAACAAATTATAAAACGTAAAAACAAATACGAAAACAAAACAAATGGAAGAACAAATTAACAAATGAAAAAAAAAAACAAAACAACGAATCGTAAAATAACACAGCAAAACCACAAAAACAAAAAGAAAACAAATCATTAAACAAAAAACAAAACAAAACAGCAAATGTAAAAACAAAACAACAAATCCAAAAATAAAACAAAAATCATTAAACAAACAAAAAAAAACAAAACAGCAATTCCAACAAAACAAATCATTCAAACAAAAAACAAAACAAAACAACAAACCATAAAACAAAACAACAAATCCAAAAAGAAAACAAAATCTAAATCTAAACAAATCATAAAACAAAACAAATCACAAAACAAAATGACAAATATCAAAACAAAACAACAAATAGGAACACAAATTAACATACAAAAACAAAACAACAAATCCAAAAACAAAACAAATCATAAAACAAAAAACAAAACAAAACAGCAAATGTAAAAACAAAACAACAAATCCCAAAACAAAACAAATCATAAAACAAAATGATGCATACGAAAACAAAACAAATAGAAAAACAAATCATAAAACAAAACAGCAATTCCAACAAAACAAATCATTAAAACAAAAAACAAAACAAAACAACAAACCATAAAACAAAACAACAAATCCAAAAAGAAGACAAAATCTAAATCTAAACAAATCATAAAACAAAACAAATCACAAAACAAAATGACAAATACGAAAACAAAACAACAAATAGAAAAATAAATAACATACAAAAACAAAGAAACAAATCCAAAAACAAAACAAAACAACCATAAAACAAAAGAGCAAATCCAAAAAGAAAACAAAATCTAAATCTAAACAAATAATAAAACAAAACAAATCACAAAACAAAATGACAAATACGAAAACAAAACAACAAATAGGAACACAAATTAACATACAAAAACAAAACAACAAATCCAAAAAGAAAACAAATCATAAAACAAAAAAACAAAACAAAACAGCAAATGTAAAAACAAAACAACAAATCCAAAAAGAAAACAAATCATAAAACAAACAAACAAAAAAAACAAATTAACAACTTCATACAAACCTGAAAAAGGGAGGTACAGTTTGAAAATGGAAGCTGATTGGACGAGACACCCGTCACTCAAAATATTCAGGACAATAGGAAATCTTATACCTTCTACATTTGTTTATCTTTAGGCTTTTAGTGCACATTTAAATATAATAACATTACAGAAGTAAACACTGGCAAGCGAAGGTTAAAATCTCAAACAATACCTACCTTTTCCATTTCGTCTAATTCTCGTCGTCTTTTTTTATTTGCTCCTGTTTCCGAATTTGTCATTTTGTTTTAAGATTTCGTTTGTTTTCCGGATTTGTTATTTGTTTTATGGTTTGTTGTTGTTGTTGTTGTCCTGCCCTTCTCAGCCACCGTAGTCTTCTGTTCCGAGTCGTTCATTCGTTTGATACGCGGACTTCGTTAGTAGAAGGAATTCCTTCGCTTTCCTTCGTCTCCTGTTTGAGTTCCTTGTTAACGCCTTATGAACTCCTTATGATCTCCTTATAAACTCCTTATGCCTTATGAACTCCTTATGAACTCCTTATGAACTCCTTATGAACTCCTTATGAACTCATTATTAACTCCTTATGAACTCCTTATGAACTCCTTATGATCTCCTTAGAAACTCCTTATGATCTCCTTATAAACTCCTTATAAACTCCTTATGATCTCCTTATAAACTCCTTATGATCGCCTTATGAACTCCTTATGAACTCCTTATAAAGCATGAATGACCTATTTATTATTTTCTGGATACCATTGGTAGAAATTCATGCAGTCTCGTGTGTGTGTGTGTGTGTGTGTGTGTGTGTGTGTGTGTGTGTCATGAAGTGGCTTCCGTATCCAGTACTGGCTACTAGTGTTGTAAACGGACCAGATCCCGGGATTCGACACTTGTTATTCCCAGGTCCCTAAACGACCCATCGCTCTGTTTTTTGTTTTTTTTTATACCCGATTTGCGTCATCAATTTGTTCGCAAGACAAAAAGGACGTCCCGAATCCCGCCGAGACGTCGTCTAGTCATCAGTCTCGGCTCGGATTGTGTTTAAAACTGCTGGGAGATGCGAGGAAGGAAATGCATGGGCTTTGGAATGAAAGGGTATAAAAATAAAAGTGTATGGAAGGCGGGGGGGGGGGGGGGGGGGAAGGGAACAATGGCCTTTTCTTTTCCTCCACAGTGCAGAGGTGAAGAGCGAATGAGCTGCTGGTGAACAGGATTCTTCCGTTAATATTAAAGCCACTCTAGCAGACTTTTTTTTCTTCTTCTTTTCTCTCTCTCTCTCTCTCTCTCTCTCTCTCTCTATCTTCCAACCTTGATCTCGCCCGGGTTCGGGTCGCCCTGCACCCAATCCCATATTTGGAGTCGGTCTGGTGCTGCTGCAGACGGAGGCGGGTTCGGAGCAGCTTATTGATTGTAGGATGTAATAAAGTCCGTCAATGAAAATTGGATTACAGCCGAGATGAACATGCGATCTGATTTATACTCGCTTTCAGACCAGGTGAAAATAGTCTCTCTCTCTCTCTCTCTCTCTCTCTCTCTCTCTCTCTCTCGAGTGGTGTGTGTGTGTGTGTGGGGGGGGGGGTTACTGTTTTCAGGATGAAGAAAGTTGATGCCTATAGAAAGCAAGGTTCAAGAAAGTGCTGAACACATTAATGGAGGAAGAAGAAAAAAAAATGACCACTGATGGTCCGTTCATCCATCCATCCATCTATTCACTCTTGTATCTATCTATCCAGCCATCCATCCATCTATTCACTCTTGTATCTATCTATCCAGCCATCCATCCATCTATTCACTCTTGTATCTATCTATCCATCCATACATCCATACATCTATTCACTCTTGTATCTATCTATCCATCCATCCATCCATACATCCATCCATCTATTCACTCTTGTATCTATCTATATCATCCATACATCCATCCATCTATTCACTCTTGTATCTATCTATCCATCCATTTATCCATCTATCCATCCATTTATTCACTCTTGTATCTATCTATCCATCCATACATCTATCACATCTTGTATCTATCTATCTCATCCTGCATACATCCATACATCCATCATATATACATCTATCTATCCATCATCATCATCCATCCATCCATCCATCTATTCACTCTTGTATCTATCTATCCATCCATCCATCCATCTATTCACTCTTGTATCTATCTATCCAGCCATCCATCCATCTATTCACTCTTGTATCTATCTATCCATCCATACATCCATACATCTATTCACTCTATCTATCTATCCATCTATCCATTAGCCATCCATCCATTATCTATTCACTCTATCTATCCATCCATATCCATCCATACATCTATTCA
>JACRUU010000018.1:8037009-8039509 GCA_030449085.1 Kryptopterus vitreolus
TGATGATGATGATGATGATGATGGTGGTGATGGTGGTGGTGATGATGATGATGGTGGTGGTGGTGGTGGTGATGGTGGTGATTATGGTGGTGGTGGTGATGATGATGATGGTGGTGATGGTGGTGATAGTGGTGATGATGTAGTGATGATGATGATGATGATGATGATGGTGGTGGTGGTGATGATGATGGTGATGGTGGTGATGATGGTGATGGTGGTGATGATGATGTGATGGTGGTGGTGATGATGATGTTGGTGATGGTGGTGATGGTGGTGATGGTGGTGATGATGGTAGTGATGGTGGTGATAGTGGTGATGATGTAGTGATGATGATGATGATGGTAATGTGATGATGATGATGATGATTGATGATGGTGATGATGATGGTGGATGATGATGATGATGATGGTGATGGTGGGGGTGATGGTGATGATTATGTTGGTGATGGTGGTGATGGTGATGATTATGATGATGGTGATGATGGTGATGTTTGTGGTAATGGTGATGATGGCGATGGTGATGGTGATGGTGGTGATGATGTCACCGATGTTCCTTTCCAAAAATGTGTAAAAACCTCCCAGAAAAAAGCTGTGAATCTCCGTCCAATTTGCTTTTTCTGCACTTTAATCCAGTGTTGTAATCTTGTGCGAGCGCCTCGGCGACATAATCATCACCATAATTGTCAAATTTGGCAAAGTATCAGTGTTTTCTGTTCTTTGGATCCCTGCCAGATAAATAAGAAAGAGAAAAAAAAACAAAAAAACAAGGTGTCTCATCCCATAATTATCTCTGCAGGTCATGGAGTGAGCAGGTCTGTCCCGAGTCGCCGAGGCCCATTGATTTTTTTGGGTTACATTTATTGCTCTTTAAGAATGTTATTATATTCTTTATCTGCTGCTTTGATTAATACGCAGTCGAGAAGACAAACTTCCGACCCCTCGTTCCCGCTTCTGTAGCTTTTCCACCGAGTGTAACTTTTCATCGGCAAACGAAAAACGTCTATAAATGAAAAAAAATAAAAGGGATTTTATGCGGCGTGTTGATGGGGAGAATTCCAATGGCTGAGAAATCGGATGTTTTTGTTTGTTTGTTTGTTTTGGTTGTTGTTTAATAAACTTGGTCGTTTTTATACTTGGTCGACAAACATAAACAACTATAAATGAAAACACAGTGGTGTCGGAAGAAACGGGATTTTATGCGGCTCTTGATGTGGAGAAATCGGATGTTTTTGTTTGTTGTTTTACAAACTTTGTCATCTTTGAACAACAAACAAAAAAAAACATCTATAAATGAAAATGCATTGATGTCGGAAAACAGGATTTTATGCGGCACTTTGATGTGGAGAATTCTGTGGGTTGAGAGATCAGATGATTTTGTTTTTTTTTTTGTTTGTTGTTTTCTAAACTTTGTCATCTTTGAACAACAACAAAAAAAAAAAAACACCTATAAACGAAAACACTGATGTCGAAAAAAAAAACGGGATTTTATGCGGCGCTTTGATGTGGAAAATTCTGTGAGCTGAGGAATCGGATGTTTTTGTTTGTTTTTTGTTTGTTGTTTTCTAAACTTTGACGTCTTTGAACAACAAAAGAAACATCTATAAATGAAAACACTGATGCCGGAAAAAAAAATGGCATTTTGTGCCGCGCTTTGATGTGGAGAATTCTGTGGGTTGAGAGATCAGATGATTTTGTTTGTTGTTTTGTTTGTTGTTTTGTTTGTTGTTTTCTAAACTTTGTCATCTTTGAACAACAACAACAAACATCTATAAATAAAAACACTGATGTCGGAAAAAACAGGATTTTATGCGAGGCTTTGATCTGGAGAATTCCGTCCGTTGAGGAATCTTTGTTTGTTTTTTGTTTGTTGTTTTCTAAACTTTGTCATCTTTGAACAACAACAACAAACATCTATAAATAAAAACACTGATGTCGGAAAAAACGGGATTTTACACGGCGCTTTGATCTGGAGAATTCCGTCGGCTGAGAAATCGAATGTTTTTTTGTTTGTTTTTTTTTTGTTTGTTGTTTTCTAAACTTTGTCATCTTTGAATACCAAACAAAAAAAAACAACAACTATAAATGAAAACACAGTGATGTCGGGAAAAAACAAAAAACAAAAAAAAAAAACGGGATTTTATGCGACGCTTTGATCTGGAGAATTCCGTCCGCTGAGGAATCTTTTTGTTTGTTTGTTTTTTGTTTGTTGTTTTATAAACGTTGTCGTCTTTGTCGACAAACAAAATAACATCGATAAATGAAAACACAGTGATGTAAATAAACAAAAAGGGGGGGGGGGTTCATGCAGCGAGTCGATTCCGAGCGCTAGAGTTCCGTGGGCTGAGAAATCGGATGTTTTTGTTTGTTTTTTCGTTTGTTGTTTAATAAATTTGGTCATCTTTGAACAACAAACAAAAAAAATACATAAATAAACGAAAACACTGATGTCGGAAAAGAAAACGGGATGTTATGCGGCGCTTTGATGTGGAGAATTCCGTGGG
>JACRUU010000018.1:8044509-8064509 GCA_030449085.1 Kryptopterus vitreolus
CTCCTTCCTCCTTCCTCCCTCCACTCTCCTCCTTCCTCCCTCCTCCCTCCACCCTCCTCCTTCCTCCCTCCACCCTCCTCTCTCCTGCCTCCTCCTTCCTCCCACCTCATTCCTCCCTCCGCCCTCCTCCTTTAGCCTTCTGCAACACTTAGATGGCGCTTTTATTCCACAAAAACAGCTTTTTAAGAGCATCGCCGCGACGGAAAGTAAACAAACGGCGCCGGTCGCTTGGAAAAAACAAACGCGGATGCTAAAATTGCGTTTCTGAGATGCAAACGACGTTTTTCAGAAAAAAAAAAAGAAAGAACGAATGAACGAATATCACACTGTTCTTCGGAGAAAAGTAAAGCACGTTAATGTTAGGAACCCGAACGATTTATTTATTTATTTATTTATGTATTTTTGTTTGTTTATTTATTTATGTATATGTATTTTTACTTATTTATTTATTTATTTACTTACTTTTAAGAATAGCTCTGAGCCGCCAGAATGCGCTTTTCCCTGCTGAACTGTTCACATGTAAAAATTGTCTCTTCATCCATCGCGATGAGAAAAATCAAACCAATCTCATGGTGATTTATGGCTCTGATGAATTCGGGATATTCGCCGCCCCGGGCGGAAGCAGCAGCAGCAGCAGCGGCGGGAGCAGCGACGCTCCCAAAGTCTGGCGTTTGAGCTTCCGAAAGTCGGCGCGAGTCCGAGAATTCCAAACCGGGTTAAAAACAAACGCAGTGTTTTAAGAATTTGTAGTTCTATTAGGCTAAAAATTACATTTACGATCTCAAAAAGCAGGGGCACAGTGGTTTAGTGTTTATCACGTTCGCCTCACACCACCAGGGTCCGGGTTTCGATTCCCGTCTCGGCCATGTGTGTGTGGAGTTTGTGCATGTTCTCCCCGTGCCTCAGGGGGTTTTTCTCCGGGTTCTCCGGTTTCCTCCCTGTCCAAAAACATGCACGGTAGGTTGATTGGCACCTTGGAAAATTGTCCCTAGTGTATGAATGTGTGTGTGTGTGTGTGTGTGTGTGTGATGGGTTGGCATTCCATCCAGGGTGTATCCTGCCTTAATGCCCATAGACGCCTGAGATAGACACAGACTCCCCGTGACCCGAGGGAAGATCGGATAAAGCGCTAGAAGACGAATGAATGAATGAATGAATCTCAAAAAGCCGAATCGATTTTCTCGCCAACATCGTAAACAAAAACAGTGGACATGAAACGGAGACGATAAGCAGGATAACACTAGTCATAATGTGTGTGACTCTTCTAATATCATCTCTCTCTCTCTCTTTTTTTTTTTTTTTTTTTTTTTTTTTTTTTTATAAATTATTCCTATTTTCCAGACTCGGCAAAACGCATGCGAACTTCCGACCCCCGCGATCGGAGCCTAAATTGCTTACATCAATTATCCTCATCGCAGGCCTGCGGTTGGATTTATGCGGCCTCGTTTCACCCGACGGGTCGTTACCAATCTGTGTGAGGTCTCGGATCAGCGGTCGTAAAATACGTAACGTCGACGATAACGCGGCGCTTCTCTTCCATTTTATTACGTAGCTGGTGGGGGCGGGGCCGGGCGGAAAGCGTTCACGTGATTTGACGTGTATTTTGCACTCATGGCACTCAATGACGATAAACTACAATGTGACAATGTTACGATGTTAAGTGATGGCATCCCGCCACTAGGGTGCAGTGCATCCCACACACACACACACACACACACACTGCCCCCTATAGTCCAACACATTGAACTACACCCGTCATTTTTAAATTTTTGCATTCTTTTAAATCCCGCTATTAATAAAATAAAATATCGTTTGTAAAACCAGGGTATCACGATACCTTTCTGGGACCGATATATCGTGCGACACTAATAAAAGAAAAAAACTCCCTTTTTCTTGTCTTTTATGCAATACGTACAATTTTTCTCTTTTGAATACTTTAGCCTTTGTCGTAACGAGGCATGACGTGACATGCAAACAATGATTAGCAATATATATATATATATATATATATATATATATATATATATATATATACACACACACACACACACACACATCATATGCATGTCACGTCATGCCTCGTTACGACAAAGTGGCATATATATATATATATATATATACACATAGATGTAATAATACTACATATTTGTATTTGCTCTTCACCCCGTAGACCTCCGTATCCGTATTCCTCAGCGGCGGCGGAGGAGTAAAAGCCGTCCTCGTCCCCGACGGCGGCGTCCGACGGCGATCTCTCGAGTGTCTTACAGGGATGACAGACAATCATTTCCACCTGGAGCCTGTAAGAACCCGAGGGGCCGCAAACCCCCCCCCGGACCAGACGCTATGATTAGTGTTAACGCGGAAGCCCAGGGATGGAGTGATGGCGAAGAGAAAAAAAAAAGACACAATTCAATTTCCTTTTCAAGTAGCGGAATTTACTCCGGGAAGGGGGTAAAAAAAAAAAGTGCTTCTGAAGAGCGAACATGGCGATCCTGCGTCACTGAGGACCGCAAATGACCTCCTTACTGACGAACTTATAGAGAAAATGAAACCGGAACGGAGAGAAGAAAAAAAAAGTGTGCTGTTTTTTTTTTTTCTTTTCCTCCCAATTTTCATTCATTCATTCATCTTCTAGCGCTTTATCCGATCGATTTTCCCTCGGGTCACGGGGAGTCTGTGTCTATCTCGGGCGTCTATGGGCATTAAGGCAGGATACACCCTGGATGGAATGCCAACCCATCTCACACACACACACACACACACACACACACATTCACACACACATTCATACACTAGGGACAATTTTTCCAAGGTGCCAATCAACCTACCGTGCATGTTTTTGGACCGTGGGAGGAAACCGGAGAACCCGGAGAAAAACCCCCTGAGACACGGGGAGAACATGCACAAACTCCACACACACATGGCCGAGACGGGACTCGAACCTGGACAGTACAGTGCAGTTTAAGGTGCCCCCTAGAGGGACAGAGGGTTTAAGGTGCCCCCTAGAGGGACAGAGGGTTTAAGGCTTAAGGCGCCCCCTAGAGGGACAGAGGGTTTAAGGTGCCCCCTAGAGGGACAGAGGGTTTAAGGCGCCCCCTAGAGGGACAGAGGGTTTAAGGCGCCCCCTAGAGGGACAGAGGGTTTAAGGCGCCCCCTAGAGGGACAGAGGGTTTAAGGCTTGCCCCCTAGAGGGACAGAGGGTTTAAGGCTTCCCCTAGAGGGACAGAGGGTTTAAGGCTTCCCCTAGAGGGACAGAGGGTTTAAGGCTGCCCCCTAGAGGGACAGAGGGTTTAAGGTGCCCCCTACAGGGACAGATGGTTTAAGGCGCCCCCCTAGAGGGACAAAGGGTTTAAGGGCCTTAATCAGGGACCCAAGAGTGGCAATACCGGGGTTCGGACCCTGGACCTTTGTGATCGGTGGTCCGGCACCAGCACCGAATAATAATAATAAATCCCAAGCCTCCTGCCGAGCAAGGGGGCGGAGTCTACGCTGTATTGATGATTATTTAATGAGGTTGTTTAATATTCGTGTCTATAAGGCTGAACGTTCCTGGAGGACTTGGTGTCGTCGTGTGCTGTAACACTCGGCCGCACGTGTAGTGGCACTCTAGTAGAAAGGGATTGGGATTAGCAGCTGATCTTGCGGAAGAGGCATAGCGCTTCGTAAGGCTTCATAAGGCTTCATAAGGCTTCGTAATTAATAACGGCGAGCGTACGCCAGCGCGGATTAAAACAAGGTCCGGGGATTATTCGCTGTAGAGAAGCGGAGAGTTACATAACGGCTTTAAAACACACCCTCGACCCTTTCTGTCTTTCTTTATTGTCCCTAAATTCTTTCTTTCCTTTAATATTGCCCCCTAAATTCATTTTTTCTTTCTTTCTTTTACTCTTTTATTTCCCCTAAATTCTTTCTTTCTTTCTTTCTTTCTTTCTTTCTTCTTTCTTCCTTCCTTTCTTTCTTTCGAAATTTCTAAATTCTTTTTCTTTCATTTCTCTGTCTTTTTTCTTTCTTTCTTTCTTTCTTTCTTTTATTTTAACCCAAATTCTTTCTTTCTTTCTTCCTTTCTTTTATTATTGCCCTTAAATTATTTCCTTCTTTTGTTCTTTCTTTCTTTCTTTCTTTCTTTTATTTTACCCCAAATTCATTCATTCATTCTTTCTTTCTTTCTTTTATTTATTATTGCCCCTAAATTCTTTCTTTCTTTCTTTTATTATTTCCCTTAAATTCTTTCTTTCTTTTTGCTCTTTATTCTTTTCGGGATTAATATTGCCCCCTAAATATTTTTCTTTTCTTTCTTCCTTCTTTTTCTTTCTTTTATTATTTCCCTTAAATTCTTTCTTTATTTTGTCCTTGCCCCTAAATAATTTTTTTCTTTTTCTCTCTCTCTCTCTCTCTCTATCTATCTATCTTTCTTTCTTTTCCCTAAATTAATTCTTTTTCTTTTTCTCTCTTTCTTTCTTTCTTTCTTTCTTTCTTTTTGTTCTTTCTTTTCTTTAATATTGCCCCTAAATAATTTCTTTCTTTCTTTCTTTCTTTCTTTTATTATTTCCCTTAAATTCTTTCTTTCTTTCGTCCTTGCCCCTAAATTAATAATTTTTCTTTTTTCTCTCTCTCTATCTATCTATCTATCTATCTATCTATCTAAAGGATCTATATTCTATCTTATCTATTATCTATCTAGTTCTTTCTTTCTTTCTTTCTTTCCCCTAAATTAATTCTCTTTTCTTTTTTCTCTCTCTCTCTCTCTCTCTCTTCTTTTTCTTTCTTTCTTTCTTGCCCCTAAATTAAATTTATTCTTTTTCTTTCTCTCTCTCTTTCTTTCTTTCTCTCAATCTTTCTTTTATTACTTCCCATAAATTCATTCATTCTTTCATTCTTTCTCATATATTGCGCTTTTCTTTCTTTTTTATGATTTTATATATGTTTGTATTTTATTGAATGTATGAATTCTATGTGTTATATCTATCTTATGTATGTTTATGTATGTTATGTAAGTTCCTCTTATGGATGTTGTATTTTATGTTCTTTCTGTACTTTATATTTATATATATATATTTATATGCATTTTGTGTATATAGAGATCCTGACGTCTCCCCCAGACGTCCTCCGCTTTAATAAACAGGTGGCAAACGCTCGAGTTAAACGTCTTCAGCGTCGAGACTCCGAGATTCCGCTGTAAAAGTAGTTGAAGGCGTTCGCCGCTCGCCGCTTTTTACACCAGCGCTCCGAGGCGCTCCGAGGCGCTCCGAGGCCTGTGTCGCCTTCCGTCTCCGTGACTAATGGAGAGAATTAAAAAAAAAAGCCCCAGGAATACATTTCCACCCAAACTCCATTATCTTCATCAGGAAAATAAGGTCCCTTTATCATCCCATCTCTCTTTATGAAATGATCCTTTCAGAAGAAAGTGTGTGTGTGTTGTGTGTGTGTGTGTGTGTGTGTGTGTGTGTGTGTGTGTGTGGTGTGTGTGTGTGTGTGTGTGTGTGTGTTGGAGTGTTGGAGATTGCGGCATAACGCTCTTCACAGCGGCGCCGCGACTTCAGACGAGGGTCGTGATTGAAAAGCGTGACGTTTGAGAATCAGCGCGCTAATTAAATATAAATTGGAAAGACGGAGGTGCTTCTTCAAACGACGCACTCCGGGAATAAAATACGATATTCCACACGCGGAATGACACGACGTTCCCGCATTCCCAGCGTTCCCGACACTCCCGCAATGTGTCCTGCAAAGCTTCCTTTTCCCAGTCCCTTCCGCGACGGAGCGCCAACAGATTACAGCGACATCGCTAACATTCCTGACTTCAAAATCCATTCTTTCTTTCTCTCTCTCTCTATCTCTCTCTCTCTCTTTTCTTTCTTTCTCTCTTCTTTTATTATTGCCCTAAAATCATTCTTATTTCTTTCTTCTTTTTTAATTTCTTTATTATTGCTAATTCATCTTCTTTCTTTGTCTCTTTTTCTCTTCTTTCTTTTCTCTTGTCTTTCTCTCCTTATTTCTTTCTTCTTTCTCTCTTTTTTTTCTTTCTTTTATTATTGCCCCTAAATTCATTCATTCCTCTTTCTTTCGCTTTCTTTCTTTCCTCTGTCTTTCTTTCTTTCTTCTTTCTTCGTCTTTCTTTCTTTTATTATGCCCCTTTATTTCATTCTTTCCTTCTTTCTTTTTTTTTTCTCTTTCTTTCTTTCTTTCTTTCTTTTTCTTTCTTCTTTCTTCTCTCTTCTTTCTTTTATTATTGCCCCTATATTCATTCATTCTTTCTTTGTCTTTCTTTCTCTCTTTCTCTCTTTCTTTCTTTCTTTCTTTCTCTCTTCTTTTGGTATTATGGCCCTCTAAATTCATTCATTCTTTCTCTCTCTTCTTTCTTCTTTCTTTCTTTCTTTCTCTCTATTCGTTCTTTCTCTCTTTCTTTCATCTTTCTTCTTCTTTATTTCTTTCTGTTATTATTCTTCTTCTTTTCTTTCTTTTCCTTCTTTCTCTTCTTTCGCCTCGTTCTTTCTTTCTTTCTTTCTTCGTTCTTTCTTTCTTTCTTTTCTCTCCCTTTCTTTTAGAGGCCCTAAATTCAGTTTCATTCTTTCTTTTCTTTCTTCTTTCTTCTTTCTTTTTTTCCTTCTTGCTTCTTTCTTTATGACCCATTCATTCTTTCTTTGTTTCTCTCTTTCTTTCTTTCTTCTTTTTTTTCTTTCTTTCACTCTCTTTCTTTCTCTCTCTTCTTTCTCTTTTTCTTTCTTTCTTTCTCTCTTTGTTTCTTTCTTTCTTTTATTATTGCCCCTCACTTCTTTCTTTTTCTCTTTCTTTCTCTCTCTTGCGGAATGACGTGACATTCCCAGCATTCCCGACACTCCCGGAATGTGTCCTGGAAAGCTTCCTTTTCCGAGTCCCTTCCGCGACGGAGCGCCAAGAGATTACAGCGACAGCGCTAACATTCCTGACTTCAAAATCCATTCTTTCTTTCTCTCTCTCTCTATCTCTCTCTCTCTCTCTCTTTCTCTATATCTCTTTCTTCTTTCTCTCATTATTTCTTTCTTTTATTTTTTTATTTCCCCCAAATTCATTCGTTCTTTCTTTCTTTCATTATTGCCCCTAAATTCTTTCTTACTTTTTCTTTCTTTCTTTCTTTCTTTCTTTCTTTTATTATTCCCCTTAATTCTTTTCTTTCTTTCTCTTTCATTAATTGCCCTAAAATCTTTCTTTCTTTCTTTCTTGCCCCTAAATTAATTATTTTTTTTTCCTCTTTCTTTCTTCTTTCTTTCTTTCTTTTTATTTCTTTTATTATTGCCCCTAAATTAATTCATTCTTTCTTTGTTTCTTTTTTCTGTTTTCTTTCTTCCTTTCTTTTTTTCTTTCTTTCTTCTTTCTTTCTTTCTTCCGTTCTTTCTTTCTTTCACTCGCTTTCTTTCTCTCTCTTCTTTCTCTTTCTCTTTCTTCTTTCTCTCTCTCTCCTTTCTTTCTTTTTTTCTTTCTTTCTTTCCATTATTATTGCCACTAAATTCTTTCTTTCTCTCTTTCTTTCTCTCTCTTGCGGAATGACGCAACATTCCCAGCATTCCCGACACTCCCGGAATGTGTCCTGGAAATCTTCCTTTTCCGAGTAGCTTCCGAGACGGAGCGTCAAGAGATTGCCGCGAGTTAGACTTGCCCAGGTGGAGCTCAGTGGTTGTTTAAGGGTTCGAGCCGTGATTTCGCCAAGATGCCACACTTGGGCCCTTGAGCAAGGCCCTTAAAACCTCTGTGATCGGGGGGGGGGGATGGGGGGGCGCTGTATCTCAGGGCCGACCCCAATGTTTTCCCCCGAAGAAGGGAATTCCGCTGTGCTGTGATGTATATGTGTATATACTAGAAAAGCATCCCCACAGCACGACACCGCCACCACCATGCTTCACTTTTTCCTGGGTTGTCCTCTTTCTTTCTCTTTCTTTTATTATTGCCCCTAAATTCTTTCTCTTTCTCTCTTTCTTTCTCTCTTTCTTTCTCTCTCTCTATTTTTTTTTTTTCTGCTTTTCTTTTTTCTTATTTATGATTGCCACTAAATTTCTCTCTCTCTCTCACTATTCCTTCCTTTCTTCTTTCTTTCTTTCTTTCCTTCTTTCTGTCTTTCTCTATTTCTTTTTTTCTTTTATTATCTAAATTTTTTTCTCTTTCTCTTTCTTCTTTCTTCTCTCTTTCTTCTTTCTTTCTTTCTTTATTATTGCCCCTAAATCCTTCACTCCTAACAGCTTCTTCCTTCACTCCTCACAGCTTCACTCCTTCACTCCCTCACTCTCACTCCTTCACTCCTCACAACTTCACTCCTTCACTCCTCACTCCTCACAACTTCACTCCTTCACTCCTCACTCCTTCACTCCTCCTGCAGTCTCAGCGCTCGAATTAAAAAACGACTAATTTAATTGGGCATTTACATATACATTATACGTCCATTTTCTATGTTTATTTTGTTTTCGTGTCCATCATGATTAACCTGTGCATCTCTATCAATTTCCATGGCGACGTTGCGCTGCATTTTCGATGTCATGGCAACCCGAGCTGTGTGCACACTCAATGTAATTAACGACAAACTCGTTAAAAATCACATTGATGAGTTTCTCGTTCTGCCCTTCGTGATTGATCTATTTCACCTGATTAAAGCTGATCAGATATAATTCTGGGGGGAAAAAAAAAACAAAAAACACATTATTTGCATGATATACTGGTTTTATTGTTATTGTTATTTATTGTTATTGTTTGGATTTTGAGATTTATTTGAATTTTTTTTTGTCATCATTATTTTGGATTCTGGAACGAAGTAACATTATTTATTTTTTTTGTTTGCTTGTTTATTTATTTATTTATTTTTGTCTCGAGCAAAGTGTATTCTTTTTTTTTCCTCTCTAAAATAAAGAAAGAAGTAAATAAATAAACACATCTGGACCCATCACTTAAAGCGGCTGACAAGCGCTGGGGTTTTTTTTTTTTCTTCCGCCGCCTCGTGAACGAGTCGGAACGTCGAGTGTATCTTTTGAGGTCAAATCGCGCTGACAAATTGATGGACCGTGTCCAGCGGGAAGATTGATTTGTTTAGTCTCAGTTTGTTTGTTTTTTGTTTTTGTTTTTGTTTTGAGACCGAGAGTTTGTTCTGACTGATAAACAAAGGCGAGACTTGTTTTTTTTTCCCCCCATAATTACCAAACTCCTTGCTTTCCCCCCCCCCCCATTAATTCCCACTTTTCCAATCTGGGAATTCTACAATTGCTACGATTTAAACTTGCACATGTGGCGCTCAGTGGTTGGTTGAGGGTTCGAGCCCTAATTTCACCAATCTGCCACCTTTGGGCCCTTGAGCAAGGCCCTTAACCCGCTCCAGTGGGTGCTGTATCGTGGCCGAACAAGCTGGGATATGCGACGAGGGAATTTCACTGTGCGGTGATGTATAAAGGGAATTCTATACTAGAAAAGCATCCCCACATCACGACACCGCCACCACCATGCTTCACTTTGTATGGGAAACTGTATAAGCAGCCCCTAGTGGACGCTTGGTGGTGGTGGTGGGATTCGATCCTGCGATTTTCCGATCCGGAGGCCTCAGTTGGGGTCGACCACGATACAGCACCCACTGGAGCGGGGTTAAGGGCCTTGCTCAAGGGCCCAAGGGTGGCAGATTGGCGATATCAGGGCTCGAACCCTCAACAACCACTGAGCGCCACCTGGGCAAGTGAGATCCCACTGAGACGAGCGAGACTAAAAAGTGTTTGTTTACACGTTAGTTGAACCACAACTCGGATAAACATCCCTCGTCCCTCTATAAATAAACCCACTATCGATTTTGTGTCGTGGTTTTTTTCTCTGATGAGTAACGGAGTGTTGAAATCATCTCATCTTCTTCCTACGGCCGGAAAAACCAATCCCGAATCCATTCCGGAAAAAAAAAGATCCGGAAAACCCGGGCCGAGGTGTTTAAACGCAATTCATCATCCCAATTTTATCAGAGCCAGGATTTAATATGGGAAGCGCTCACACACACACACACACACACACACTCACACGCACACACACGCACACACACATACACACAAACACACACACACTCACACCCACACACACACACACAAACTCACACATACACACAAACACACAAACACGCACACACTCACACACACACACACACACATACACACAAACACACACACACACAAACACACAAACACGCACACACTCACACCCACGCACACAAACACACACACATACACACACACTGCGCACACCAACGCACACCCACCACACTCGCACACACGCGCCACACACACCCACGCACACAAACACACACACACACACACACCACACCCACACACACACACACACACACACCACGCACACACTCACACCCACGCACACAAACACACACACATACACACACTACGCACACACACCACACACACACAAACACACACACACACACTCCGCACACTCACGCACACACACCCACGCCACACATCACACACACCCACGCACACACACAAACACAACACACACAACACACACACACTCACACACACCACACACCCACTCACACACACACCCACGCATACACACACTCACACACACCACCCTCACACCACCACACCCACGCCCACACCACAACCACACACACACATACACACACACTCGCGCACACCCACGCACACTCGCACACACCACACACACACACACACACACACACACACACACACAACACACACACACACCACACACACTCACGCACACCCACACCCACGCACACTCACACACACCCACTCACACCAAAAAACACACACACACACACACACACACACACACCCACGCACACTCGCGCACAAACACCCACTCACGCACATGCACACACCCCACACACACACACACACACACCCACGCACACTCGCGCACACACACCCACTCACGCACACGCACAACACACACACACACACACACACACACGCACACACACCCACGCACACACACTCATCCCTTTTTGTCCTCTACCGGTGCTCCACTCATCCCTTTTTCCTCTACCACTTTTTGTCCTCTACCGCTTCCACTTCCCTCTACCGCTGCTCCACTCATCCCTTTTTGTCCTCTACCTACTGCTCCACTCATCCCCTTCCTCTCCACTGCTCCTCTCCCTTTTTCCTCTACCGCTGCTCCACTCATCCCTTTTTGTCCTCTACCACTGCTCCACTCATCCCTTTTTCCTCTACCGCTGCTCCACTCATCCCCTTCATCCTCCCTCTCCATTGTTTTTGTCCTCTACGCTCCTTTGTGTCCCACTCATCCCTTTTTCCTCTATTGTCCCTTTTCCTTATTGTTAAGGCATTATAACAAATATATTTAAGCAACTAATTCCGCATTGAATGGAGAATTTTGATTTCTTTTCTTAAAAAGAAAAAGATACCATTAAATATGTGGAATTGTTGGCAGCTTTCGAGCGTGTGTGTGTGTGTGTGTGTGTGTGTGTGTGTGTGTGTGTGTGTGTGTGTGGTGTGTGTGTGTGTGTGTGTGTGTGTGTGTAAGATCTTTGCTGTAATGTCTGTTCAGAGCTCCCAGTCGTTTCTGGCTGAGGCCACACGGAGTGTTTGACGCCTTCGTGCTGCGTTTTTACGACTGAGGGATATGAATTACACATATACAATAAAGAATTATGGTTTATTGATTTGAACGTGTTGTGTGTGTGTGTGGTGTGTGTGTGTGTGTGTGTGTGTGTGTGTTTGCATCCTTGTGGCTCTAGTTTTAGGTGTACAGAAAACATCATTCACTATATAGTGTGTGCGTGTGGGTGTGTGTGTGTGTGTGTGTGTGTGTGTTTGATCTATTATTTGACCCCTACCGTGTCTCATAAAAATATTATCGCTATCATTTTTTTATCTTTATACTTTTTTGTGTGTTATTATTTTTTTGTGTACGGGACATAAAGCAGTCACTTGGCTCCTAACGCCCGCTGAGGCGTGTGGTGTTGTCGTCCTTCCCGTCGCTAGCGGACACCGAGCTGGCAGTAAATTGCAGAGGGCATCACAGATGGGCATCGCGAGACTCCAGAGTCGATGTGGCCAATGATGGAGAGATACACGGAGGAGAAAAGAAGCAGCGAAAGCAATCTGACGGAGGTAAAGTGGCGTGCCAAGTATATATTCTTAGAAAGATGTGCAGGGGTGAGCGCTTTTTTTTTTCCATCCGATTGACAGCAAGGCTACGATCAAGTGGCGTTATTTTATTTATATATATATATATATATATATATATATATATATATATATAATCATTATATACATTTCCCTCAAAATCTCTCCCTTTAATAAAAAGATTGATTATTTAATATTTCTTTTACTCAGGAAATGATTCTTTTAATAATAATGACAATGTTATTTGTTTACTGTTGGTTTGAAGTGTAAAAATATGGGACGTGGCCTCCTTTAAGAATTCTGTTCCGGTTGCTTTTTCCATATAAACTGGTGATACGGTGTTTAGGTTATACGGAAGCGCTTTATTGCGTTCGGTAAAAATGCGCTTTATTGCAGTAATACGGATTTGGGAATGCGATGCGCTTGCGTAAGGTTCCGTACGGTAATATACGCTAATATAGTGAGGAGATCGTACCTGTTGTGAATGCGCAGCTAGGGGGCGTCATTGGGGGGGGATTTAGGAAGCGTGAGTGGAATGCGCTGAACGTTTCTTTCATTTATTTGTTTGTTCTTTGTTGTCGTTTATTCGCACAACACGACGCAGAGTGAAGGAGCAGATCGCTCACATAGTAATGCACGATGCGTTATAACTCCTTAATAACGTTAGCGCCGTTAAAGGGAATTTGCGTTGATAATGCGTTAACTTTGCCAATCACATTAATATTATTATTTGCAATAAATATAATAATATTTTTTAATTATTAATAATAATAATAATAATAATAATAATAATAATAATAATAGGAAAGGAGCCCATTCGTTTTTTGTTCCGAACCCTATACACAGCTGATTTAATAGGGTAAATTGATAAATAAATAAATACAAATAAATAAATAAATAAAAACACCTTCTGAATGGATGGAAAGCGGAGATTTAAACACAATGCATTCTGTTCGAGTCGAGTTTCAGGAAGTCATCTTCTCGAGCGCTGCTCTTTTGCGACGGCGATGCGGGAAAGTTTGTAATATCCAATTATCCGCTCATCGGACGTGACTCGACTTCCGCTCTGCGCCGGAGGGGAGGAACGATTCAGGATTTGAATAGCCGCGAGCGTTGCACTTAGTGATATTAGATTTTCGGCTCACGCGCCGGTCGCGATCAATGAGCAAACTTTCTGGGAGTTTCTGCGTGGCTGAAAAGCGAATCCGGGTCTATGCCGGGAACTTTCATTCCTTTCTAATCATTGCCGAAATAACCGAGCGACTTTCACGAATTGCCCTGCTTTGTCACCCCCCTCCCTCCCTCCAACTCCCCCCCCCCCACCCCCCTCCAACTCCCCCCCCCCCATCCCCGCCCTCTCTCAGTGCCGGAAATGGGGTTTTTAAGGTCTGGACTCTCTTGGTGGCCAATCTAAGTGTGAAAAGAATATCTCATTCTACCTGAACCACAATTTGCGCCTGGAATAACCAGTATATTCAGGTAGTCTTAAGGGGGGGGGGGGGGGGGATGTAGTGTAGCTCAGGCTCTGGGTTAGTGATCAGGCGAAGATTGGACGGGTTCAAGCCCCGGGTAATCACCAAGCTGCCACTCTTTTGGAGGCCTTAACCCTCTGTGCTCCAGGGGGCGCTGTGTCATTGCTGACCCTGTGCTGTGACTCCAGGGCAAGCTGGGATATGCGAAGAATATTTCCCTCATGGGATCCTTTTCATTCATTCATTCATTCATTCATTCATCTTCTCAGGTTGTCTATGGGCATTAAGGCAGGATACACCCTGGATGGAATGCCAACCCATCACACAACCCCGTGCCAATCAACCTACCGTGCATGTTTTTTGGACCGGGGGAGGAAACCGGAACCCGGAGAACCCGGAGAGAAAAACCCCCTGAGGCACGGGGAGAACATGCACAAACTCCACACACACATGGCCAAGACGGGAATCGAACCCCCGGACCCTGGCGGTGTGAGGCCCTCATGGGATCAATAGAGTCCATAGAGGCCAATAGAGGCCAAACCGGGATTCGACCTACTGCAGAGTCCTCGGATCGTAGCTGTGCCCCCACAATTAAAAGCGAGCGGTGTGGACGGTGATTGGTTTCACCCGGCGAGCTCTCCGAGTGATTCATCGATACGCGACCAAGGCCCAACCTCCCCGCCAACCCCCCCACCCCGGACCCGCCGTAATGCCTGCGTCCTGCCTATGAGCTGTTATATCGCCAAGAAGGGCCCAAAACATGTCTTTTTTTATTTATTTATTCCCCCCCCCCCCGAACCTTTTTTTTTGTGTGTCACGGTGGCTTTGTGCAGGTAAATTACAGCCGCAGGAGCCGATGGCGTGTTAACGCAGGCACCCCGAGGGAAACCAGATCACTCGGATCTTAATTATCTAGCTTTAACCATGCGTTTCAGATGGATCTTTTTCAGACAGCCCAGCCGGCCGAGGTGCACCGCGGGCGTCAGCCTTTTCTAAGCCTCACCGTGGGGGTCCGGCTGTGTTGCGAGGAATACCGGCTGGGGTTGTGTTTTGCCTGGGTTATGAACTGTCTCACCGTGAGCCGATATCGAACGAATCTCCTGACATCCGATCGAACCCGCCGTCGGACTCGCCCGTACGCCCAGGTTCGCCTCTCCTCTCGAACCCTGTTCCTCAAACCCAACACGCCGGCTCGGAACCGAATACGGAATTTTATTCCGGCGACAATAGGTTAATTATAACAGGGTCATTCATATGGTTTATGTTCATAGGGAATGTTCCTCGTATATTCATAGATATGGATCACTTTGACTCGCTCGAATTTGATTCGTTTGATTCTTGCGTGAATATTTTCTCGGACCGCTTTCGCCATGGCGTCGTCGCAATACGGCTTCATAAGAATGAATCCCGTCCAGAGTTTTCCCAGAATCTTTGTCTTGATGTTGGGAGAGTCTCAATCCCAACAATCCCAATGGGGTTTGGATTCTCTGGTGGTGTGAAAATAATGTCTCGTTGTCCCTGAACCACAATTGGATCCGGGAATATTCCCGTCCCATTGATATCCATTGATGGATGGTCCATCTTTGGGCACGTAACCCCGGATCCGACCAACTGCGGCATCCCCGGATCGTAGCACTGCCCCCACAGACTTGTACAAGTAGGCACTGGGCAGCATTGGTGCATCATAGATACATAGAAAAAAAAAACATACATATGTTAATACTCAATGTATCTTCTAATGCGCCACCTGGTGGAACGTCAAATGAATGCGGTCATAAATCTGATATGATTCGACGTAATATCGATAATCTTCGGCGGGCCGAGATTAAAAGGACCAGAAGTGCTTTTTACATGGCGGTTTAGTCCCGGTCAATTCAGTTCCCTTCGCATTGTGCATTCGGGAAATGCTCAGTTAGGGTTTAATAACATGCCATAACTAGACATGGGAGATTTACTGAAGAAAATGTGAGTGATGCTTGCCGATGCAAACCGCAGCTCCGGGCGACTTTGAAATGCTAGCTCATTTGGACTGTGAGGGGGCGGGGCCAGGGATGCACTTGGCATCATCAAATTATCCAGCGTCCGATTACCGTCGAAGTGGCTAGCGTTTAGACATGTCACATGACCCTGTGTATCGGTTTCGCAGATTTTTCACGTTTGCGTCAAGCCGCAGTCATGTGATCGCGACCTGCTTCATCTCACCTACGAGTGGATATGTCAAACGTGCATGTCGGGCGAACACGGGGCCGAACAGCGGAGCGCCAAATTTTCCCATTCATTCTCTATGGGCCCGGAATGTCGCAGATTTCCCGAAATTCCGAACGGGTGTGTAGGGTTCGGGAGGTATATGATCGTGATCCACTCCAGAACCCCTTAGAGTGGATTTGCCATATGTGCATGTCGGACGATCACGGGCCCGAACTGTGAGGCAGGAAATTTCAACCCCATTCATTTTCCATGGGGGAAAAAATTCCCGCTTTTCGGCCCCGGGTTCGGAATTCCACATGTCACACCATCGGGCCGCACGATATGAGGTATGAATCGTGACGATGGGACTGCGGGACGAGTTAGAGAGAGATTATAATAGTGATGCTTTTGCACACGTCCCTAATTATTCAAATGGGAGGGTTTACACATCTTTGCCTGTCATTTTATTCGTACAAGTCCAGTAGACGATTCCGGGGCGGGGGGGGGGGTGGGGTGGGGTGGGGGGGGGGGGGGTTGGTTTGGGCTTCCGGAATCATGTGACCTTTTTTGCGAATTGCTCGATGAACCAGGACGCCAAAACCGCTCGTAATCTGATAATAGTGAAATAATACAATTTGGGTCCGATTCGTAATTCGCTGCTGCTTATTGTATTTTCCGGCGTGTGTGTGTGTGTGTGTGTGTGGACTGTAGAAGCGCTGGTCCACACACTCGTCTGAGGACTTGGACCTCTCCACTTCAATTACAGTTAAATGAGTGCTCACTCGGATCCGGTTGTTTCGTGATAAATGGCTGCATGAGAACGAGTGCAGCATGCAAAGATGGAATGGACCCCCCCTCCTTTCCTTGTATAAGAACAAATTCCTGGTCCGTTCGATCCTGGTCCCGGATCAAAGCCCTGGGTCAACCATGGTTTTGTATTTGACTATACATCCTGGTATTATAAAGCCACGCCCACTACTACCCACTTGGTGACTGGCAAGAGAGCTGCGGCGATTAGTCTGCTAATAGTTTAATGGGCCAACTGTTGTATAATTACACTTGGCTCGGCCCATTTAACTCGCCCAGTTGGTGACGCTTTATAACTCCGGACCCTTATCCAATCAGAAAACCCCTCCCGGTAGTTATTAGAGGACAAGAAAGAAATGGAGGGAGGAGGGGGGAGGGGCATATTTTATAAGGGGTGGATTTTTCTTCATCTTCCTGCCAGTTTCGTTTTCAGTCAGATCATTGAAACTGGGAGAAAAAAAAAGAAGTTAATCCAGGCTTTGTAGTCTCTCTCTCTCTCTCTCTCTCTCTCTCTCTCTCCAGGCCGGGCTTTCTGTCAAAGCAACCATTGGACGGAGCTTTGTAACGATTTCCATGCGTTGGCCGAGCCAATGAATTATATAGCATATCGGTCCGGAGAGGCTACGCACCGGAGAAGAGAATGACGCGGGACGCGGCGCGGTTCGCACCTGTGGTCTAATTGAGAAATGGATCTGAAGAGCCTGAAGCCGCTCTGCCATTCCGATTTCACGTGTATATAAAAGGGGGGATTAACAGAAGAGTACAATGTGTCTGTGGTGAATACGGATATTATTACTGCTTATATGCTTCTTAGTACTACGCTTGCTATTACTCCAGTAGTAGCCCTATGACTACCTGTGTATGTGTGTGTGTGTGTGTGTGTGTGTGTATATATATATATATATATATATATATATATACACATTTACAATTATATTTGCAGCATTTGGCAGACGCCCTTATCCAGAGCGACTTTCAACTGAGCAATTGAGGGTTAAGGGCCTTGCTCAAGGGCCCACTTGTGGCAGCTTGGTGGTGGTGGGGTTTGAACTCATGATCTTCTGGTCCAGAGTCCAACACCTTAACCACTGGGCTACCACCTCACATAAATATATATATATATTTGTGTAAGAAGGTAGGTAGGTATCTAAGTATCTAGGTAGGTAGGTATCTATTTAGGTATCTAGGTAGGTAGGTAGGTATCTAGGTAGCTATCTAAGTAGGTAGGTATCTATTTAGGTATCTAGGTACGTAGGTATCTAAGTAGGTAGGTATCTAGATTGGTATGTAGGTAGGTATCTAGGTAGGTCGGTAGGTATCTAAGTATCTAGGTAGGTAGGTAAGTATCTATGTAGGTATCTAGGTAGGTAGGTAGGTAGATATCTCGGTAGGTGGGTATCTAAGTACCTAGGTAGGTATCTATGTAGGTAGGTAGGTAGGTAGGTAAGTATCTATGTAGGCATCTAGGTAGGTAGGTTGATAGGTAGGTATCAAGGTAGGTAGGTAGGTATCTATGTAGCTATCTAGGTAGGTAGGTATGTAGGTAGGTATCTAAGTATCTAGGTAGGTAGGTAAGTATCTATGTAGGTATCTAGGTAGGTAGGTAGGTAGGATAGATAGGTATCTAGGTAGGTAGGTATCTAGTTAGGTATCTAGGCAGGTATCTTGGTATCTAGGAAGGTAGGTAAGTATCTATGTAGGTATCTAGGTAGCTATCTAGGTAGGTAGGTAGGATAGGTAGGTAGGTAGGTAGGTATCTAGGTAGGTATCTATGGATCTGGGTAGGTGTAGGTATGTATCTAGGCAGGTATCTAGGTAGGTAGGTATCTAGATAGGTAGGTAAAAAAAAATAGGATGAAATTGAATAAACATGTGAAAATCGCTTTACAAGCTGGCAAATGAACGAGTGTGTGATGGATGTTTCAGCCGAAATGAACTCATCGTTCCCGATCCAGATTTTCTGCACAGTAATCCCTGCCCGAGCCAGACCAGGGAGCTGTCGGAGATTAGTAGGCGTGGACAGTAGAGACCATTTAAACACCACTGATTTGTCACTGGATATATTTTGGAAATATCGGAAGGTCGGGCGTCGGTATCGCCAAGCTGCCACTCTTTGGTCCTTGAGCAAGGCCCTTAACCCTCTGTGCTCCAGGGGGCGCTGTATCATGGCTTGACCACCAGATTACAAGAACGAGATATATAATAATGGGCGTCGCCCCCAATGCCGTATATGTGTAATGTGCATCCAATGAGTGCTCAGATAACTGCGCTATGATTTGCATAAGCGATCCCGGTATTTATTCATGGGGGGGTGGGGGGAAGTAGTACTCGTTGTTGTTTTTGTTTAGATTCGTGTTTGTGTCTTTATTCAATGCACCGACACCACCGCTTTCAGCGTCGTTTCCCCAAAAGTCATTCCGGGGATCCGTGCATACAAATCGCTGTGGCTTTGTTTCAGAGACGTTCATTAATCCGCGCCATTCAGACGCCACGCATAGTGGGCGTCTGGATTTTCCGCCGTGTGTGTGTGTGTGTGTGTGTGTGTGTGTGTGTGTGTGTGTGTGTGTGTGTGTGTGTATTCAATCAGACTCGCAATCAACATTAACTCGTCACGACGCAATCAGAGGCTTAATATCTGTACGTAAAAACGAATATATTACCGCGGCGCCAACATCCCCCTTTTTCTTTCGGCCCCGGCTATAAAACTCGCGAGTGGCACGCGGTCACGGGCGCCGAAAGAAAGGACTGCCGGGGTCGATGAGTGGAGAGGAAGTGTGTGCGAGAAAGAGAAAAAGCAGCCTGCTGGAGAGAGATAAAAATGTTTATGATTTCGAGAAAAGGACCATGAAGCCAAGCAATGCGCGCCGTATCCTTGAGCCATGCCTTTAACCCGTGTGGTGTGGAGGGTGGGGAAGGGGGGGTCGGGGGTGTGTGGGGGGGGGGAGCTAAACTGCAGCGAGGTTTGGTATTCCTGAAACAATTCCGTACCAAAGGAAAAATGAATTTGACGGGCAGTTTGTCGGAAGAAACGACGTGGTAGGCGTGCGAACCCCAGAGCAACATGTTTTGATGGTGCATCTTCCGGATCGCCTTGAAATCCGTGTTGTAGCGGGTGGGATTTGATAAACGTATATCGGTTTCAACGGCGAACGCGGAAAGCGAAACTTCCCCCTGCTTGTTTCAAACCAAATCCAAATCGTGGGAGGTTTAGTGGTTAAGAAGATCGCAGGTTCAAACCCCACCACCACCAAGCTGCCACTAGTGGGAGCCCTTGAGCAAGGCCCTTAACCCTCCATTGAATGTGATCCCAAAAATGTTAGCCAAAAAAAAATGTTAGCCCAGTGGTTAAGGTGTCGGCCTCTGGACCGGAAGATCACGGGTTCAAAACCCACCACCATCAAGCTTTGCCACTAGTGGG
>JACRUU010000018.1:8069509-8079509 GCA_030449085.1 Kryptopterus vitreolus
GACGTCCCTCTACACATTGGGTTATCCCGATGCATAGCAGGAAACAGCTGCATCCCATATTGCGCCTCCCAAGTGACTGGGAAGATGTTGGTGAATCAGCAGATAGCAGACTTGGAATCAGTGCAAGAGAAAATGTAATGATGTTGCCAGAGAAGTCAGTGTGAGCAGGCAGGAGAAGCCAGGCAGAAATAAGATGCATCAAAAGCTACATTAAAAAAAAAAAAAACTTTATTTTATATATCAGTGTCGAGAAGCAAAGAAACAGATGGTGGGATAAGTTATCAAAAATAAGGAGCAAATTTATCTGTCAGATAGAACGGATAGAATAAGAAAAAATCCAAAAACAAAATGAATTATAAAAGAAAATAAGAAATACAAAAACAGCATAACCCGAAAACAAAATAACAAATCGGAACAACAAAATGACATATCCGAAAAAGAAAATAACAAATACAAAAACAAAATAACAAATACAAAAACAAAAACAACAAATCCAAACAAAAAAAACAAATATAAAAACAAAAAACGAAAACAAAATACAAAAACAAAATAAAAACAAAATAGAATACAAAAACAAAACAAACAAAATAAAACAAAATAAAATATAAAAACATAATAAATCATAAAACAAAATAACAAAACCAAAATAACAAATACAAAAACAAAAGAATCCGAAAATAACATAACAAATCATAAAACAAAATAACGAACACAAAAACAAAATAAATCATAAAATAAAATAAATCATAAAACAAAATAACAAATCCGGAAAACAAAATAAATCATAAAACAAAATAACAAATACTAAAACAAAATAACGAATACAAAAACAAAATAACAAATACTTAAAACAAAATGAAAAATACAAAACAAAATAACAAATACAAAAACAAAATAAATCCGGAAAACAAAATAACAAATACAAAAACAAAATAACAAATACAAAAACAAGATAACGAATACAAAAACAAAATAACAAATACAAAAACAAAATAACAAATACAAAAACAAGATAACGAATACAAAAACAAAAGAAATCATAAAGCAAAATAACAAATCTGGAAAACAAAAATAAATCAGGATTATCCGACGCAGGAGGCAAATGCAGAACATTCTCACTAATATTTACATCAGCAATTTGTTTGTTTGTTTGTTTGTTTGTTTGTTTTTACACACGGGTCATTTTGCTGATTTTGTTATAAATAATTAGGCGTATGGTTTTGCAGGATCAGAAGCGAGAGGCCTCGGTGGGTATATTATGGAATAGAGAAGCGACAGAGCGAGCTCGGATCTAAGCCATGAGCAGATGTCCGTTTCCGAGTGACTGTGCGGCAGGTAAATATTTTCTGGGGGATTAGTCTTTCTCCTTTCACACCAAAATCCCTCTCTTTAGGAAAAAAAAAAAAAAAAAAAAAAAAAAAAACAGAAATAGAAAAATGTCCATGATAGAAATAAATAAATGAATTGCTGATAAAAAAAAAACGCACACGCATCTTATCTTGGCAGATTCTTGTGATACACACAGTGGTGGTGTGTTTTGTTTTGTTTATTTTTGAATGGATAATTAAGTAAATATGGTTGAATTAGTTACACGTGGATTGCGAGAAGCTGCAGGAAGAAGCAAGAATGAAATCGGGTTAACACATACTGAGGATAAAATGTGATGAAGGATTATAATGAAGTCCTGTAAACAAATTATCTCGGCTCTGTTGGGAAACGTTTAAAGAAGCCGTGATGATATAAAATGCAACATTTTGTACTTGAGTGTGTAGAGACCGGTTAGTTTTGTATCTCGGCTGAGAAGCGGCAAAATGCTAACAAATTATAACACAAACAAAATGGCAAATCCAAAAACAAAATAAAATATCCGAAAAAAAACAAACAAATGCAAAAGCAAAATAACAATACAAAAACCAAATAGCAAATCCGGAAAACAAAATATTTCCGAAAACAAAATAACAAATCCGAAAACAAAATTAAATATCCGAAAAGAAAATAAAAATGCAAAAACCAAAAAAATAAATGAAAACAAAATAAAAAATCCAAAATAACAAAATAACAAACCCAAAAACAAAATAACAAATACAAAAGCAAAATAACAATCCAAAAACAAAATAACAATACAAAAACAAAATAACAAACGTAAAAGCAAAATAAGAATACAAAAACAAAATAACAAATACAAAACAAAATAACAAATCTGGAAAACAAAAATAAAGCCACAAACAAAATAACAAATCTGAAAACAAAATAAAAATACAAAAATAAAATAACAAATGTAAAAGCAAAATAACAATACAAAAACAAAATAACAAATCTGGAAAACTAAATAAATCCGAAAACAAAATTAAATATCCGAAAAGAAAATAACAAATGCAAAAGCAAAATAACAAATCTGGAAAACAAAAATAAATCCGAAAGCAAAATAACAATACAAAAAAACAAAAACAAAATAAAACAAATAACAACAATACAAAATAACAAAATAACAAAAACAAAAAACAAAACATAAAAAACAAACAATACAAAAACAAAATAACAATACAAAAACAAAATAACAAATACAAAACAAAATAACAAATCTGGAAAACAAAATAAATCCAAAAACAAAATAACAAATCCGAAAACAAAATAAATATACAAATACAAACACAAAAAAACAAAATAAACACAATAATAAAACAAAATAACAAATACGAAAAAACAAATAACAAATACAAAAACAAAATGAAAAAAAACAAAATAACAAATGAAAATAACAAAAAAGCAAAACAACAAATCCGAATAAAAACACATTAACAAATTCCTACAAACCGGCCCTACAGATTGAAAATGGAAAACTTGCAGCTAATTTTTCCTAATTTGTTATTTTGTTGATTTGTTCATGCGTTTTCTGTATCGTTAATATTATTATTTGTCTTGGCCTTCTCAGCCACCGTAGGTTTTGTGATATATCGTGTTGTTTTTGGGTACTGCAGTGTTTTTTTCTTCGTAAGAGGAATTCCTGGACTCCAGGAAAAAGGGAGTTTTGTTGCTCTGTACAGTTATATTTCTTATATCTTCGGAAATCATGGTCCGAAAAAAAAAGACCTGGAATTTATGGCTAACTCGGACTATATTTTATTTACGGGTTCATGGAAATGTTTGTGAACTGAACCAGTGCCCAGGGCTTGATATCTATACTTGAAGGTAAAAAAAAAAAGGATAAATTATTAAATAAAAAAAGGCATGAAAATGGCTTTATTTCTTCAAAGCCAGCATTTGGTGCAGTCTTTCTACCGTCAACGATTGTGAAAATACAGCCTTTGAGGCCGCGTCGGTTTGTTAAGACACATCTGCTTCAATTAAGCTCCTATTAAAGGTAATGATATTGACTTTGGCATCATGTTGAAAGTGCAGATACCAAAATATATTCGCCTGTGAATATACAAGATAAAAATCTTCTCTTCATTTAAACGGCTACTCCAGGGTGAGGAAAAGAAGAGGAAAGAACATTTACGTTGCATATTACCCCCCCCACACCCCCCCCCCCCCAAGAAAATTTCCAATGCATTTTTCCCCTCTTTTCCCCCCCCCCCAAGAAATTTTCCATTGCATGTTTTTTTTTTATTTATTTATTCCAAGAAAATTGCTGTTGCATTTTATTTCCATTTTTCCAAGAAAATTTCCAATGCATGTTTTTTTTCCCCACTTATTCCAATACAATTTATGGTAGCATATTTTTTTCCTTTCTTTTTTTCCAAGAAATTTCCAATACACCCCCCCCCCCCCCAAGACATTTTCCATTTTATTCCAAGAAAATTTCCATTGCATATTTTTTTTCCAAGAAATGTTCCAAATTTTTTTCTTTTTTTTTAAAGAAAACTTCCATTGCATTTTTTTTCATTTATTCCAAGAAAATTTCCATTGCATATTTTTTTTCATAATTTTTCCAATACAATTTCCTATTGCAATTTCTTTTTTCAATTTATTTTTTTATTTTTTTTCCAGGAAATTTTCCATTGCATTGTTTTTTTTTTTGTTTCATTTACTCCAAGAAAATTTCCATTGCATTTTTTAAAATATTTTTTTCCAAGAAATGTTCCAAATTTTTTTCTTTTTTTTTTTTAAAGAAATTTCCATTGCATTTTTTTTATTTTTTCCAAGAAAATTTCCATTGCATATTTTTAAAATATTTTTTTCCAAGAAATGTTCCAAATGTTTTTTTTTTTTAAAGAAAACTTCCATTGCATTTTTTTTTTTTTTCCATTTTTCCAATACAATTTCTATTGCAATTTCTTTTTTCTTTTTATTTTTTTTCCAGGAAATTTTCCATTGCATTTTTTTTTGTTTCATTTACTCCAAGAAAATTTCTATTGCATTTTTCTTCTTTTTTTCCAAGAAATTTTCCATTACATTGTTGTTGTTTTCAGGTTTTTTTCATTTATTCCAAGAAAATTTCCATTGCATTTTTTAAATAATTTTTTCCAAGAAAATTTCCATTGCATATTTTTTTTTCCATTTTTCCAATACAATTTCTATTGCAAATTCTTTTTTCTTTTTTTTTCCAGGAAATTTTCCATTACATTGTTTTTTTTTTGTTTCATTTATTGTTTCTTTTTTTTTTTCTCCAAGAAAATTTCCATTGCATTTTTTTTCTATTTTTTTCCAAGAAATGTTCCAATTTCTTTTTTCTTTTTTTTCCAGGAAATTTTCCATTACATTGTTTTTTTTTTGTTTCATTTACTCCAAGAAAATTTCCATTGCATTTTTTAAAATATTTTTTTAAAAGAATATTTTTTTCCAAGAAATGTTCCATTTCTTTTTTCTTTTTTTTCCAGAAATTTTCCATTACATTGTTTTTTTTTGTTCTTTCATTTACTCCAAGAAAATTTTTTCTTTTTTTTTTTAAAGAAAACTTCCATTGCATTTTTTTTCATTTATTCCAAGAAAATTTCCATTGCATATTTTTAAAATATTTTTTCCAAGAAATGTTCCAAATTGTTTTTTTTTTTTAAAGAAAACTTCCATTATTTTTTTTCCATTTTTCCAATACAATTTCTATTGCAATTTCTTTTTTCTTTTTTTTCCAGGAAATTTTCCATTGCATTGTTTTTTTTTGTTTCATTTACTCCAAGAAAATTTCTATTGCATTTTTCTTCTTTTTTTTCCAAGAAATTTTCCATTACATTGTTGTTGTTTTTTTTTTTTTTCATTTATCCCAAGAAAATTTCCATTGCATTTTTTAAATAATTTTTTCCAAGAAAATTTCCATTGCATATTTTTTTTCCATTTTTCCAATACAATTTCTATTGCAATTTTTTTTCTTTTTTTTCCAAGAAATTTTCCATTACATTGTTGTTTTTCTTTCATTTATTCCAAGAAATTTTCCATTGCATGTTTATTATGGCATATTCTATGCAAGTTTATTTTTTTTATTTATTTCCCTGCATAATTTCCACTGAAGTTTCTTTTGTTTGTAAGAAATTTCCCGGGACGCATTACCCTCCGCATGATCTCTGGGAAGTGCTCGTAAATAGATAGATTTCGGTGCTTTTCATACTACTGACCTGATTCCTTATCGGCTTATTACCTCATAACAGCTAGGCTGAGCCACATCTCCCCCCCCCCCCCCCCCCCCTCTCTCTCTCTTCTCATCTCTCTTTCTGGATGTGAATACATCTGACCCGTTTCCTGGTTCCCCCGCTCACCCCTGGGAATGCATTTCTTTTTTCGTTCAGACAGTGAGCCATTTATGCAGATAGAAACTCTGATGATGCAAACAGAGGGAAGATATTTCCTCTAATTTGGACTTTTTGTTTCACCTGGTTTGAAGAATGTTCTGAAATGTATCCCTATATTATTATTATTATTATTATTATTATTTTATTATATTATATTATTATTATTATTAGTAGTATATAATAGGGGCACGGTGGTTTAGTGGGTTAGCACGTTCGTCCTCACACCGCCAGGTCCGGGTTCGATTCACGTATCGTCCAATGTGTGTGTGGAGTTTGTGGAATGTTCTCCCCGTGCCTCAGGGGAGTTTCTCCGGGTTCTCCGGTTTCCTTGTACGGTAGGTGACGGTGTTGATTGGCACCTTGAAAAATTGCCCTAGTGTGAATGGTGTGTGTGTTGTGTGTGTGTGTGTGGGTGTATGTGTGGTTGGCATTCATAGGGTGTATCCTGCCTTAATGGCCATAGAGCCTGAGATAGACACAGACTCCCCGTGACCCGAGGGAAGATCGGATAAAGCGCTAGAAGATGAACGAATTAAGAATGAACGAATGATTGAACGAAGAAATGAACGAATGAATAATGAAGAATGAATGAATGAAGAATGAACGAATGAACGATACGAACGAAATGAACGAAATGATGAATGAACATAAGTGAAATGAACGAATGAACAAATGAACTATGAAACCAAATGAATGAATGAATGAACGCATGATGACGAATACGAACGACACTGAAACGAACGAATGAACGATCATGAACGAACGAATGAACGAATGAACGAATGAATGATGATGAATGAATGAATGAATGAATGTAATATTGGAGTAAAGAGATGGTTTGAGAGCGGATTGTTCGGGGGATTATTTAAAATAGTTCACACAACCTTTTTTGGCTTTCCCGAGAGCAGCACGACGCCTGACATTTAAAGGTTTATTTGTTTGTAGAAAGGGTTTATCATTTAACGCTGTGTAACACGAACAGCAGCGAGGGATCCTTTCTGTTCTGTTCCAGACCCGGTTCTACTTCTCCTTCGCTTTTCTTGGTTCTGCTGCTTTTTTTTTTTTTTTAGTAAAAGAGGAATAAATCTGTAAAAATAAAATCGCTATTAATCTCTTTCATTTTAAGACTTTTTCTGTGTTGTTTGTTTTTATTTTGCTTATTATGAAATACATACAAATTACTTTTCTATCTATCTGTCTGTCTATCTATCTATCTATCTATCTGTCTGTCTATCTATCTATCTATCTATCTATCTATCTATCTATCTATCTGTCTATCTATCTTCTCTATGTCTGCCTGTCTATTATATCTCTCTCTATCACTCTCTCTCTTTTTCTCTCTGTCTCTGTCTTTTTCTCTCTCTCTCTCTATCTCTATCTTTGTATCTGTCTGCCTGTCTATTTCTATCTCTCTCTATCACTCTCTCTCTATCTATCTCTCTGCCTGTCTATTTCTATCTATCCTATCACTCGATCTATCCTCTGCCTGTCTATTTCTATTCTCTCTATCACTCTTCTACTCTCTGCTGTTATTGCTTCTATCTCGATAACCCTCTCTCTCTATCTTATCTGCATCTCATCTGTCTATCTATCTCTCTGCCTTATCTTTCTCTATGAACTATCTCTCTCTCTCTCTATCTCCTATCTCATCTCTCCATCTCTGTCTGTCTCTTTTATCTCTCTCTCTCTCTATCTCTGTATCTGTCTGCCTGTCTATTTCTATCTCTCTCTATCACTCTCTCTATCTCTCTCCCTCACTCTCTCTCTCTCTCTCTCTCTCTCTCTCTATCTCTCTATGTCTCTCTCTCTCTATCTCTATCCTCTCTCTATCTATCTATCTGCCTTTATTTCTATCTCTATCTATTACTCTCTCTCTCTATCTCTTGTTATTTATATCTCTCTCTATCACTCTCTCTCTCTATCTATCTCTGTGCCTGTCTATTCTATCTCTCTCTATCACTCTCTCTCCTATCTCTCTCTGTATTTCTCTGTATCTCTCTCCTCTATCTCTCTCTATATCTCTCTCTATCTCTCTGCCTGTCATTTCTCTCTCTATCACTCTCTCTCTATCTCTGTATCTGTCTGCCTGTCTATTTCTATCTCTATCATCTATCTATCTATATCTATCTCTCTCTGTGCATTTATCTCCTCATAAATCTCTATATTATCTATCTCTTTTCTGTGCTATTTCTGTCTCTCTCTATCATCGAGATCTCTCTATCTCTCTGCCTGTCTATTTCTATCTCTCTCTCTATCATCTCTCTCTCTATCATCTCTATATCTCTGTTCATTTTTCTCTCTCTCTCTCTATCTCTATCTTTGTACTACTCTGCCTGTCTATTGTCTCTATCCTCTCTCTCTCACTCTCTCTCTCTCTCTATCTCTCTGCCTGTCTATTTCTATCTCTCTCTATCACTCTCTCTCTCTCTCTCTCTCTCTATCTTCTATCTATATCTATCTATCTCTCTCTGCCTGTCTATTCTATCTCTATATCTCTCTCTATCTATCTCTATCTCTATGTCTATCTATCTCTCTTCATATCTATCTATCTATCTATCTCTTATGCCTGTCTATCTATCTATCTATAACTCTCTCTCTATCTATCTATATCTTATCTATCTATCTCATCTCTATCACTCTCTCCTACTCTATCTCTGCCTGTCATTCTATCTGATCCTCTATCTCTCTATCTCATATCTCTCTGTCTCTCTATCACTCCTCTCTCTATCTCTCCTGCCTGTCTATTTCTATATCGTCTCTATCACTCTCTCATCTCTCTCTCTCTCTCTATCTCTGTCTCTCGTCTCCTCTCTCTCTGCTGTTCTATCTCTCTCTCTCTCTATCTCAATTCTCGTCTCTATTTCAATTGTCTCTATCTATTTGTCTCTCTGTCTATCTATCTATCTATCTATCTATCTAATCTGTACTATTATCTATCTATCTATCTATCTATCTATCTATCTATCTATATCTCTATTCTCTTTTTTCTCACTCTCTCTCTCTCTCTGACATGTGGGAGTTTTATTTAAAGCTGAAATCACATGATGTAGTGTTTTTACACTCAATAACAGATAAAGGCACAAAATTACAGCACAAAATTTGTTCTTTTTTTTCATGTAATTTATTCGATAAAATTTAATTTAATTTATTCGATAGAATTTAATTTAATTTATTCAATAGAATTTTTTTATTTATCCGATAGAATTTTCGATAGTATTTACTGTAAAGTGTCATATTTATATTCTACAACAACTTCCTCACATCTACCTCTCTCTCTCTCTATCTATCTATATCTATCTCCATCTGTCTGCCTGTCTGTTCTGTCTCTCTCTCTATCTCTCTATCTCTCTCTCTATCTATCTCCATCTGTCTGCCTGTCTGTTTCTGTCTCTCACTCTTCTCTATCTCTCTATCTGTCTCCATTGTCTATCTATCTATCTATCTATCTATCTATCTATCTATCTATCTATCTATATCTCCTATCTGTCTAATTATCTGTCTATTATAGATCTCAATCTATCTATCTATCTATCTATCTATCTATCTATCTATCTATCTATCTATCTATTTATCTGTCTGTCTGTCTGTCTGTCTGTCTGTCTGTTCTGTCTTTAATATCTCTGTCTGTCTGTCTCTCTCTCTCTCTGTCTGTGTATCTATCTCTCCCCTCTCTCTGTCTCTCTCTCCGTCTCTCTCCCTCTCTCCATCTACAGTGGTTTATTAATTACACTATGCTGTATGAAATGAAACGATATATTGTAGGGAGGTTGGTGGTGGAGGGGTGTAGGTTGGGGTGGTAGTTGGGTGGTAGTTGGTTGGTAGTTAGGTTGGTTAGTTGGGTGGGTAGTTGGTAGTGGTAGTTGGTTGGTAGTTGGGTGGTAGTTTGGGTGGTAGTTGGGTTGGTGTTGGTTGGTAGTTGGGTGGTAGTTGGTTGGTAGTTTGGGTGGTAGTTTGGGTGGTAGTTTGGGTGGTAGTTGGGTGGTAGTTTGGGTGGTAGTTTGGTTGGTAGTTTTTGGGTTGTTTGGTGGTAGTTTGGGTGGTAGTTTGGGTGGTGTTTGGTTGGTAGTTTGGGTGGTGTTTGGTTGGTAGTTGGGTGGTATTTGGGTGGTTGTTTGGGTGGTGTTTGGGTGGGTCGTTGGGTGGTAGTTTGGGTGGTGTTTGGTGGTAGTTTGGGTGGTGTTTGGTTGGTAGTTGGGTGGTATTTGGTTGGTAGTTGGGTGGTAGTTTGGGTGTATTTGGAGTGGTAGTTTGGGTGGTGTTTGGGTGGTAGTTTGGGT
>JACRUU010000018.1:8084509-8107009 GCA_030449085.1 Kryptopterus vitreolus
CTGTCTGACCGTTCATCCCCTGTTAAATCTGTCTGTCTATCCATCCATCCATCCATCCATCCATCTGTCTGTCTATCTATCTATCTATCTGTCTGTCTGTCTGTTTATTCATCTATCCATCCATCCATCCATCTGTCTGTTCATCCCATGATAAATCTGTCTGTCTATCCATCCATCTATCTGTCTGTCTGTCTGTTTATTCATCTATCTATCCATCCATCCATCCATCTGTCTGTTCTTCCCATGATAAATCTGTCTGTCTATCTATCAATCTATCTGTCTGTCTGTCTGTTTATTCATCTATATATCCATCCATCCATCTGTCTGTCTGTTCATCCCCTGATAAATCTGTCTATCTATCTATCTATCTATCTATCTATCTATCTATCTATCTATCTATCTGTCTGTCTGTCTATCTGTCTGTTTATTCATCTACTTATCCATCCATCCATCCATCCATCCATCTGTCAGTTTATCAGTAGATGAACAATCTGTCCATGCATCCATCCATTCATCCACTGATAAACTATCTTTTTATCTATCCATCCATCCATTCATCTGTCTGTTCATCCACTGATAAACTATCTATCTATCCATTCATCCATCCATCCATTTGTCTGTTCATCCACTGATTATCTATCTATCTATCTATCTATCTATCTGTTCATCCACTGATAGGTACATAAATAGATTGATTTATCCATCCATCCATCCATCCATCCATCCATCCATCTCTGTTCATCCACTGATGTATCTATCTATCTGCAGATATCAATTTGCACAATGGAAGGAGTCTCCACTGTTAGAAAATGGCAAAGTCACACACACACACACACACACACACACACACACACACACACACCCGAGTCCGTCTATTCGTTTGTTTTTCTTTGTCTCGGCTCCTCCTTCGTTCCCTTGCTGGTAAATAAAACCAGCATCCTCCGTCACGCTGCTGTTAAAGAGAAGGACGGATGTTGGCGTTTGACCGCGTTGATTCTTTTCCTGAGATCCTGAAGTGTAAACAAATAACAACAATAATAAACAATAAGAGTACACAGAATGCGCGGTGAGATAAGACGGATGCACTCGGGGAGGTGATTGTACACCGTCGGGGGAAAATGTGGTGTTCAGGAGAGATTCGGGTTACGGATGATGTTTCTTGTTAAATCTTTCCGGCTGTCGGGAGAAAGTTATTTTGAAGTACGGAAGGATTTATTTTATTATTATTTATTATTTTTTTTATCACCTGCCAAACGTAAGCGGTGTGAACAGACACGGTGGGGTTTAAGGGATCCCGTATGATCCTTCGAGCCCAGAAGATAAATGGCGTTTTTTGGTTCTGGTGATGCGTTACGCGTCCGTTACGGGTCCGTTTTCAACGTTTGTAGCTATTTATTTATTTATTTATCATTCATTCATTCATTCATCTTCTACCGCTTTATATCCGATCTTTCATCGGGTCACGGGGAGCCTGTGTCTATCTCAGGCGTCTATGGGCATTAAGGCAGGATACACCCTGGATGGAATGCCAACCCATCACACGACACACACACTCACACACACACACACACACACACACACACACATTCATACACTAGGGACAATTTTCCAAGGTGCCAATCAACCTACAGTGCATGTTTTTGGACCGGGGGAGGAAACCGGAGAACCCGGAGAAAAACCCCCTGAGGCACGGGGAGAACACAAACTCCACACACACATGGCGGTGTGAGGCGAACGTGCTAACCACTACGCCACCGTGCCCCCTATTTATTTATTTATTTATTTATTTATTTATTTATTTATTTATTTTCTCCCTCTACGGTATTTTGTTTACTCGGGTTTGTTTACTGAGCCTACTACTGAGATCAGAGGAGATGTGAATCACTCGGGTTGATGTAGGACAAATAAGTGGAGGCGGATTTTTCTCTTTTTTATTTATTTATTTATTTATTTTTTTTGCTGCTTTTTTTTATTTTAAATTTCGGGGAAAAAAAAGCCGATTTATTTAATTTAAAATAAACAAACAAACAATGAAAAAAAAAAACTTTGAAATGAAAATCATTTGTAAGGTATGCAATTGAAACATATTTTAAAATATCATTTGGGTATAAATTAAAATAAATATTGAAATAAATAATGAATAAATAGGGTATTAAAATATATAGATTTTTATTTTTTTTACTTTACAGAAATAGTTAAAAAGTTTATTTCCGGTAAATTTAAATATTTGCATTTTAATATTTTAAATAATTTTAATTATTTAAAATAAAATTATCCTGTTTTTTTTTTTTTTTTTTTTTAATTATTATTATTTTTTAATAAACCTGACAATCTTCCAGGACCTTCCACATGTCCAATCTGCCAGGACCTTATATGGTAATGTTACCTTATTGGTACCTTATAAGGATTTCCTTATATGGTAATCAGTTTACAAGATGGACCGTGTGAAAATCTCAAAAAGTCTATTTTTTTTTCTTTCTTTCTTTCTTTCTTTTTTTTTTTGTACACATTCTTTCTTTTTCTTTCTTTCTTTTTTTCTTTTTCCTGTCCCATTTTTCCATTCTTTCTGTCTGTTCATTCTTTCTTCCTTCCTTCCGTTTTCTTTCTTTCTTTATTACATTAGAAATACACACACACACACACACACACACACACACACGAGTGCGCAAATTAACGATCCTGACATCGTAATAAAGGCTGTTTATTGTTAAAGATGATTCGCGTCCCCGTCACCGCAGGTTCATCCCTCTCTCGTTGCACTTTAGTCCGCTGTGTGACCTCTGACCCCCGTTTACCCGTACCAGCGTTTACGTTTCTTAATAACCTCTCGGATCATTTCCTGATTCACCCAAACCCGCTTTTATTCCTTTTTTTTTCCTCTAATCGTGTTAAATGAACAGTGGCGTAAACATGCAATCTTTCTTCCCTTCCTTCCTGCTTTAGCTCAGACCTCAGCATGGGGTGTGTGTGTGTGTGTGTGTGGTGTGTGTAGCATGTCGGTGTGCCAGCTCGCGTGTCTGTGCGACTCGTTGAGCGTAAATGAAGTGGGTGATGATGCGCTCGCTCGTTTCTCACTTCGCGACTCTGCGGGTGGTCATTTTTTCCTCCTTAATAAATAATTGAAATTGACGTTGGTGTATTACTATGAGTGGAGGGGGCGGGGCCGGGGGCGGGGCCAATGGAAAGGGGGAGTGGTTTATAAATTGTAATGTCGTTATTGTTAGCAGTGTGTATTTTCCTGAAGAACAGCACCTTCCTTCCTTCCTTTCTTCCTTCCTTCCTTCCTTCTTTCCTTCCTTCCTTCCTTTCCTGCCTCCATGCGTTCCTTCTTCTTCCATTCTTCTTCCTTCCTTCTTCCATTTCTTCCTTCTTTCCTCCTCCTTCCTATTCTTTCCTTCCTTCCGTTCCTTCTTCTTCCATTCTTCCACGTTCCTTCCATTCCTTCCATTCCTTCCTTCCATTCCTTCCTTCCTTCCTTCCTTTCTTCCTTCCTTCCTTCAATACTTCCATTCCTTCCTTCCATTCCTTCCATTCGTTCCTTCCTTCCTCCCTTTATTCCATTCCATTCCTTCCTTCCTTCCTTCCTTCCATTCCGTTCCTTCCTTCCTTCCTTCCTTCCTTCCTTCCTTCCTTCCTTCCTTCCATTCCTTCCTTCCTTCCTTCCATTCCTTCCATTCCTTCCACTTTCCTTCCTTTTCCATTCCTTCCTTCCATTCCTTCCTTCCTTCTACTTCCATCCGCGCTGCGTTTTTTCCGTGTGGAACTTGTTGCTGTGGAAACGCTCACACATGTAACATTACTGAAATCAGTTTCTGACCAATCAGAGTTTGAGAATTCAACAGGTGGGAATTCTTTTTTTTTTCCTCTCATTTGTGTTTTTTCTTTTTTTTTTCTTTATTCGACACCAAAACGAAACGTGATACCAATAATAAATCACTTCCAACTAAATAAATATATAAATAATGACATTCTTTATTTCTCTTTTTCTCTTTCATTCCTTCTTTCTTTCTTGAAAATTTCTTTCTTTCATTCCCTCTTTCTTTAGATTTTTTCTTTTTCGATTTTTCTTTCTTTCTTTTGATTCTTTATTAATTTCTTCCTTTTTCTTTCAATTTTCTATTTCTTTCTTTATTTCACCTTTTTTTCTGTCTCTTTTTTCTTTTTTCTCTTCTTTCTTTCTTTCTTTCTTTTCTTTCTTTCTTTCTTTCTTTTCTTCTTAAAATGTTCCTTAAAATCTATCTTTTCTTTTCTTTCCTTCTTTCCATTTTCTTTTTCTTTCTTTTCTTTTCTTTCCTTTCTTTTCTTCTATCTTGCTTTCTTTCTTTCTTCTTTAAATGTTCATTTTCTTTCTTTTTTTCTGTCTCATTTTCTTTTTTCTTCCTTAAAATGTTCCATCTATTTCTTTCTTTTTCTCCTTTTCTGTCTCATTTTCTGTCGGTCTTTTTCTTTCTTCTTTCTTTCTTTCTTTTCTTTCTTTCTTTCTTTTTTCCTTAAAATGTTCCCTCTATTTCTTTCTTTTTCTCCTTTTTCTGTCTCATTTTCTTTCTTTCTTTCTTTCTTTCTTTCTTTCTTTCTTTCTTTCTTCTCCTTCACCATTGGCTCTGCATTGAGCAGCGATGTCGTTTCATCCTCAGTTCAGCGGCTGCGCGTCTCTAATAACTCCTATTTCATCATCCACGTTGTTAAACGCGACTCGTTTGAATCCTCGTAACTGTCAGGATTGTCGCGCCGCCCGTAAACACGTCTCTCTCTCTCTCTCTCTCTCTCTCTCTCTCCTTCTCTTTTTCCCTCCTCTCTTTTCTAATCATCTGCATGAGTTGATGACGAACCCTAGCGAGTGTGATGTGGCGCCGCTCATGCGCGAGTGTGTGAACGCACACAATGGGGCGCTTGACCTTTCCCAATAAACACACGTTATCCAGAGCGAAAGAGCGTGATGGAGAGATTATTACGGCCATAACGCCCGGAGGGAGGAGGTAAACAATGTAAACAAATACATTTCCATGTGTTTTCCAAACTGGTACCAGACCAGTCCAAACCAGTTCCAGCCTCTGTTTTTATTTTTTCATTTCTTTCTTTCTTTCGTTTTCTTCTTGTTTACTTACTTCTTTTCTCTCTATATTTTCTATCTCTCTTTTCTTCTTTATTTCACTTTTTCTCTTCCTTACTTCCTTTTTCTTTCTTTCTTTAAATTTCTATGTATTTCTTTTTCACTTTTTCTGTCTCATTCTTTCTTTCTTCTTTCTTTTTTCTTTCCTTTCTTTCTCTCCTTTTAATAAAATGACTGATTATTTATTATTTATTTTAATTCATTTCTTGTTACTTGTTTCAAGTGTAAAATATGGGACGTGGCTCCTTTAAGAATTGTGTTCCGGTTGCTTTTTCGGAAGCGTGAGTGGATGCACTGAACTTTCTTTATTCGTTTTTGTAAATAATTACACACTGCTTCAGAGGTGCATAAGTTTACACCCCCCCCCACCCAATTGATTTATTTAAAGACAAGGCCTGGAGTGTAAATAAAATCTATTTAATAGTCTGACCATGTAATTACGCGTAAGTATAAATGGGTGAGGATACAATGCGTCACCACTAGCGTAGACGTGTCAATTGGTGCTTCCATTCGTTCTCTATTATTGTGGAATAATTGCGCCGTCCTGATTACGAGCCCCCAATTAGCTCGGCAGGACGGATATAATTGCGAGCCGGTCGGCCTGGACGAGCGCTTGTCTTTCGATCTGGTCCATTATTCGCCCTTAATTGAGCTGCTGCAAAATTTTCCGATTAAAAAAAAAAAAAAAAAAAAAACGTCAAATAAAAAATATTGACTGTTATGCGACGGAACGAGGGATGGACGCGTAAATGGGAAGATGGTTTGAGGAAATAGGCATGGACTTGGCTTGCTAGCATAGGCCCGAAAATAAATGCACCCGGGAAAATTACGCAAGTTTTGTCGTAATGCAACGTTTGGATTTTTCGATCGGGGCCTAAAACATGGGTGTGCGTTGGGTCGACACTCGGGCGTTGGGTCGGTGTGGACGGGGATGAGCACCAGGTCCGGATTTAACTTGTCGAACCAGGACCAGCTTTATATTAATGACAGGACAGCAAGTGTTTCTAATTGGCCTTGATGGCGCGTTAACAGTCGTGTAACGGTGTTTAACAGTGACGGGTTTAACGCTCCTGAGGACGGATTGAGGGATTGTTTCGAAAGGTACAAGCGTTCTCCTTTATCTTTTACTCGTCTGCTTTCCTTTAATCTCACCATCACTGGCCTTTTCATTTTTTTTATTAATGATTAACTGTTTAATAACTATTACTTTATTAAGTGTATATATATATATATATATAGGGCTGTAAAGCGTCTATAAATTTCAATATTTCGTTTCTTCTTTCTTCTTTCTTCTTTCACCTTATATATATATTATATATATATATATAATATATATATATTATATATATATTATATTATATATTTTAGAAATTAAGGGGCACGGTGGCTTAGGGTAGCCGTTCGCTCACACGCCAGGGTCCGGTTCGATTCCGTCTCGGCCATTGTGTGTGGATTTGCATGTTCTCCCCGTGCCTCAGGGATTTTTTCTACGGGTTCTCCGGTTTCCACCCGGTCCAAAAACAGCACGGTACGTTGATTGGAAAATTGTCCCTAGTGTATGAATGTGGTGGGAGATGGGTTGGCTTTCATCCAGGGTAATCCATGCCCATAGACGCCTGAGATAGACACAGACTCCCGGACCCGAGGGAAGATGGATAAGCGTAGAATGAATGAATGAATGAATGAATTAGAAATTAGATTTGATTGCTATGTAAAAAAAAAAAACAATATATATATATATATATATATATATATTATAGTAATATATATATATATCGCACATTAACAGCACGTTTTCAATGTACCATAAATGCATATGGTACTGAATCTAGTGCAACGGCCACTTATGAACCTTTTATGAAGCAGAAATATGGCCGGGTGTCCACAAACTTTTGACCCAAGAGTGCAGTGTGTGTTGGAATCTTCATCCCTTCCATCTGGTCGCAAAAGGAATTCCCTTGAAATTCTCTGGCATGCCATTTCTCCGGCTCTGACGACAAGGGCGCTCGGATGTACGATGTACCCGAGTGTGTGTGTGTGTGTGTGTGTGTGTGGGGTGTGTGTGTGTGTGTGTGTGTGTGATAAGATGGAGCTCTGCTGCCGTGCTTGCTCCTGCTGCTCTCGCACTGCAAACACAATCAGTCTTGCTGACTCTCCGTACGACGTGTACGGGTCCTCGCCCCGGCGTTTCGGGATGGAGCGTATCTGTTTAAGCGAACGCAGCAGCTGAGCGTCGACGTCTCGAGCTCGCCGTCTCTCCTCCCTCAACCAGATTGATGTGTGTAGACGCTGATTCGTATGAGCATTCCAGCCCCGCTCGTACCCCCGCCGCACTCTTAATCCCGTTCCTCTATGGCGAGATTTACGGCGGCCCCCGTATCAGGCCCCGTCGTCGTCGTCGTGTCGGCTCGGGGGAACGGCGACGTGTAATCATGGTGATTGGTGGAATGGGCCGCACATGAAAGGGAACGGATTCCCGTCGTACACAAATAAATAACCTGTAAACAAGATCCTTCATGGTGAAGAAGGTCACCGAATCGTGCTGTACATGCGCAGCTTTATTTTATTTCACTTGGCTTGTAAATGTCCGCATCTCTCGTGTCGAAAAAAGGGGTTGCGGGTTAAACGAATGTTTGCTGATGTCATTTTTCTTTCATTTCCTTTTTGTCATATTTGCTTATATGTAGTTTATTATGGAAATAACATGCCGTAACTCTAAATGGATAAATATTCATTCTTGCATTTGCTATAATATATTATTGGGGGGGGGGCATATTTACATATATTATAAAGAAACGCAGTATAAGTAATATATATATATATATATATAATAAGGGCCGGTGGTTTAGCGGGGTTAGCACGTTCACCTCACACCATAAGGGTTTGGGTTCGATTCCCGTCTCGGCATGTGTTGTGTGGGAGTTTGTGCATGTTTCCCCGTGCCTCAGGGGTTTTCTCGGTTTCCGGTTTCCTCCCCGGTCCAAAAACATGCACGGTAGGTTGATTGGCACCTGGAATAATCCCTAGTGTATGTGTGTGTGTGTGTGTGTGTGTGTGTGATGGGTTAACATTCCATCCAGGGTGTATCCTGCATTAACGCCCATAGACGCCTGAGATAGACACAGACTCCCCGTGACCCGAGGGAAGATCGGATAAAGCGCTTAGCGCTAGAAGATGAATGAATGAATGTATATATATTAGAATGTGCAGTTTGCTACAGATTACAGATGTAAACTCTGACTAGTGAGCTATATGAGCATCCAATTAAAAGACGTTAAAAAAAAAAGGCCGAATGCCGCATAATTTTCTCAAAGCCGTTGTTTCAGTAGATTTTGGAACGTGTTTCGGACAATATGCGCTCATTTTCCGCTCATCCCATGCGTTGGCAAAGTCAGGGACTGATCACGGTGAGGCGATGAGGTCCGGGGTGCACTTCGCATTTCATTGAACTACACACCGCTCATGGAAATTTATTTTAAGCCAATACCGATCCAAGAAAGCGATTCCCGGATCGCTCGGTGCGCATCGACCACCATACGGGAGGAATGAATATAATAAACCCGATAATACAGAGTAAAGAAAAATGCTCGGCTAGTTACGGGAATCGCGATCCGCAGGCGTCCATGCACAGATTTGGATGCTTATAAAAGTTTGAAAAGGATTGTGTCTTATAAACACGAAATGGCCAGGAGTAAAAAAAAAAAAATCAATATGGAGGAAAAGGGCCAAAAAAAACACTTCCCTGAGACTCGGTGCTGACTGCAGAGGAAACGGAGAAAACACAAACTTTATATACAATATACTGTGTTTTTATATATATATATATATATATATATATAATATATATATATATATATATATATATATATATATATAAGGGCTCTCAAGTGGAATATATATATATATATATATATATATATATATATATATATATATATATATAAAAAAGCCATTCCACGTATCACCAGTTTATATGGAAAGCAACCAGAACACAATTCTTAAAGGAGCCACGTCCCCATATTTTACACTTCAAACAACACACTAAACATTGAAATGAACCAGAAATTCTTATGAAAAGAATGATGATTTCCTGAGCAAAACAAATATTAAAGGGAGTAATAATAAGGGAGAGATGAGTGACACAGGTTAATAGACGGGTGGATGGATAGGTTGGTTGACGGTTCTACCAAGGCGTCGAATAAGGAGACGCGGGAAGTGCAAAATTGTGATAGGGATGTTGACGTTCCAGTGACGGATGGGTGATGCATGGATGGACTGATGAATGAAGAGATGGGATAGACTGAACAGATTTTGGGTGGGTATCCAGTCTGATGGATGGATGGATGGACTGATGGATGTATAAAGATATGGGTATTACATATATATATATATATATATATAGTATTATATATTGGATATTGTATTTTGCGCTGCAAATCTTAATCTCAGTTTCCGTGCGTGCGGAAAATAAATAAATAAATAAATAAATAAATAAATAAGACTTCCTGACGCTTCCAATCGAGGAACTCAGCGGAACTCCATAGATCTCAATAATCATTTCCTATTCTGACAAGTAACTTTATTAAATATATATATCGAAGCCCTTAAAGACGTCCTTGGAGAAATATTAATGGCGCCGTCGTTTCTGTATCATCAAATTTCAGTTTATTACCTCGGATTATAACCGGGCATTTTCGCAACAGCTTGATTTAATATCCTCCCGGTTTTCCCATTCGCGCCTTTGAGGAAACGGGCTGCATTCCTTTTTTTTTTTTTTTTTTTTACTGCGGATTAGATTTACATTTGCAGCATTTAGCAGATGCCCCTGTGTAGGAGTTATCGGAGCGCTTTTTATTTCCTGGTTCTGCTCGTGCGAGGAGATTTAGGGTCAGGCTGGTCGTAAAGATAAAATCCTTGTAGCAGGAGGAGACGGTTGTGTGTGTGTGTGTGTGTGGTGTGTGTGTGGGGGGGGGGGGGGGGGGTAAGGGTTGTAAGGGGGGTAAATGCATGTGTAATGGGGGAAGACACTTCAAGCGGTGACTACAAAGAGTGTTTGGTTGTTTCGTATGAGTGTCTGGAGGAATATAAATAGTCAGGGCTGAATTGCAAATGGGCCCAACATACAGACTTGGGGTTGGGGGTGGCAGATTGGCTGTAGATTATTGGACAGTGCGAAGACTTGAATGCCGAAGTGAACAGAGGTGTATGGAGCCTACTGGAGGTCGTGTATGAGCAGGTCAAACGGTTGTTAATAAGCGTTTATAACCGCCCTTTTAAATGTACTAGCTATGAGCGCTAATAAGGCAGAACATCCTATCTTCTGATATGCGTTCCTATCCAGCAATAGGTTGGTTCTTAGGTGTCGTAGGTTCGAGCATCAGTCTCAATCTACACATCTGGAATGGAGCCTTTGAGGGTGCTTCCTTATAGACACATTTATCCTTAGTTGATGGTTAAGGGCCTTGCTTCAAGGGCCCGGCAGTGATGGGATTAGAACTGGTGTCCACCTAAACCAGCAATAATCCGGAACTACTGATCTCCCCGCCGTACATCCCGGCGCTGAAGGTCGAGTCCTAGGTTGCTTCAGAGAGAGACAGGCTAAGACAGGGCACCGAGGGAAAGAAAGACATACAGTAGATGGATAGATAGAAAGAAAGGAAGGAAAACTCATTGTATGTGTGTGAGAGAGAGAGACAGGAGAGAGACAGGAGAGTGAGGCTAAACCAGGTAATTATAGAGGCACCGAGGGAAAGAAAGACACATACAGTAGATGGATAGATAGAAAGAAAGAAGGAAAACTAATTCGTATGTGTGTGAGAGAGAGCGAGACAGGAGAGAGACAGGAGAGTGAGAGGGTAAGCCAGGTAATTCTAGGGGAAAGGAGACACATACAGGATAGACAGTGAAAGAAAACTGATTTTTGTTGTTGGTGTGTGAGAGAAGAGAGAGGGGAGAGAGAGAGGCGGAGAGCGGGAGAGAGAGCGTTTCTTGTCTTCCCGCTGTAAAAGTTAACTTACTTGTAAGAGTAAAAATGTACTAGCTATGAGCGCTTAATAAGGCAGAACATCCTATCTTCTGATATGCGTTCCTATCCAGCAATAGGTTGGTTCTTAGGTGTCGTAGGTTCGAGCATCAGTCTCAATCTACACATCTGGAATGGAGCCTTTGAGGGTGCTTCCTTATAGACACATTTATCCTTAGTTGATGGTTAAGGGCCTTGCTTCAAGGGCCCGGCAGTGATGGGATTAGAACTGGTGTCCACCTAAACCAGCAATAATCCGGAACTACTGATCTCCCCGCCGTACATCCCGGCGCTGAAGGTCGAGTCCTAGGTCTCGACCTTCAGAGAGAGACAGGAGAGTGAGGCTAAGCCAAGTAATTATAGAGGCACCGAGGGAAAGAAAGACACATACAGTAGATGGATAGATAGAAAGAAAGGAAGGAAAACTAATTCGTATGTGTGTGTGAGAGCGAGAGAGACAGGAGAGAGACAGGAGAGTGAGAGGGTAAGCCAGGTAATTCTAGAGGGAAAGGAAGACACATACAGTAGATAGACAGATAGAAAGAAACTGATTTGTATTTGTGTGTGTGTGTGTGTGAGTGAGAGAGAGAGAGAGAGAGAGAGAGACGGGAGAGAGAGCGTTTCTTGTCTTCCCGCTGTAAAAGTTAATTACTTGTAAGAGTAAAAATGTACTAGCTATGAGCGCTAATAAGGCAGAACATCCTATCTTCTGATATGCGTTCCTATCCAGCAATAGGTTGGTTCTTAGGTGTCGTAGGTTCGAGCATCAGTCTCAATCTACACATCTGGAATGGAGCCTTTGAGGGTGCTTCCTTATAGACACATTTATCCTTAGTTGATGGTTAAGGGCCTTGCTTCAAGGGCCCGGCAGTGATGGGATTAGAACTGGTGTCCACCTAATCCGGCGATAATCCGGAACTACTGATCTCCCCGCCGTACATCCCGGCGCTGAAGGTCGAGTCCCAGGTCCCTCGTCAGCTCCGGCACCTTTCGCGCGATACGGCAGTAAAGCAGTGATGTTGGTAATCCCCGTCCCTGGTGGAGAGATGTAATCGTTTAAGCAATCGATCAAAGAAGCATTGCTGCAATTAAGGACAACAAACAATGAACAACGCTTTAGCCTATTTGTTCCGCCGCTCCCGAGGATTCACCTCACACTCCGAGTATTTAAGCGTCAGTGTAATTGCTGCTGTCTCGCAACTCGACACGCTGATGCTCAAGCACTGCTAATCAGGGTTAAATGCAAATCTCATTGACCCGCCGATGTAAAAGCCCCGGCCGTAAAAACACTACCTTTTGTTTGTTTGTTTGTTTGTTTGTTTTTTTACTTTTCGCCGAAGGTTTACGGGGCAGAAATTAAACTTTGTCCGGATAAGATGGCGGGAAAATTCATCCTTTTGTGATGCTTTGGTTTGTTGGATGATTAGCATTAGCATTAGTATTAGCGGTAAACAGTGCTTTCAAATATATATATATATTTTTTGCACAGGATAACGTGTGACATCTCAGAAACGAGAGAGAGAGAGAGAGAGAGAGTAAGACAGGTAATTCTAGAGGCAAAGAAAGAAGGGAAGGAATTGTTTGTATTTTGTGTGTGTGTGTGTGAGAGAGAGAGAGAGAGAGAGAGAGAAAGAGAGAGGGAGAGGGGGTAATAGGGAATTATCGAGGCACAGAGGGAGTGAAAGAAAAAGTAAGAAAGAAAGACAACTAATTTGTGTGTGTGGGAGAGAGAGAGAAAGAGGGGGGGGTAAGACAGGTAAGTATAGAGGCACAGATGGAAAGAAAGACACAGTGTAAGAAAGAAAAAGAAAGAAAGAAATGTATATATATGTGTGTATGAGAGAGCAAACGAGAGAAAGAGAGAGACAGGAGAGAGAGTAAGACAGGTAATTATAGACGCACCAAGGGAAAGAAAGACACATACAGTAGATGGATAGATAGAAAGAAAGGAAGCAAAACTCATTTGTATGTGTGTATGTGTGTGAGACGGAGAGACAGGAGAGAGACAGGAGAGAGACAGGAGAGTGAGGCTAAGCCAGGTAATTATAGACGCACCGAGGGAAAGAAAGACACATACAGTAGATGGATAGATAGAAAGAAAAGAAGGAAAACTAATTTGTATGTGTGTGAGAGAGCGAGAGAGACAGGAGAGTGAGGCTAAGACAGGTAATTATCGATGCACCGAGGGAAAGAAAGACATACAGTAGATGGATAGATAGAAAGGAAGGAAGGAAGGAAAACTAGTTTGTATGTGTGTGTGAGAGCGAGAGAGACAGGAGAGTGAGAGGGTAAGCCAGGTAATTCTAGAGGGAAAGAAAGACACATACAGTAGATGGATAGATAGAAAGAAAGGAAGGAAAACTCATTTGTATGTGTTTGAGAGAGCGAGAGAGACAGGAGAGAGACAGGAGAGTGAGAGTAAGCCAGGTAATTCTAGAGGCACCGAGGGAAAGAAAGACACATACAGTAGATGGATAGATAGAAAGAAAGGAAGGAAAACTCATTTGTGTGTGTGAGAGAGAGAGACAGGAGAGTGAGCCAGGTAATTCTAGAGGCACCGAGGGAAAGAAAGACACATACAGTAGATGGATAGATAGAAAGAAAGGAAGCAAAACTAATTTGTATGTGTGTATGTGTGTGAGACAGAGAGACAGTAGAGAGACAGGAGAGTGAGGCTAAGCCAGGTAATTATAGAGGCACCGAGGGAAAGAAAGACACATACAGTAGATGGATAGATAGAAAGAAAGGAAGGAAAACTAATTTGTATTGTGTGTGAGAGAGCGAGAGAGACAGGAGAGAGACAGGAGAGTGAGAGGGTAAGCCAGGTAATTCTAGAGGGAAAGAAAGACACATACAGTAGATGGATAGATAGAAAGGAAGGAAGGAAAACTCATTTGTATGTGTGTGAGAGAGAGAGAGACAGGAGAGTGAGGGTAAGACAGGTAATTCTAGAGGCACAGAGGGAAAGAAAGACACATACAGTAGATGGATAGATAGAAAGAAAGGAAGGAAAACTAATTCGTATGTGTGTGTGAGAGAGCGAGACAGGAGAGAGACAGGAGAGTGAGAGGGTAAGCCAGGTAATTCTAGAGGGAAAGGAAGACACATACAGTAGATAGACAGATAGAAAGAAACTGATTTGTGTGTGTGAGAGAGAGAGAGAGAGAGAGAGAGAGAGAGAGACGGGAGAGAGAGCGTTTCTTGTCTTCCCGCTGTAAAAGTTAATTACTTGTAAGGGGAAATGCTGGCGGATAAACAGGGACGTTGGATTGATGCTGTTTGCTGTCGCTGATAAAAGCCTCTGGTTCGCCTCTCCCAGGATTCCGGGCGGATTTCCTCCTCCGTCCTTTTCCTGAACTGTGAAGGAGAAAACCTTCTTTCATTTCCGTTCGAATCGCACAACCCCATGTAATAAATAAACAAAGAAATAAAGAACAAAAATAACAATCCCTTCTTCCTTCCTTTCTCCCCCTTCCCCCCATCCCTCACAGGCTTCATTTACACATGCGGTGGGATGCTGAAAGGCCGAAACGGGACCATCGAAAGCCCCGGATTTCCGCACGGATACCCGAACGGAGCGAACTGCACCTGGGTCATAGTCGCCGAGGAAAGGAATAGAATTCACATCGTTTTTCAGTCCTTCGCCGTGGAGGAGGAGTACGACTTTTTATCGCTGTACGACGGACATCCGCATCCCGCCAACTTCCGAACGAGGTACGCATCTACGACGCGGCGTAGCTGCTTATAACCTGGTGGTGCTGCACGGTGTATATAACACTTAATACGATTGGAGGGATAAAAAAAAAAACGGAATTCGTACGGAAACTTGTACGAATAACGACTGAATAGCGCGCTCATAATGCACCAATGTCGTTCTTATGACGGATTATAATCACCATTTCATGACGCTGTAGCTCGGTGGGTAACGGAGTGGCGCGAAATTTTTCCGGTTCGATTTTTTCATCGTTAAAATAAAATAAAAACAAAAACAAAACAAGCAATCGTTATTTGTAAACAATAACGCCATAATAATCGGTAAATAATAACGCTCTCTAATGACCCTGATTTGATTTACAATCCTATAAAAAATAATAATGCGCATATTTGTTTTCGTGTAAATTTGTTTTTCGTGTCAAGTGCACGTATATAATTTGACATAGTACATAAATTAAATGTACTGTGTTTGGGTCTACAAGGGGTTAAATCTGGCAAAATGGTATTTTGAGGTTTCGCTAAATACATCGCCGCCCTATGAACGCTTTACGAACTTGTTACGAAGCAACCTGTCCACGAAGGATACATGACTGTATACTGTTTATTTTTATTACTATTTATTTTTAAGCGTTGTTTACATTTATGGGGACCTTATCCAGCGACTTACAACTGAGCATTTGATGGTTAAGGGCCTTGCTCAAGGGCCCCCACTAGTGGCAGCTTGGTGATGGGATTTGAACCTGCGATCTTCCAGGTAGTGTTTATGGAGCCATAAAGTCCTCTATCGCACATTATAGCGACTGAATAGGAGTCGCCTACCATAGGGCCTTATTACAGCGACTTCTCCGCCACGCAATTTTCCGCGGCGGCGTCCCGGATCCGCTTCCGAAGCGGACGAAAAGGTTACGGTTTCGCTCGGCGGTTAACTGAGTGGCGCGACATATTTCCGATCAATTTTCCGGAAAAAACAAATTTCATCGCTAAAATAAAATGGGGGGGGGGGAGACCCCGCAGACCCCCCCCCTCTAAGCCCCTCCCACCCCACTGGAAATGCATCGAGTGCGTTGAGCTTCACCCAGGTGAGTTTTTGACGGTGTAGCTCTATTTCCGTTCAATTTTCCGAAAAAAAAAATCCAAAATAATAACGCTCTCAAATGACCCTGATTTGATCGTTATCACGCAGACGCCCCTCCCCCCCCCCTCTCTAAGCCCCTCCCACCCCACTGGAAATGCCTGGAAACTTTGCGCTTTGATCAAATTACGAGCGCCGGACTTCCTGTAGGCGAGTTATTTATTTATTTATTTATTGTATTTTTTTCCACGCCGAGCCGCGTGATACGAACGCCTCGTTAAAAATGGATGCTGGTTGTTTTGCTAATCATTTGTAAACAACAGTATCCCGTAGCGTCTCTCTTTCCGTCTCCCACAAGAAACGCTTTCGCCTCTTATAGTCGACGGAAACGCTTTGAGCGAGAAACGCACACGAAAAACCTCGGAGGCGAATTTCTTCCTAATTAGGGAGCGGGTGTAATTACCGTTAAGCCTTTTTTATTTTATTTTTTACGCCAACAACGAGCCGAAAGACGGTCCTGTATGTCCTGGGTCACTAATGAGGGAGGAAGTGGCGGCGTTGAAAGAAGGTCCTGTCAGGATGGGATGGCGCTCTGTGCGCTACACCGGTGCTGTCGGGAAGTAATTGAGTTTCTTGAGCCCCATATCTGTCAATAAGGTCCGTGTGTGTGGTGTGTGGGTGTGTGTGTGTTGTGGTGTGTGTGTGTGTGTTTAATTAGTTTAATTGGTTTGGTCCGACATGGTTGCGTTTTGTTAATTTGTCTCGGTAGGAGCAGAATTCCAGGATTTAAAAAAATAATGTTATGACTGGCACCTGAAGCCTTTATACACCAGTTGTAACCTGTCGTGGGGCATTCATAAGAGCGTAATTGTTTTTTTAAATTTATTATTATTATTATTATTATTATTATTATTATTATAGAGCGCTATTAAATAATGGACGTTGCATCGAAGAAGATTATCCAGAGGGGTTTTTTTTATCTCATTCATGCATATGAGGTTAAGGGCCTTCCTCAGGGGCCCAGGAGTGATTTTGAAGGCCGTGGATCCAAACGAATCCTAAATTAGGAGGACTGTAGCGAGGGGCGTCATAAGGATAACGGAAAGTTTATAATGCGTTATAATGACCAACTAGCATTTTTTACTTCAGGTTATCGTACCCAACAAAGGAAACCAGGTCCTTTGTTGCCTTTGTCATGTTATGAACATGTTATGCCCGTTATTAACAAATTATAACGCGTCATAAAAATGCCCCTCTGTGTCGCATATATACGGTGGATAGTAGTCACATGACTCAATGGGTATTATGTAGACTTGAAATGGAAATGGACAGATAAGTCAGATAAGAAAGTGTTATAACAGCCTTATGTCAACTTGACATAAAAAAACTCATTTGGTGTGTAATTGTTTTTTTTTCTTTAGAAACAGGAGGTAGAGCTTTGAGTGTGTGTGTGTGTGTGTGTGGGGGGGGGGGGGGTATAAAAAGACACTAATTAGTTTAATTGGTTTGGTCCGACATGGAGCAGAATTCCTTTGGGCCATTTGTCATGTTATGAACATGTTATGTCCGTTATTAACAAATTATAAAGCGTCATAAAAATGCCCCTCTGTGTCGCATATATACGGTGGATAGTAGTCACATGACTCAATGGGTATTATGTAGACTTGAAATGGAAATGGACAGATAAGAAAGTGTTATAACAGCCTTATGTCAACTTGACATAAAAAAAAACACATTTTGTGTGTAATTGTTTTTTTTTTCTTCAGAAACAGGAGGTAGAGCTTTGAGTGTGTGTGTGTGTGTGTGTGTGTGTGTGTGTGTGTGTGTCCCTGTTACACGGGTTAATTCCTCTTTCGTCTCATGCCGCCAAGAATAACGCCAGAGTCGTTTTTTCTTCTTGGTGTCTGAGAGCGAAATAAGTTTAAAACCGAGAGCCCGAGCCGCTAATCTGTTCCTTAAAGCCCTCAGCTCGGTGGGACGGTCTTTTCATCGCGCCATGCCAGATATTAACGGGGGAAGAAACAGGAAAAGCGCTTATTACCTCCACTACTTTAGACCATCATCGTAGTGACGCAATCGACCTTGAGCGGCCATGATGAAAATACGACGCACTTCAAAAAAAACGTCCACGGTGCATTTTTTACGTTCTTTTTTTTTTCCCCTCCCTCCTCCGAATGTATCTCGGTGTTTTATTACGCAGGTTTTCCATAAATCGATATTTTCTCCACGTAGGCGAGGAAGTGCGCAGTTCATTATTAGCTGTTATATTATCGCATCCGTCTTTTGAAGTGTACGAGTGAACGCCAGCGGATCCCAGCCTGGGCCAATCGCGCTCTCTTTGTGGGCCGACGGAGACTCCGTTCTTGGCTTGTGATTTCGGGGGAGTTTGCTTGGTATGGAATTTATAATGCGTTATAAAGCTACGCTGAAGTGCTCTTCGCCAAATCGCTCCTGTTATTACAATGAGTGAAATGATTCTTTTAAGGGGGCCACGGTGGTTTAGTGGGTTAGCACGTTCGCCTCACACCGCAAGGGTCCGGGTTCGATTCCCGTCTCGGCCACGTGTGTGTGGAGTTTGTGCAAAAACCCGGGTTTTTCTCCGGGTTCTCCGGTTTCCTCCCCCGGTCCAAAATCATGCACGGTAGGTTGATTGGCACCTTGGAAAAATTGTCCCTAGTGTATGAATATGTGTGTGTGTGTGTGTGTGTGTGTGTGTGTGTTGTGATGGGTTGGCATTCCATCCAGGGTGTATCCTGGCTTAATGCCCATAGACGCCTGATATAGGCACAGACTCCCCGTGACCCGAGGGAAGATCGTATAAAGCGGTAGAAGATGAATGAATGAATGAATGAATTATTCTTGTCATATTAATGTCTTGTTACTTGGTTTGAAGTGTAAAATATGGGACGTGGCTCCTTTAAGAATTGTGTCCCGGTTGCTTTTCCCATATAAACTGGTGATACGGTGTTTAGGTTATACGGAAGCGCTTTATTGCGTTCGGTAAAAATGCGCTTTATTGCAGTAAGTAATATGGATTTGGGAATGCGATGCGCTTGCGTAAGGTTCCGTACGGTAATATACGCTAATATAGTGAGGAGATCGTACCTGTTGTGAATGCACAGCTAGGGGGCGTAATTGGAGGGGGGAATTTTAATGCACTGAACATTTATTTATTCGTTTATTTTGTTTTTTGTTGTTCGGGTTTCGTTCGTTCGCCAACACGACGCAGAGTGAAAGGATATATATATATATATATATATATATATATATATATATATATATATATATATATATATATATATATATTGGACTTATTGTTATTCTCCTCCACCGTTTTTTTTACTCGTTTTTTTTTTTTTTTTCCTGCGTCGAAAAACTTTTGAACCCAAATGTGAACACAGTAGGCGCCTTAAAATAAGTTGTTACTAATGATCCTGTGCATGTAATTACAAGCTGAGAACAAGAGCATTAGTGTTAATGAGAACGCGGTGATCAAAATGATCATGTTAATACTTTTCGCTCCCTCCCCTCCACCCCCCCCCCCCCCACCCAGATTGAGATTGGAACAAAGCAATAAGGAAGTGGTATAACGGATTAAAACATGTCATTTAGTCACATAAGGACTGATGTGTGTGTAAGACCCTATATGTTTAAATTGGAGGGGGGGGGTTTATAGGGACTAATCCAGGCCCATCCATGCATCATTTCAGCCTCTCTGTGGACAATCATCATTAGTCATTAGAGATATCGGTCCATTCTTTCGTCCCTGGTTTTTTTTTTTCTTTTCCCGAAAAAAAAGAGAGAGAACTAATTAAAGGAAGCGGCGATCCACGCTCTTTAAAAGGGACAAGGCTCGTTTCTCTGGAGGCGAAGACTTCAAAATGTTTCGGCGGCAACAAAACGAAGCAGCGAGCTTTGATTTGTCGGAAAGAGAGAACTTTTAACAGGAAAGCAGTGCAGTGAGACGAAGGTAATGAAGTAGAAGTTACATAAAAAAAAATGTGTTATAATGTTCTGCATAATTCCAAATGTTCCTACTGAATGTGTTATAACTGCTTATACACTGAGATCAATGGTTAACGGACTGCCGGCACTTTAACAGATAAGTATATATAAAAAAAAAAAATATATATATATATATATATATATATATATATATATATATATATATATATATATATATATATATATATATATATATAAGGTGTTAAGGTGTTCGGACTCTGGACCGGAAGATCATGGGTTCAAATCCCACCACCACCAAGCTGCAACTAGTGGGCCCTTGAGCAAGTCGCTCTGGATAAGGGCATCTGCCAAATGCTGCAAATGTTTATATATATATATATATATATATATATATATATATATATATATATATATATATATATATATATATATATCATTCATTCATTCATTCATCTTCTAGCGCTATATCCGATCTTCCCTCGGGTCACTGGGAGTCTGTGTCTATCTCAGGCGTCTATGGGCATTAAGGCAGGATACACCCTGGAATGGAATGCCAACCCATCGCAGGGCACACACACACACACACACACACACACACACACACACACACACACACACATTCACACACTAGGGACAATTTTCCAAGGTGCCAATCAACCTACCGTGCATGTTTTTGGACCGGGGGGGAGGAAACCGGAGAACCCGGAGAAAAAACCCCCTGAGGCACTGGGGGAGAACATGCACAAACTCCACACACACATGGCCGAGACGGGAATCGAACCCGGACCCTGGCGGTGTGAGGAGAACGTGCTAACCACTACGCCACCGTGCCCCGTATATATATATATATATATATAGTATATATATATATATAGATATATATATATATATATATATTATATATATATATATATATATAGATATATATAGATATTATAGAATATCTATATATATATATATAGATATAATATATTTAATATGAATATATATAATGGTTATATTTATAATTATATTAAATATATAATATTAACATATTTGTAATATATTATATATATATATACACCCCTTTATATTATATATATTTATAATTCATTTTATATTTATAATAAATAATCTAAAGCTATATAATATAAATATAATATAAAATATAAAAGAAATTAATTAATTAAAAATAAATAAAATAAAAAATTCGTTTTTTCCGAAAATGCCGCTTCCCATTCGGAAAGCGCTCCGAAGTCGGCAGACCCTAAAAGCTAAATGTGCTCGAACGCCGCCGAAGCCACTCGCGCTTCTAATAAAGTGTCACACTGTTAATTGTGTATGTTTTTATTCGTTTTTTTTTTATGGTCTCTCGCTCGCTGTGAGAACGTACAGTGTTGATTAATTGGCGATCCCTGGTGACCCGCGATACTTATTAAATTTAAATGTCATACTCTGGCAAACACAATATCTCACAATATGCCAGCGCGAATCAAGCGAATTAATCACGTCCTGTTTGTTTTGGTGGGCGAAAGGGCCGACTTCCTCCGAGGTGTCGAGCTAATTATACGGTCCGCCGCTGCACATGGGGCCCCCGTGGGTCCCCCGTGGCTCCCTCTGCTTCATTTGAAATGGGAGTACGTACATCTCTGTTACGCCCAAATACGCTCCTGTGCAGAAATGCAAAGGCCACGTGGTGTGTTAGTCGCTTTGAATCAAAGTATCTGCATACAGGCTTAAGGGGCCCTTACTTAAGGGCCCAAAAGTACCGGTTTGGTTATATTTGGGCGTGAACCCCCAGACATTTGGATTAGTCATTTATAGCCTTTACCATTGAGTCGTGATACAGAAAACCTGGAGCATACAGGCGTATGGGGCCTTACTTAAGGGCCCGGAAATAGCAGTTATATTAGTTATATTTGGGCTTGAACCCCCAAACATTCGGATCAGTAATCAATAGTCTTTACCATTGAGCTGTGATACAGCAAACGTAGAGTATACAGGTTTAAAGGGCCTTACTTAAGGGCCCGGAAATAGCAGTTTGGTTATATTTGGGCTTGAACCCCCAAACATTCCGATCAGTAATCTATAGCCTTTACCACTCAGTCGTGATACAGCAAAGCTGGAGCACACAGGCTTATGGGGCCTTACTTAAGGGCCCAAAAGTAGCAGTATATAATCGGGCTTGAACCCCCAACGTTCTGATCGCTACTCCATAGCTGTTGAATATGTAAAACCATAGATGCGTTGACCGACAGAGAGCAGCTCCCTGAGACGTTTGTCTGACATTTAGCAAAAATAAACGCGCCCCGGTCTGGCTCGCGACCGCCTCGGACGGACGAAGTGTTTAATTTTCCCGGAGAGACGTGTACGTGTCATGTAAAGTAGCAATCATTATATCCCGCGCGAGCTTTAAGTCGCTAATCCCGGGGCGTCGCGAGCTGAATGGTGAGTGCTGAGGTGGTGAAGAAGCGAGCGCGCGAAGGCGCTTATCGAGGTCGGAGGAAATGTGCAGCTGTGAGATTAGGGACCAGTGAGAAAGGACTTGTATGTGGTGTGTGTGTGTGTGTGTGTGTGTGTGTGTGTGTGTGTGTGTGTGTGTGTGTGTGTGTGTGTGTGTGTGTGTGTGTGTGTGTA
>JACRUU010000018.1:8112009-8132009 GCA_030449085.1 Kryptopterus vitreolus
AGATGCAGCGATTTTGTCAAAACGCAGGTCTTTGATGTCGATTGAAGCTCCGCCTCCGCGCTACGTCCTGCTAGCGTTAGCAAAAAAAAAAACCGTAACACTAATCGGCGTAAAAAAAAAAAATCCCTGACGGGTCCTTCTAAACCTTTCAAACTGGAGATGTTTGTTTACACCGATACGTGATAGCGCGCTGAAATTCGATAAAGTAAAAGGGATTATCACGCATCAGACATGATGTTTGATCCTGGGATTATTTATTTATTTGTTTGTTTATTTATTTATTTTATTTTATTTGAGACGAGAGCGAGCTGAAAATTGATTTTGTGCATTCGGTGATGTGTAACATCGCAGCCGTGACTGATGAATAAACAAGAAAACATGACGCCAAGTCGTTTGGATGCCTGACAACAAAAATCCTTCTCTCTCTCTCTCTCTCTCTCTCTCTCTTTTTTCCTTCTCTACGTCTCAGGTTAACGGGATTCCAGGTTCCCGCTCCAGTCACGAGCACCGGCTCGGTTTTCTCCTTGCGGCTCACCAGTGACTTCGCCGTGAGCGCCCACGGCTTCAAAATCTATTATGAAGGTGAGGCGCTTTTTCATTCGCTTTTTTTTCCCCTGCGTACCGATTTTCTTGGGCTGTGAAGGAACGACGCACAATGTGTACGTAGATCTCCACCGTATGAGGGAGGAGAAAAAAAAAGGGAATTATCGACGACTCAAAGTCAAGGATATCGGCCTTAATTACCTTTTAAGGTCTTTTATGGGGGGTGGGCAAGATGGTTTAACGGGTTAGCACGTTCGCCTCACACCGCCAGGGTCCGGGTTCGATTCCCGTCTCGGCCATGTGTGTGTGGAGTTTGTGCATGTTCTCCCCGTGCCTCAGGGGGTTTTTCTCCGGGTTCTCCGGTTTCTCACGGTCCAAAAAAACATGCACGATAGGTTGATTGACACCTTGGAAAATTGTCCCTAGTGTATGAGTGTGTTTGTGTGTGTGTGTGTCTCCTGTGATGGGTTGGCATTCCATCCAGGGTGTATCCTGTCTTAATGCCCATAGACGCCTGAGATAGGCACAGACTCCCCGTGACCCGAGGGAAGATCAGATAAAGCGCTAGAAGATGAATGAATGAATGAGGACTTTCTCTGAGGAACCGGATGGAGGGCTTTTTATATGAACCTGGATTTGGTTTGAGGGCAAAAAAAACCCAAAACGTTCACCTGGAAAAGTTCAGCGCACGTGTCGATCCCGGACTCCATTCCCGATCCGAAGGAATTTCTTGGTTTTTTTTTGCCGGAAATATATCGTCTAAAGAAAAAAAAAAAAACATCCATACCGATGGATAGTTTTTCCGGGTTGCGCTATACAGGACAAGAGCGGCCTCTAGTGGTGATGTTTAAGAATATCCTTTAAGAATTATGGTTGCTTTTCCATATAAACTGGTGATACGGTGTTTAGGTTATACGGAAGCGCTTTATTGCGTTCAGTAAAAATGCGCTTTATTGCAGTAATACGGATTTGGGAATGCGATGCGCTTGCGTAAGGTTCCGTACGGTAATATACGCTAATATAGTGAGGAGATCGTACCTGTTGTGAATGCGCAGCTAGGGGGCGTCATTGGGGGGAGTTTAGGAAGTGTGAGTGGATGCGCTGAACCTTTCTTTATTCGTTTGTTGTTTTTGTTGTCGTTTATTCGCATAACACATAGTTCTCACATTGTAATGCACACTTAAATCACGTTAAAGTCAATTTACATTAATGTTTTATTAATGCATACACTTTGAGAGCATTTATAAATAAATTATATATATATATATATATATATATATATATATATATATATATATATATTTCTGCATTCAACTCCACCCACTCCTCATTAATATTCATGAAGAATAAATAAATAAATAAATAAATAAATCAACCACGTGCTCATTTTTGATTTCGTTTACTTTGAGATCAGTCGTTCGGAACACGCGCTGTTGTTTCGTCCACGCGCAGCATCTGCTGATTCATTATGTCATCTCGTGACGTTTGAACATAATTACCTGTTTGTTTGTTTGTTTGTGTGTGTGTGTTTGTTTGTGTGTGTCCTGAAAGCTCGTTTGAATGCATAATTCCAATTTCCGCACCACTATCTCCACTCAAAAAGCCACGGGCGCTCTTGCTAAGCGCTCGATTTCCCACGCGGAGGCGATTCGCCGGAGAGTCTTGAGAGCGCGAGATGACCGTGGCGTACGTTGTGTATTGTGTATTAGGTGTTTATTATTATTCATTCATTCATTCATTCATTTTCTATCGCTTTATCCGATCTTCCCTCTGTGCCTAACTCAGGCGTCTATGGGCATTAAGGCAGGATACACCCTGGATGGAATGCCAACCCATCACAGGACACACACACACACACACACACACACACATTCATACACTAGGGACAATTTTTCCAAGGTGCCAATCAACCTACCGTGCATGTTTTTTTTTTTGGACCGGGGGAGGAAACCGGAGAACCCGGAGAAAAACCCCCTGAGGCACGGGGGGGGGGGGGAGGGTAAACGGGGGGGCGGGGAGAACATGCACAAACTCCACACACACATGGCCGAGACGGGAATCGAACCCGGACCCTGGCAATGTGAGGCGAACGTGCTAACCACTAAACCACCGTGGCCCTTATTATTATTATTATTTATTTATTTATTTTTTACACCTGAACAAAACAAACGCCACTCAGCAGAGCTCTCGCGTTACCTTATCTATCTAAGAACTCGCAGCGAAAGCCATTTCACACGAGGGAAATGAAAAGAAAAAAGAAAAAGGGAGCGATGCACCTTTTTTTTTTTGGCGGAAAAACCATCACGGAACATTGTTTTCTCACTTAAAGTGAAGCGTAATGGATATTTCACTGTGAGGGAGTTTGGCTAAGATGAGGGTTATGATTGGTCATGTCTGCAGGGGCTTATGCATGAGAGGAGAACCCTTGCTGCATCCTAAATAACTCACTCTCTCTCTCTCTCTCTCTCTCTCTCTCCCTCTCTCTCTCTCTCTATCTCTCTCTCTCTCTCACCACCTGCCAACCTCCTGACCCGACCGCAGGATGCCTCCCCCATCTGCTCCATCATTTACAGGCTGAATAATTCAGCCTCGCCTGTCCCTCGCCCCACACTTTTTCCTCGTCCTTAATGTTCTCTGGAATTTTATAGGCTTTGGAATATTAATCCCACACGTTATTACTCACTGCAGGGCGGCCGGGTTTGTCGGAGCGCTCCCCGTCTCCCTATACATCACCGCCGCAGATTGAAGGAGCGGGGGGGGGGAGGGGGGTGTTACCCACCCTCCGTCGTTAACGGGATCTATTTATTTGGGAAGGGTCTCTCGCTAAAGGTGCGATGATTTATTAGGAATAAAATGATTCGTTTTTTATTATTTATATATATATATATATATATATATATATATATATATATATATATATATATATATATATATATATATATATATATATATCTATATATAATATATATAGCGATTTTCATCCCGGGTGCGCTTTTTTTTTTTTTTTTTTTTTTTTTTTAACAACCTGGCAATCTGCCAGGACCTTCCACGAGTCAAATCTGCCAGGACCTTATGTGGCGAGCTTAACACCAGTTTACAAGATGGACGGCGGGAAGCGCGCTCGAAAGTGCGGCTGCACAGTGTATATAAGACGAACCTAAATGTGATTTTATATATATATTATATATAGATATATATAGACTATATATATATATATATATATATATATATATATATATATATATATATTTATTATATCTCTCCTTTATTTTCCTCTCCTTCATTTTGGTCTCCTTTATTTCCTCTCCTGTATTTTCCTCTACCTTCATTTTCCTCTCCTTCATTTTCCTCTCCTTCATTTTCCTCCCCTTTATTTTCCTCTCCATTTTCCTTCCCATTTTCCTCTCCTTCATTTTCCTCTCCTTCATTTTCCTCTCCTTTATTTTCCTCTCCATTTTCCTCTCCTTCATTTTCCTCATTTTTTCCTTTCATTTTCCTCTCCATTTTCCTCATTTTCCTTTATTTTCCTCCCCTTTATTTTCCTCTACCATTTTCCTCTACCTTAATTTTCCTCTCCTCCTTCATTTTCCTCTCCATCATTTTCCTCTCCTTCATTTTCCTCTCCTTCATTTTCCTCTCCTTCATTTTCCTCTCCTTCCATATTTTCCTCTCCATCATTTTCCTCTCCTTCATTTTCCTCTCCTTCATTTTCCTCTCCATCATTTTCCTCTCCTTCATTTTCCTCTCCTTCATTTTCCTCTCCTTCATTTTCCTCTCCTTTATTTTCCTCTCCATCATTTTCCTCTCCATCATTTTCCTCTCCTTTATTTTCCTCTGATACTTGTTATAAAATTAAAAGGGTGCATCTGCCAGGACCTTCCATTCGTCCAATCTGCCAGGACCTTATGTGGTAATATCAGTTTACAAGATGGACTGTGGGAGGTGCTCAAAAGTGAAGACAAAGTTAATTACTAATTATACATATTAGTAATAAAATAATATGTTGCAAGCAAGACCAGATGATGCCAAAATGAAGGAGCAGTTCCCCCCCCCCCTCACCCCCCCGTCACCCCTCGCCCCTCGCCCCCACCCCAACCTTATCGGGATCTATTCATTTGGAAAGGGTCACTCTAAAAGGTGCGATGATTTATTAGTGGATACAGATTCAGATACTTAAGATGAAAAATCGAAATACTTGTTATAAAAATGAAATTCCGATTCCTCGTATGGATTCCTTATATTTTTTTTTCTCTGCCAGGACCTTCCATGCATCCAATCATCTTCCAGGACCTTATATGGTAAACTAAATACCAGTTTATAAGACGGACCACGGGAAAGTTCTTAAACGTGTGGCTACTTTGCGCTAATGATTGTAATAAAGTAACACGTCGCGTGACGTGACTCGGCATGTCGCGTGACTCGAAACGAGGAATCGATAAACATCGGAACATCGGAGCTCAAATTGAAATGGCGTGGAAGGAAAACAAAAAGCGCCATCTCTTTTAGAATCCCTTCCGATTTCTGGAATGCGTTTCTTTCGCTCGGCAGACGTCTCCGTCTCGATTGATTCCACTCTCTTTCTTTCTTTTTTTTCTTTTTTTTTATATATTTCACGTCGAGCGCCGCCTGGAACATTTCTTTTTCTTTTTTTTTTTTTGATGATATGAGACGCTGAAGCGTCTTCATTCGTTTCTCGGGCTTCCGTCAGTCTGCCTTGGCGAGTCTGTCTATTACGTGTGATGCGGAAAAGGATGGAGAAGGCGAAGCAGGCAGGCCCGAGCACAGACGGAGGAAGGGGGGGGGACGAAAACTCATTTTAGCTGGTGTCAGTGCTTCATCACGCCAACAAGCCAAACCGTGTTTGACACTCGCGGTATTTGTGTTGATTAACGCGTCTGTTAATCCGCCAACCACCGTGTTTGACACTCGCGGTATTTGTGTTGATTAACGCGTCTGTTACCATCCGACACAAACCAGGCCGTCTCCGTCCGGGCGTGTCGGGAGTTACGCAAATAATAATAATAATAATAATAATAATAATAATAATAATAATAATAATAAAAACACTCGACTCCGAATACAAGCAACTTTTCTTTTCTGGATTTTTCCGGAGTTTTTTTTTTTTTTTTTTTTTTTTTTTTTTTTTTTCTTTTTGTTTTTTTTTTTTTTTTTTTTTTTTTTTTTTTTTTTTTTTTTTTTTTTTTATCGCCCCACTGCCCCTACAAAATATACTATAAATAAGTGTGTCTCGAAGTGTGTCGGCGAATAAAGACAGACAGACGGACACTTTATTGATCCCACAGGGGAAATTGGTTTGTTACAAACAGCGCGTCCCTCACAAAACACCGGGAACAAAAAAGAAAATCAATAAACTGCACTGAGAAGGCGATTAAAATAGAAATAGACGAGGGGAGCGATTTTTTTTTTTTATTTATTTATTTATTTATTTTTACTTTTTGCAAACATTTTTGAAATTTTTTGAAATGGATTTGAAGGGGAAAAAAATTGCGTATAGTTTTGTGTGTGTGTAGTGTGTGGTGGGGGGGGGGGGGGGTGGGGTTTAATATATTTTTTTTTTTATATACTTTTTTTACTTTTTTTACGGATTTAAAAAAATATATATTTTATATATATATATATATATATATGGATTCAAAAAAAAACACATTTAATATATATATATATATATATATATATATTTTTATGGATTTAAAAAAATACATTTAATATATATTTTTATATTTTTTTTATGGACTAAAAAACAGATTTAATATATTTTTTGTTTTTTTTTTTTTAATTTTTTTTTTTTTTTTTTCTCTTGTTTCTCTCTCTCTCTCTTTTTCTCTCTTTCATTTCTTTTTTCTGATTTCCCCCATCTCTTTTTTATTCAGGTTTTTATATATTTTTAGATTTGGATTTAATTTACATTATATATGTTTTTATATTTTTTTATTATTGTTCCTTTTTGATTTTTTTTTACATTTTTTTTTTGCTTTTTATGGATTTAAAAACAAAATACATTTTATATATATATATATATATATCTATATATATATATATATAATATATATATATATATATATTTATATTTTATATGGATAAAAAAAAAAATAGACGGGGAGTCTCAGGTGTCTATGGGCATTAAGGCAGGATACACCCTGGATGGAATGCCAACCCAACCATCACACACACACACACACACACACACACACACACACACACACACCCACACACACACACACACACCCACACATTTATACACTAGGGACAATATTTCCAAGATGCCATCAACCAATCAACCTACCGTGCATGTTTTTGGACCGGGGGAGGAAACCGGAGAACCCGGAGAAAAACCCCCTGAGGCACGGGGAGAACATGCACAAACTCCACACACACATGGCCGAGACGGGAATCGAACCCCGAAACCCGGACCCTGGTGGTGTGAGGCGAACGTGCTAAACGTGCTAAATCGAATACTCATATATGCATACAGTTGTGTGGGGAAGAACCTCATATGGCTGAAAAAGCCAGGCGTCCCAATATATTTGTCCTAATACGATAGTGTATGATCTTTTTAAAGGGAAATTCCAGGAATGGGAATGCTGATGGATTTTCAGCACGTTTTTTTTTTTTTTTCCGATTTTTCCCCTATGATGCATTATAGATGACCGATTCTTTCCTGGGACGTTTATTGTAATTAAACAGGTTGTTTTGCCGAGAAATTCATGCATTTCTACTGTATATACATTTACATAAATATGCCCCCAATCTGGGTCATTATTATTATTGTTATTATTATTATTATTATTATTTATTATTATTTCAGCTTCTTCATTTATCTCTTCTAGTTCTTCTTCGCTTTCTTTATATCGATCGATCTTCCCTCGGGTCACGGGGAGTCTGTGTCTATCTCAGGCGTCTATGGGCATTAAGGCAGGATACACCCTGGATGGAATGCCAACCCATCACACACACACACACACACACACACACATTCATACACTAGGGACAATTTTCCAAGGTGTCAATCAACCTACCGTGCATGTTTTTTTTGGACCGGGGGGGGAGGAAACCGGAGAACCCGGAGAAAAACCCCCCTGAGGCACGGGGAGAAAACGTGCACAAACTCCACACACACACATGGCCGAGACGGGAATCGAACCCGGACCTGGACCCTGGTGGTGTGAGGCGCAAACGTGCTAAACACTAAACCACCGTGCCCGCCTATTATTATTATTATTATTATTATTTAATTGAAATATTTTTGGTATTTTTTTTCCCCTCTGTTTTAATGTAATTTCAGCTTCTTTAGAATTCACAAGTACCTCAGGGGTGTATGCTGGGAACGGGCACAAATCTGCTTTGCTCCAGGTTCCCATATCTTTTATACGCTGCATTAAATGTTACTTCTTGAACGGGCGAAAAAAAAACGTAAAATGACGTTAGCAATGTTTTTTTTTTTTTTTTTTAAACCTTAGTCTTAGCCGCGTTATAAGAGCACGGACTTCATATAAAGCGAATGTAAACACACAGCAAGGCGGAAATCAGGAGTAAACACGGATCGTTGCGTTCACACTGGTGGTGACAGCGTTTGATCACGTCCCAGCGCTTGCTATCAGCCTATCACTCCGCCCGCGGGATGTCCGCGTCGGGTTTTGTTTTGTTCGGGGGGGCGGGGGGGGGGGGGGGGGGGGGGCGTCGCTATCGAAAGCGATCGTTTCTGATCGCCGACGTCGCCGAGAGAGTTTTTCAAGATAATGAGAAATTTCAAGCGGCTCGATGTGCTCCTGTGATCCCGATCCACATCTACAGCGGCGCTATCATTTATCAAAGTCCAGCGCGTGGAGCCGACGTCTCGGTACACACTGGTGTCGATTCTTTTTTTTGCCATGATGATGATGCGCATTATTATGTAATAATTATATATATAATTATAATCTTTTTATTATTATAATTACAATTATATTATATAATAATTATATATAATCATTATAATCTATTATCTTTTTGTCTTACGTTTTATGCACGTTTTACGTTTTTATGCACGAGTATTTTGTTATACATACTTCTGATATATTAAAAAAAATCCATAATATATATTAAATAAATTTTTTTTATCTATAAAAATGCAAAAATATGAAATCTGTTCTGTAATTTTAAAAATTTAAAAAAAAAAAAAAAAAAAAAAAAAAAAATAAAATAACAAAAAAAATTAAAAATCAAAAAAAAAAAAATAAAAAAAATTAAAAAAAAAAAAAAAATAAATAAAATAAAAAAAAATCCATAAAAATGTAAAATATATATATATATATATATATATATATATATATATATATATTAAATGTATTTTTTTTAAAAGAACCATTAAAATGTACAAAAATATATTAAATGTATTTTTTAATCCATAAAAAAATTAAAAATGAATTAAATCTGTTTTTTTAATCCATAAAAAATATTTACAAATATATTAAATGTATTTTTTAATCCATAAATTTTTTTTTGTATATTAAATCTGTTTTTTTAATCCATAAAAAAATATTTAAAAATATATTAAATGTATTTTTTTAATCCATAAAAAAATCTAAAATACATGAAATCTGTTTTTTTTTTTATAAAAATCCATGAAATGTTTTTAAAATACTATTTAAAAACGATATAAATATTTACTATACTAAATATTAATATACTAAACTATAAAATATTTATTTAAAATATCCATAAAAATGTATTTTAAAAAAAGTTATTGCTATCACATATCATTAGCGCTATCATATGTCGTTATCGTTATCGCTATCACGTCATCATTATCGCTATCACATATCGTTATCTCTATCATGTATCGTTATCTCTATCACGTATCATTATCGCTATCACGTATCGTTATCGCTATCACGTATCGTTATCGCTATCACGTATCGTTATCGCTATCACGTATCGTTATCTCTATCACGTATCGCTATCTCACATCATTATCGCTATCACGTATCGTTATCGCTATCACGTATCGTTATCGTTATCACGTATCGTTATCTCTATCACATATCGTTATCGCTATCACGTATCGTTATCCTTATCTCGCATCATTATCGCTATCTCACATCATTATCGCTATCACGAATCGTTATCGCTATCACGTATCGTTATCGCTATCACGTATCGTTATCTCTATCACACATCGTTATCGCTATCACGTATCGTTATCTCTATCACATATTGTTATCGCTATCACGTATCGTTATCCCTATCTCGCATCGTTATCGCTATCTCACATCATTATCGCTATCAAGAATCGTTATCGCTATCACGTATCGTTATCCCTATCTCGCATCGTTATCGCTATCTCACATCATTATCGCTATCAAGAATCGTTATCGCTATCACGTATCGTTATCCCTATCTCGCTATCACATCGTTATCGCTATCATTATCGCTATCAATCGTTATCGCTATCGAATCGTTATCGCTATCACGAATCGTTATCGCTATCACGAATCGTTATCGCTATCACGTATCGTTATCTCTATCACACATCGTTATCGCTATCACGTATCGTTATCTCTATCACACATCGTTATCGCTATCACGTATCGTTATCGCTATCACGTATCGTTATCGCTATCGAGTATCGTTATCCCTATCTCGCATCATTATCGCTATCTCGCATCGTTATCGCTATCTCACATCGTTATCGCTATCTCACATCATTATCGCTATCACGTATCGTTATCGCTATCACGTATCGTTATCGTTATCTCTATCACGTTATCGTTATCGCTATCATCGCTATCTATCGTTATCATCTATCACGTATCGTTATCGCTATCACGTATCGTTATCGCTATCACGTATCGTTATCGCTATCACGTATCGTTATCGCTATCACGTATCGTTATCGCTATCTCGCATCATTATCGCTATCTCACATCATTATCGCTATCACGTATCGTTATCGCTATCACGTATCGTTATCGCTATCACGTATCGTTATCGCTATCACGTCGCATCGTTATCGCATCGTTATCGCTATCTCGCTATCGCTATCGCTATCGTATCGTTATCGCTATCGTTATGTTATCGCTATCAACATCGTTATCGCTATCGTTATCGTTATCGCTAACACACATCGTTATCGCTAACACACATCGTTATCGCTACGTACACACGTTATCGTTATCGTTATCTCTATCACGTATCGTTATCCCTATCTCGCATCATTATCGCTATCTCGCATCATTATCGCTATCACGTATCTTTACCGCTATCTCGCATCGTTATCGCTATCACGTTACGTTACCGCTATCACATATCGTTATCTCTTTCATGTATCGTTATTGCTATCACGTATCGTTATCGCTATATATATATTTAACGATATCTTGCATCATTATCGCTATCACGCATCGTTATCTCTATCACATATCTCTTTAACGCTATGAGTGGTTTCATTGAGCTGCACATCCTCAGTAGGGAATAAAAACTGTTTACATACTTATACATAATTATACGACTGTACTATTAATTAATTCATGTATTTATTTATTTATTTATTTATTTATTCCCTGAGGCTGTGTCTCTGACAGGTGAATCACATAAAAGTGAAAGAAATAAAATAATGGAGACGTCACTGCATCGGCCTTGTGTTTCTTTGCATGTGTTATAAATGATATAGAGCGGAGACGTTGCCGCGGTTCGGTTCAGGGCGGGTCTGAAAAAGCGCTCTCTCGCCGCCGTGTCGCTTTGACCCGAGGATCGGAGAGAGAGAGAGGGAGAGAGAGAGAGAGAGAGAGAGAGAGAGAGAGAGAGAGAGTGTTCTTGGGACGCTTTTGTGCCAAGCGTCCTCATTATCACCGTATCGCTTATGCAATCGCGCATCAAAGTATCGGGCGAAACTCTTTGATGTGCTACTCGGGCGGAAATGTTTGGGAGCAGAAGATGCAGAATCGCAGACAATAATCTACAGCAAAGGTTCCGAGTTTTATCTCTGCATCAAAACAACATTATTAATTATTCGTTATCAGTGAGGGGTTACGGTGGTTTAGTGGGTTAACACGTTCGCTTCACACCACCAGGGTCCGGGTTCGATTCCCGTCTCGGCCATGTGTGTGTGGAGTTTGTGCATGTTTCTCCCCGTGCCTCAGGGGGTTTTTTCTCCGGGTTCTCCGGTTTCCCTCCCCCGGTCCAAAAAACATGCACGGTAGGTTGATTGGCACCTTGGAAAAATTGTCCCTAGTGTATGAATGTGTGTGTGTGTGTGTGTGAATGTGTGTGAAATGTGTGTGAATGTGTGAATGTGTGTGTGTGTGTGTGTGTGTGTGTGATGGGTTGGCATTCCACCCAGGGTGTATCCTGCCTTAATGCCCATAGACGCCTGAGATAGACACAGACTCCCCGTGACCCGAGGGAAGATCAGATAAAGCGCTAGAAGATGAATGAATGAATAAATGAAAAAATAATAACCTGTTTATTAGTACACATTTATATGCATAATAAATAATAATAAATAATAACCTATATATATATATATATATATATATATATATATATATGTTTGTTTTCCCTTTTCGGAAATGTCTTTTAATGATGCCAAGGGACGCCTGTGTTTGGGTTGTGGATGTTTTCGTTTGTTTTTGTTGTTGTTTACTTAATAATCATAAGGAAAAAAAATCATGGAATATCTCGTTCTGTTCTGGTGTCCGTTGGCATTTTGTTTTTCCCTTCAAAATAAATAAATAAATAAATAAATAAACGAGAGAGCGTGTGCTAAAAGAATCCGCCGAAATAAACTAACTTCGTCCGCCGTGCGAATGAAGGTAATTTTAGTCAATAAAACATTGTTTTTGTGTGTTTTGATGTGAAAAGCTTTTTTTTTTTTCTCTATATTACCTTACCATACTACCGGCGCGTTGGTTTGTCGCTAATCTGCGGCGAGAGCGTGCGTCGGGAGAGCGATAAGATCCCAGATGGCTTTTTGGATGTCGTTACGTTCATGATGTGCTATTTGGCGTCCTTATATTCACGTCTTTATATATATATATATATATATATATAAGTATATATACTATACTGTGTATATATATATATATATATATATATATATATATATATATAGTTAGCACGTTCGCCTCACACACAGCACCGCCAGGGTGCAAGTTCGATTCCCATCTCGGCCATGTGTGTGTGGAGTTTTTGCATGTTCTCCCCGTGCCTCAGGGGGTTTTTCTCCGGGTTCTCCGGTTTCCCCCCTCCTCCCGGTCCAAAAACATGCACGGTAGGTTGATTGGCACCTTGGAAAATTGTCCCTAGTGTATGAATGTGTGTGTGTGTGTGATGGGTTGGCATTCCATCCAGGGTGTATCCTGCCTTAATGCACATAGATGCCTGAGATAGGCACAGACTCCCCGTGACCCGAGGGGAGATCGGATATAGCAGTAGAAGATGAATGAATGAATATATATATATTTATTTATTTTAATAATGATAGAGAGAGTCGGCTTGGAAAGCTTTTTCCCTAAAGACGCCGCTCTCGTTTTGTGCGTAATTGCTTGTAATGGACGCGTTGGCATTTTCCTCCTGCTGGTTTTAACACAAAGTTTGTCTTTTAACCCGACGATTTGTACGTTTATTTTCCGGGGGGGGAAATGATCGTTCTCGTGTTGTTGGACTGCTGGACTCCATTTGTGGTTATGAAAGGAGTCGTATTATTTTTACTGGTGCCTCGTGGTGCGGTTTGTAAAACTCAAGATATTTGGAGATAAAATCCTATAATAATAATCATTTCGGATTCTGTGAATCGGGGCGATAATGTCTCGGTAGTAAACGCCGTAATGTTTTTTTTTAACGCATTGCAGTTTCATTTGAAAGAGTATTAAGTTTTTTTCGGACCGCGTGTGCACCATTCACATCCAGGGATCCGGCCTAGTCTGGGAATTGTACCAATGGGAAAATATATCGGAATTTTGAATTGCAACAGCCTTTATTTGTCACATGTATCATGGCGCAATGAAAGCCATGATACGGCGCCCCCTGGAGCCCACAAAGTGTTAAAGGCCTTGCTTAAGGACCAAAGAGTGCCGGCTTGGCGATACCGGGGCTCGAACCCCAGACCTTCCGATCAGTAACCCAGCGCCTTAACCCAATGAGCTAAACCAAATTCCAGCCAAACCATTCCTGGGCCCTTAACTCATTAACTCATAGTTGTATCAATGAGATCAAATGTAAGGGTTAAAACCATTGGAATTTGGATTTAAAGGTTATGAGTTTAAATCCTGCAGACACGGTGGCTTAGTGGTTAGCACGTTCGCCTCACAGGATCCGGGTTCGATTCCCGTCTCGGCCATGTGTGTGTGGAGTTTGTGCATGTTCTCCCTGTGCCTCAGGAGGTTTTTCTCCGGGTTCTCCGGTTTCCTCCCCCGATCCAAAAACATGCACGGTAGGTTGATTGACACCTTGGAAAATTGTCCCTAGTGTATGAATGTGTGTGTGTGTGTGCCCTGCGATGGGTTGGCATTCCATCCAGGGTGTATCCTGCCTTAATGCCCATAGACTCCTGAGATAGACACAGACTCCCCGTGACCCGAGGGAAGATCGGATAAAGCGCTAGAAGATGAATGAATGGATGAATGAATGAATGAGTTTAAATCCCAGGCTCGCCCAAGTGAATCCCCAGAACAAGCCCCTTAACCCCATATCTGCTAAACTGTATCAATGAGGTTATCGAAAGAAAAGATAGGGGGGTTAGTTGTGACGTTGTGGTGCTTAAGGTGCCTCATCAATAGTTGAACCCTCTTTTTTTTTTTGCTTTCAGAGCTACAGAGCAGTTCCTGCGGAAACCCAGGCATTCCGGCCAAAGGGATTCTGAACGGCAGTCGGTTTAACGTCGGTGACCGGATCCAATACCGATGTGTCCCGGGGTACTCGCTGGACGGCCATGCTCAGCTCACGTGCGTCACCAGTACGTCCAACGTAGCCGCCTGGGACTTTCCCGTTCCCATCTGCAGAGGTGAGGCTCGGAAACTTGGCTGGAGTTCGCAAATGTTGGTCTCCTGGTTGTGGGGGCTTTGGGTTGTTGGGCTGCCTGTTGCCCTCCAAGAAAGGCATGAAATGGAAGGAGGGTTGTCTAGAAATACAGAAGTAGAACCCAAGGATATGAGCCAGAACTTTGATTGGCTTAGCTCGGACTTGGATCTGGTGAAAACGTGATGGAAACGAGAGGCCATGTTTGTGGTCTGACGTTTGCGAAAGGGGAGATTACTTCACACCAGTAGAACCCAAACTGGTTTCCCACTGAAGCTAAGCACGGTTGATCCTGGTTTGAACCAGGAGGAATGACCTCCTGAAGGAAAACTAGGTTGCTGCTGGAAGAGGTGTTAAGCGAGGGCCAGCAGGGGGCGCTTACCCCTGTGGCCTGTGTGGGCCCAAGCACCAAAACCAACCACCCCAATAGAATAATAATAATAATAATATACTTTATTGGTCACATATACATTACAGCACAGTGAAATTCTTTTCTTCGCATATCCCAGCTTGATGTTGGTAGTTTGGGGTCAGAGCGCAGGGTATCAGCCATGATACGGCGCCCCTGGAGGACAGAGGGTTAAGGGTCTTGCTCAAGGACCCAAGGGTGGCAGCTTGGCCATACCGGGGCTCGAATCATCAGCAGTCCAGCGCCTTAGACCACTGAGCTACCCCCTCCCTACATATAGGACGTTATACTGTCCAAAAAAGGGAAACAAGCACCGTCTTTCGGATGAGACATTAAAACCAAGACTCTACACGGTCATGTCTTTGGAAATGGAGTAGAGGGCGTGTCCTCGGCATTCCGAGCTGGTTCTGGGGTTTGCTAATGTATGCTAACCTGCGGACCCAGTTGTTGCCTGGTGGTCTCCATGCTAGGCTCGTTTGTTATTCGCCAGTTTGTTGCTATGATATGCCACTTGGGCTTTTCCGACTCTTGTCAGAAACGATGCTACATGTACAGCATTTGGTAGACGCCCTTATCCAGAGCAACTTACAACTGGTTTCCCAACTGGTTCAGAATCCCTTTGGCGGGAATGCCTGGCAATAGAGGGTTGAGGGTTAATTGAGGGTTAAGTGCCTTGCTCAAAGGCTCCCACTAGTGGCAGCTTGGTGGTGGCGGGGTTTGAACACATGATCTTCCGGTCCAGAGTCCAACACCGGGATACACCACCTCCCGCATATGCTCAGGGCTAAGCGTTGACGCCGGGGCGTTGTCGCGGAGAAACTCGGCGCGGCCTCGAAGGATGAAAGTTGGCGACGGGTAAAATTGCGTGTATAGAAGGTTTCCAGAGTGTCGATGTCAGCACTACATCGCTGACCGGTCTCCTGAGGAGAAAAAGAAAAAGCGTGTGAGATTTGTGTGCTGTGAGGCTTGTCAGCAAATATTTGAAAAGGTCTTGGGAAGCATTTTTATTTATTTATTTTAGCTTCTCCAGGTTTTAGCGAAAGTTCAAGCGCGGTACGGTCGCAAGTCTATCCAAATGATGATCGCTTAACTTTTTCTGAAAGACTTCAAACATTCGTTTGATCTTTCAAGCTGCTTATACGAGTTTTTTTTTTTTTCTCTCCGAAGGAATAACAGGATTCTCGGTAGTGCTCGATGCTGAATATAGTATGGGAGATGAATTTTGGGATTATCGGATTAGCAAATTCCTTAGACTTTACCGGCACAACGATGAGGACGGCTGGTAGCTTAGTCGCTGAGGTATTGGACTTTTAGATCCAAATCCCTGCCACACCTGGGCCCTTCAGGAAGGCCTTTAACCCTGTAGCGATCATCACACCGCTTTGGCCACGACGGCACGATTGCTCTTTAAGATCGGACCTGGACAAGTTTAGAGAACCCTTAGGGTACCTCTCGGTGTACCGTAAACTTGTTTTAAAAGCTGGGGTCAGAGCGCAGGGGCAGCCATGATTCGGGGCCCCTCGGGGAGGGTTAAAGGACCTTGCTCAAGGGCGATACCTGGGATCGGACCCCCTGACCTTCCGATCAGTAACCCCAGCTTCCCCAACTACACCCTTAGTGATTAATGTGTTGGCCTCTGGAATGTAAGGTTGCAGGTTCCAATCCCAACAACACCAAGCTGCTGCTAGTGGGGCCCTTGAGCAAGGCCCTCAGCCATTCAGCTGTAAATGTAATCACAATCATCACCATTACATTAGCAGAATTTGGCAGACGACTTACAACTGAGCAATTGAGGGTTAAGGGCCTTGCCCAAGGGCCCCACTAGTAGCAGCTTGGTAGTGGTGGGGTTTGAACACATGATCTTCCGGTCCAACACCTTAACCACTGGGCTACACACCTCCCACCACCTCCCACTAGCTACTATAAAGACTCGTATTAGCGAGTATCAAAACGTATTAGCGCTACATCCAGCTGGCACTGATTTTGTTTGCGAGGAAAAAAAAACAAACAAATAGCGACAAATAACGTAATGTACTGGTGAATTTTCTCTCCAAAATAACAAGGATTGTTTAGCTTTAAAAAAAAAACACGGTTCTAAAGGAATCCGATTTGGGGTTTGAAGTTTGAAGTACCAGCCAACCCAAGCCTCCACCCATGGGCCCCTGAGCAAGACCCTTAACCCCATAGCTGCACAGTTGAATGTAAATGATTGGCGGATGAAGCTCCCGGTCATTTTGGGGGCATAAAAAGGGAACTTTGTCTTGGACAAAAGAAACATTCAGAAGTGTTTAAATGATCGATTTAAAGTTTTATTCCCAGTTCCGTCAAAAACACCGAGTCCGAAATGATGAAAAGACTCGGTTTGATGTTTTGGCGATGAGCCGATCGGGGGTTTTGAGCATCGCTAGCCTGAGGTGATTTCTAAAAGCAGGGAAGTCGGATTTGTTCACCTTAAATCCACACTTGCCTCGAGGCAGAACTCAAGATAAAGCAGACAGGAAGTCACCTGGACTTTGCTAACCAGGACCGTTTACATAATTGTTTTTTTGTTTTTGTTTTTTTTAAATTCGCCTCGGGTTATACGAGGTTTTATGAAGTATTGAAAGGCAAAAAAAACACTGTTGAATTTATTCATTATTAATGCCTCTGTGAAAATTGATGAATCGATTGTTTTTCGATGATTTATTATTATTATTATTATTATTATTATTATTATTATTATTATTCAGCAATTTTTGGAAGGAGTCTCCAGTGTCGACCTTCCCATCAGTAACCCCAGCTACCCCAACTACACCCTTACGGTGTTGCCCTCTGGGTCGTAAGGTCGCGGTTTCCAACAGTTCCCACCAACACCAAGCTGCCACTCGTGGGCCCTTGAGCAAGGCCCTCAGCTGTAAGCCAGTCTGGATAAGGGCGTCTGCTGTTATCCGGTGTCATTTTGCACGTTTGAAAATAACGCTTTAATGCCAAAAATTGCATTATGGGACCTGCCACATGTTTATTTGTTAACGTTCAATGCTTCTCAGAAGGTTGTGAGTTCAAATCCCAGTGCTTCCAAGCTTCCGCCTTTGGGCCCCTGAACAAGGCCCTCTGTTTGCTCAGAAAGAACTGCAAGTCACTGTGGATTCATTTAAAGTATTGAGCCATTGAGGGCCTCGGTCAAGGGCCCAATTCCAGCTTGGTAGTGCTGGAAATTTACACTCTTGGGGCCCTTAAGCAAGGCCCTTAACCCATGCAGGCTCTGCAACATGGCTGACTCTGGGATACGTGAATGAATAATCGTAGCTTTTGCTTTTGTTTATGGGAAAACGACAAGATAGCGAGCAGCGTTGTTTTCAAGACTTCCACTTAATAGCGATAAAAAAAAAATAAATAAATAAAAGTTCCTAAAGACTCTTCATCAGACGCTTTTTCCGGGAGTCGAGCGAACAGACGGCGGGGTCTTTTGGGAAATCCAGAAGAATCGTCTGATCGGGGAAAAAAAAAGAACGAAAAGAAAAGAAAGAAAACGCGTCCATTTTCGTAGATCAAAAACAGAAATAAATAAATAAATAAATAAGCGCTCCTTCTATCTTGAAAGAGATTTCCGTCTGGTCCGTGTCTCCGTCTCTCATCCTAACCTTAAACCACTTCTGCAGGTGGAACACCGAGCGCTCCGAACAGGATCCGGTGTTCCTCGGAGAACCCGGGGCCGTTCTCGTGATGCCCGAGAGCATCCGATGTGGGGGAAAAAAAAAACACCCTTTTTACTTTACTTCACTCCGGCAGAGACGGTGGAACTGCGGAAAATCGATGGTCCTGGGAAACGTCACGGAGATCCCCTCCAGAATTCCGTCTCCTTTTCCTTTCTTTTTTCCACCCACATTTCGGCGTTTTCCGGTTGATCCCGGTACGTATACTTTACCAACGAGTGGAATTCCTTCGTCGGAATATCGCAGGCTTGCAGATAGTGCAGCCGTGATACGGCGCCCCCTGCAGACCCGGCAATCGTTTTGTTTTTTGTTTTTTTCCCCCGATACCGGGCTTCGAACCCCTCAACGTTCCGATCAGTATCCCAGCGCTTCTTCCTTCATTCATTCATTCATCTTCTACCGCTATATCCGATCTTTCCTCGGGGAGCCTGTGCCTATCTCAGGTGTCTATGGGCATTAAGGCAGGATACACCCTGGATGGAATGCCAACCCATCGCAGGACACACACACACACACACACACACACACACACACACACACACACACACACACACACGAGGGACAATTTTCCAAGGTGCCAATCAACCTACCATGCATGTTTTTGGACCGGGGGAGGAAACCGGAGAACCCGGAGAAAAAAACCCCCTGAGGCACGGGGAGAACATGCACAAACTCCACACACACATGGCCGAGACGGGAATCGAACCCGGACCCTGGAGGTGTGAGGCGAACGTGCTAACCCACTAAACCACCGTGCCCCGTTCGCTTCTTCCTTAAAGGGGGAATTTCTAATGCTAGGTGGGAAAAAAAAAGGTCCCTCTCCCCGGGGAAAGCGCTGGAATGTTTTTTATAGATAGGAAACGCTCTGTTGGGTGCGAAAGCTTCCGGGTTCGGGGCGGACACGCTTTTTTATTTATTTATTTATTTATTTATTTTAACCAGAACGTGGCGCATTGTAACGGACACGCTACGCAACGGAACCCATCGAGGTAATGGTGGTAAATGGTTAGCAGCTAATGCGACGTGATGATTGCAGCCTGAGTAAGTAAGTCGCAGCAGCTTTGATCTAAAAAAATGAAATAAATAAATAAATAAATAAAAAAAAAAATAACGCAAAAACTGTTATGAGATAAAAAAAAAATCAACAGGTTGGGTGGGGGGGGGGGGGGGGCTAAGGGTCTGGGGGGGGGGGGGGGGGGGGGGGGGGGGGCGGGGGGGGGGGGGAGGGGGGGCGGGGGGGGGGGGGGGGGGGGGGGGGGGGGGGGGGGGGGGGAGGTGGGGGTTGGGGGGGGTGGGGGGGGGGGGGGGGGGGGGGGGGGGGGGGGGGGGGGGGGGGGGGGGGG
>JACRUU010000018.1:8134509-8144509 GCA_030449085.1 Kryptopterus vitreolus
TGGCTTTTTCAGCACGAAGACATATGATCCATGTTCAGGTTTGTTTTCCTTTTTAACGGCCGCTGAAATAAAAGCGTTGGCCCCCGGAGATTATTAAAGCGCCCTCTGGTCATTAATATGTCAGAGGCACTGTAGATCTTCTCCACTTAGCGTCTGGTTTGTTTACCTGCGCCATGTGACGTCGAAGCCTCTCATCTCGCACTCATTGATTTCCCTAAGTGCTGTTTATATCACGCTGTGAAATTACAAACGCGGCTCAGTGCCGCCGGATCGCCGGCGTTAGCGGCGTCGGGTCTCGGCGAATCCAAAAGTGCACAGGTTTGCCGCATTTGTCGACAATTCGCGGGTCATAGCGGGACGCCGCTCGGCCCGCATCGCGCTCAAACCCTGTCTGATTCGCATATTCCGCGGAACGGAGTCTCTCCGAAAGAGGCGAGTCAGCGCAGATTTACGCCCGTGCCTCCGGGAATGTGTCGGCGTTCTGTGCTTTCTATTAACGCCGTCTCGCGTTACGACCCAGGGAGGAATAATTGGATGGCTTTGGCTTGCGCCGGATCCCGTAGACGAACGCTCGGAATGCTAACGAGTGGTAATCGTGTCGAGTCAGGTCGCGTTATTTAAGGCGCTTGGTGAAGGCAGGGATTTGGTGGTCCTGATGTGGTGTGCGCTATGCTGTAGAATGTGGGCGGAGTCACCGTTATCTAGTATCTCTGAAAATGCTTCATTAGACTGTTATACAACACTGACACTGGAGACTCCTTCCAATGATAATCATAACACATCTTGCACCGTTATGCTGCTAACGATCACTCAAGCGCCTTTCCACCAATCAGAATCGAGACAACACATTTGAACCTGCGACCTTCCGGTCGAATGCCTTAACCATTGAGCTGTTTTGCTGTTCCCACAGACCATGGAATTTCTGGAACATCATGGAAATTTCACTGGTCAATTCCAGACATTCAATGTCAAGGATTCATCCTATTTGTGGTGCTGCTAACGATCAATCAAGCACCTCTCGACCAATCAGAATCGAGACTTCGACACGTCAGATGCCCTTATCCAGACTGACTTGCAATTGTGGGTTAAGGGCCTTGCTCAATGGCCCACTAATGGCAGCTTGGTGGTCATGGTGGGATTTGAACCTGTGACCTTCCGGTCCAATGACTTAACCACTGAGCCTCTCTGTTTTGCTGTCCCCACAGGACCATGGGATTTCTGGAATATCATGGAATTTTCACCGGTCAATTCCAGACATTAAATCTCAGGGATGCACTTCTCGGCCAATCACAATCGAGACTTCAGCAGTGTTGTTTACATTTACGTTTGCATCGGTGTTTATTGTAGTTCAGTGTTTTAGTCGGAGGATAAACGTAACTACAGTAATGTCCTATTCCGTTGTTTGGCCTTATATTGGTGGGTTTCAACTCTGAACTATTATTATTATTATTATTATTATTATTATTATTATTATTATTATTATTATTATTATTATTATTATTATTATTATATGATTAAATGTGTTTTTTAATAGTACAACAGCTGTTGTTACTACTACAACTACTACATTTTTATTATATTATTATTAGTTATTATTATTATTATTATTATTATTATTATTATTATTATTATTATTATTGTTATTATTATTGTTATTATTATATATGATTATTAGTTTTTATTAACTACAACAGCTACTACAATAATGACAAACTATGCTATTATTATTATTATTATTATTATTATTATTATTATATATTATTATTAATTGTCATTGTTGTAGTAGTCATTGTGTCCGTTTCATCGTTATATCGTAATTGTCCTCATTACGCGAGTCCTATACCTTCGTTTAACGTTATATTGGCGGGTTTTTCAACTCTGAGCTGCTACTACTATGTTATTAATATTATTATTATTATTATTATTATTATTATTATTATTATTATTATTATTATTATTATTATTATTATTATTATTACTATTATTATTATTATTATTATTATCTATTTATGTATATTATATATATATATAGTCATTGTGGTCCGTTTCTTCGTTTATATCGTTCCTCATTACGCTAGTCCTATTTAGTTGTTTGGCGCTATATTGGCGGGTTTCGACTCCAAGCTGCTATTATTATTATTATTATTATTATTATATAGTTGTCATTGTGTATGTTTTATCGGTTGTATCGTAATTGTCCTATTGCGTTAGTCCTATTCCATGGTTTGGCATTATATTGGCGGGTTTCGACTCCGAGCTATTATTATTATTATTATTATTATTATTATTATGATTATTATTATTATTATATTATTAATATTATTATTTTTTATTATTATTATTATTATTATTATTATTATCATATAGTTGTCATTGTGTCCGTTTCTTCGTTATATCGTTCCTCATTACGCTAGTCCTATTTAGTTGTTTGGCGCTATATTAGCGGGTTTCGACTCCGAGCTGCTATTATTATATTATTATTATTATTATTATTATTATTTATTAGTGTCATTGTGTATGTTTTATCGTTGTATCGTAATTGTCCTATTGCGTTAGTCCTATTCCATGGTTTGGCATTATATTGGCGGGTTTCGACTCCGAGCTATTATTATTATTCTTATTATTATTATTATTATTAGATTATTATTATTATATTATATATATTATAAATTATATATTATTATTATTATTATTATTATTATTATTATTATTATTATTATTATTATTATTATTATTATTATATTATTATTTTATTTTTATTATTATTATTATGCTTGCCGCACCTCCGTCATTGCGTTTATTCAAATCTCTTTCGACCTGCACCTGCATCCCTCCATTATTCACATGCTAATAATGCTAATTATCTCTTCTAATGTGTTTTTGTTTTTTTTTATTAACTTAAAACCAACCCGAGCGTTTCCCCAACACATTAGCGAACGCTCGTATTGTGCGTAAATCCGGCCCAAGGCACAAATGTTTTTTTTTGTTTTGTTTTTGTTTTTGTTTTTGTTTTTTTTTGACGCGGAGGCTAATAAGTCTTTTCCCTGGTAGTAATGTCTTAATTAGCATGAAAAACACATATCATGAAAGGCCATTTGGAAAGCTTCAGGGGTTCCTATACCGCTACATCGAGACGCTTGGTTTGTTTGTTTTCTTATTCGTTGTTTTTTTTGTGTGTATTTTTGCTCCTCGGGGTCACTGTGTTGTTAAGACTCTTTTAATATAAAGTCAATGCAAATTGGAGTTTGGCTACAAAAGCAGGTCGAAGGCGAATAATTCAGGAATAAATACTGGAAATCTCACGCAATCATTTTCCGCTCTTCGCTTTCCTCACTAATAGATGCTGCAACGTCGGGCGAGATGACCACTAATATGTTTAGCGCAAATCGCCGCTCGTTTATCTTTCATGCTCCCGTAATTGCAGATAATATCAATGTAGACTTTACAGAAGCGGGAATGGGAACGCCGCTCGCCATTAGAGTTCATTCTGTGTGGGGCCGGAATCTCACGGATTTCCCAAAATTCCAAACGTGTGTGGGGGAAAAAAACGACTGGATACACGACCGAACAAACAACAAATGACTGTTGTGAAAACAACAACAACAACAAACAACTGTGTACATTGTGTTTATGACAAGGAAACGGGGGGGGTGTAAAAAAAAAACACTTCGCGACCTGAAAACAGAGTCGCCCCCCCAAACTTTCCGACCGAACAAACAACAAGTGACTGCTTATGACAAGAAAACAAACGACTAAGAACACGACTGAACAAACAAATTATTGTTGTGAAAACAACAACAAATGACTATACAATGTGTTTATGACAACAAAACAGGTGTTGTAAACAAAACAAGCGACTGAAAACACGACCGAACAAACAAGTGACTGTTGTGAAAACAACAACAAGACTTATACGTTTTGTGTTTATGACTAGAAAACAAACGACTAAGAACACGACTGAACAAACAAATTATTGTTGTGAAAACAACAACAAACGACTGCATACAATGTGTTTATGAAAACAACAAAAAACAGGTGTTGTGAAAACAACAACAAACGACTTTATACGTTTTGTTTATGACTAGAAAACAAACGACTAAGAACACGACTGAACAAACAAATTATTGTTGTGAAAACAACAACAAACGACTGCATACAATGTGTTTATGACAACAAAACAGGTGTTGTAAACAAAACAAGCGACTGAAAACACGACCAAACAAACAAATTATTGTTGTGAAAACAACAACAAACGGCCGTGTACATTGTGTTTATGACAAGAAAACAGCTACTGTAAACAAAACAATAGTCTGAAAACACGACCAAACAAACAAATGACTGTTGTGAAAACAACAACAAACAACTGTATACATTGTGTTTATGACAACAAAACAAGTGACTGAGAACACAACTGAACAAACAACAAACAACTGCTGTGACAACAACAACAAACAACTGTATACATTGTGTTTATGACAACAAAACAAGCAACTGAAAAAACGACCAAACAAACAAGTGACTGTTGTGAAAACATAAACAAACAACTGTATACGTTGTGTTTATGACAACAAAACAGCTTTTGTAAACAAAACAAGCGACTTAAAAAATGACCGAACAAACAACAAATGACTTGTGAAAACAACAACAAACAACTGTATACATTGTGTTTATGACAACAAAACAGGTGTTGTAAACAAAACAAGCGACTGAAAACACGACCAAACAAATTATTGTTGTGAAAACAACAAACGGCCGTGTACATTGTGTTTATGACAAGATCGCTTTGTTGTATAACTGCTCTTCTTCAGCGAGGCAGGAAAAGGAAAAATAAACAAATAAACAAACTTGGCTCGAGGGCAGTTTTTCTACTGTTTGGTCCGTCTCCTCGTTATTTGCATGTTAATTAAAAGAGCGTTTCCAGCACCAGGTCTGACCGGTTCGTTGTCTGTTGTTCAGCCGAGGACACGTGCGGAGGAACGTACCGGAGTTCCAGCGGGGTGATTTCCAGCTCGGATTTCAAGAACGACTACAAGAGCAGCGGCGAGTGTACGTGGACCATCGTGGCCGACCCTGGGGACACCATTTCGCTCGTCTTCACCGACTTCCAGATGGACAGCAAGTTCGACTACTTGGAGGTGGAGGGATCCGAACCGCCGTCAATATGGTAAACAAAAATCTCATTGCTTTATTGTTCGTGGCAGTATTTAAAAATAGTATGTAGAATTGGTCCACCAAGTTCCCCCCCTCTCCTATCACATTACACACTGGTGAAAATACCAGTTACGCTCTGACCAATCCGAAGAGCTCGTTTCCAAGAGGGGGCGGGGTTTCATACAAACGGGTACAAATAGCGACACTATTTCCAAAATTGAGATATTATATATAAGAACAATAGCCTTTATTGGTCACATATACATTACAGCACAGTGAAAATTCTTTCTTCGCATGTCATAGCTTGTGGTTGGTTGTGGTGGTCAGAGCGTGGGGTCGGCCATGAGCACAGAGGGTTAAGGGTCTCGCTCAAGGAGCCAAGGGCGGCAGCTTCAGCTTGGCCATACCGCCGGGGCTCGAACCCGGATCTTCTACCGCTTTATCCGATCTTCCCTCGGAGGTCACGGGGAGGGGAGTCTGTGTCTATCTCAGGCGTCTATGGGCATTAAGGCAGGATACACCCTGTATGGAATGCCAACCCAACACACACACACACACACACACACACACACACATTTCACACTAGGGACAATTTTCCAAGGTGCCAATCAACCAACCGTGCATGTAGTTTCTCCGGAGAACCCGGAGAAAAACCCCCTGAGGCACGGGGAGAACATGCACAAACTCCACACACACATGGCCGAGACGGGAATCGAACCCGGACCCTGGCGGTGTGAGGCGAACGTGCTTACCACTAAGCCACCGGTGCCCCTACTGAGAACATATATATATATATATATATATATATATATATATAAATATATAATATATATATATATATATATATATATATATAGAGAGATATAGAGAGAGAGAGAGAGAGAGAGAGAGAGAGAGGAGAGAAGAGAGAGGAGAGAGAGAGAGAGAGAGAGAGAGAGAGAGAGAGAGAGAGAGAGAGATAGGTATATAGATAGACAGACAGACAGACAGACAGATCGCCCAGCTAGTCCCACTAGTGGCATTTTTTGTTAGTGGTGGGATTTGACCCTCGAACCTCCCCTAGCAGGAAGTGTAAATATAAACATCTGAAACCACCTGATGGATTTTTCATATTGTAGAAATTCCGCCCCATTTGTCCGCACCAATATGTCCCCCCCCCCCCCCCACACACACGCGCCAGTGCAGGCACTTAATAACTGTCCCTGTCGTGGTAATATTCAGTACAATTTCCCCCACCACTGCCTCCATCGATTGGCTCTGCGGCGTTCCCCGTCAACGCTACGTGATAAAGTCGACACGACTTGGCGACGTGGGAACAAGTTTCCTGTCCTGCTCTCGCACCCGAACCCATTAGTTTTTGTCTCCGTGACCTTTATGTAATTTCCACCAGACACTTGTTACTGCCAAAGACCTAAACAACATCGTATAGACAATTCACAGGCAGAGTTAAAGAACGCGTCCGGAAAAAAAACAACAAACGACTGAAGACACGAGTGAACAAACTACAAATGACTTGTGAAAACAACAACAAACAACCGTGTACGTGGTGTTGTAAACATTTGTTGTTGTTGTACCTGTTGTTTTTTGTGTGTACATTGTGTTTATGACAACAAAACAGATGTTGTAAACAAAACAAGCAACTGAAAACAGGACCGAACAAACAACAAATCACTGTTGTGAAAACAACAACAAACGAATGTATACATTGTGTTTATGACCACGAAACAGATGTTGTAAACAAAACAAGCGACTGAAAACAGGACCGAACAAACAACAAATGACTGTTGTGAAAACAACAACAAACGACTGTAGACGATGCAGGAAACGGGTGTCATGAAAAAAACAACAACAAACGATCGAAAAAAATGCCAAAAAAAAACAAGCGACTGAAAAAAACAACAAAAATAACAACAAAAAAAACAAAACAACAAACGACTGCATTCAGGGGAAATCTATTGTTAGCATGTTTTTTCAGTAGAACCTGAGATCACGCCCCCCCCCCCCCACAAGCACCACCCCGACACCACACAACCCCCCCCCCCCCCACCCCCCACGCACCCCCTGTAAACCCCACAACACCCCACCCCCCCCCCCCCCACACAACACCCCCCCCCCCCCACACACACCCCAAAAACCCCCCCCCCACCCCACACACCACACGCCCCTTCCACCCCCCCCCCCCCCCCCCACCCCACCCCCCACCACCCCCCCCACCCACCACCCCCCCCCCCCCCACCACCCACACCACCCCCCCCCACCACACACACACACACACCCCACCCCCCCCCCCCCCCCACACACACACACACCACCTCACCACCCCCCCCCCCCCCAACACACTCTAACACCACCCCCCCCCATTACATCTCAGTAAATAACAGAGGAGATTATAAAGGTCAGATTTTCACTCCATCTTGTAAAAAATCCGTCTTTTTTTATTCTTTTTTCTCTGTCGTTTATTTACCAAAATATCTTTCTTTCTTCCTTCCTTTTCTTCTTTCTTCCTTTCTTTCGTAAGCTTCGTTGTTTTTCTTTTTTCTTTCTTTTCTTCTTTTCTTCTTTTTACCTTCTGTAGCCTTCCTTCTTCTTCATTTCTTCTTTCTTTTTTTGTAAGCTTCTGTTTTTCTTTCTTCTTCGTCCTTATAGGTATTTATTCTTTCTTCCTGCTTTTTTTACCATTCTGCTGCCTTTCCTTCTTCTTTCGGTGTAAGCTTCTGTCTTTCGGGATTTTTTTCCTTTTTACTCCTTGCTTTTGTACCACTTTCTGGGTGGTCCTTTTTCGCTTTCTTCTTTGTTTCTGTCATCACTATATCGTTCTGTCTTTAATACCCTGTGTGGTTCTTTCTTCTTTAGCTTTCTGTTGTTCTTTCTTTCTTTATTTCTTGTCGTTCTTTCTGTATGTTGTAGCTTCTGTTTGTTCTGCTTTCCTATGTGGTTAGGCTTCTGTTTGGTCTTCTTTCTTTCTTCTTTCTCCATTTCTTTTCAACTTTTGTTGGTTCTTCGGTCTTTATGGGGTGCTTTCTTTCTTGCTTTTCTTCCTTTCTTATTCCCTTCTCTCTTACTTTCTTCCTTCTAATAACGAGTATATGGGTTGTACAGTGTAACCATCTCTCCTCCGATGTTCAGCCGTTAATCCTCCACTCTGAAGGAATGATCGAGTTTGCATTTTCTCGCGCCGCTGAGAAAAGATCTCTCGGGTGAAGAACCCACGGCTGAGATGTGTAAGCGGGTCGGAACCGGCGAATCCGCTCTCTGCTAAACGTCCCGTCGTTGAAGTGGATAACGCGAGTCCGGGGCGAGATCGCCTTTAATTACCGCGAGGCAATAAAACGTCCATCTTCAGCCAGAGGCAGGGGAAGTCCGGGGGGGTGTTGTGTGTGGGGTGTGGTGTGTGTGTGTGTGTGTGTGTGTGTTGAGAAGGATTGAGCTGCATATTAATGGCCACAGCACACACACACACACACATACAAATACAGCACAACCATTAATACACACACACACACACACACCACACACACACATATAAACACACAGACACAACACACACACACACACACACACACACACACATACACACACACACACACACACACACACACACACACACACACACACACACACACACACACACACACACACACACACACACACACACACACACACACTATTTTATGGTGAGAGATGTTTCAAGTTAATATACTTGAAAAATGCAGATCCTAAAAGATTCTTCCTCTGTATTTATTACTTTTATTTGTTTATATTTGTTTGTTTACATGTGCTCTTTTAAACAACAGAGAATAAAACTGATGTATATTACGTGTTTTGTTTATTGTTTTCCTGCAGGATGTCTGGGACTAATATTCCGGTACCCGTGGTCAGTAACAAGAACTGGCTCCGCCTTCATTTCGTCACCGATAACAGTCACAGACACAAAGGCTTTAATGCACAGTATCAAGGTAATTCATTATTATTACTTATTATTATATTATATTATATATATAGTATAGTATCAAGGTAATTATTATTATTATTATTGTTATTAGTAGTAGTGTAGTATTATTATCTAGTATTTATTATATTATTATTATATTATTGTGTTTTTTGTTGTTGTTGTTGTTATTATTATTAGTATTATTATTATTATTATATTATATTATTATTATAATAGTGTTGTGATGTTAATTTATTGATGTTAAGGTTATTATTTGGTTTGTATATTATTTATTATATTATTATTACAATAAACTTCTCAAACAGGATACAAGGATTATTATATTATATTATGATTGTAGTAGTTATTATGATTATTATTAGTATTATGAGTATTATTAGTATTATTAGTATTATTATTAGTAGTAGTAGTATGAGTATTGTTATATTATTGTATTAGTCTCTTTTGTGTTGTTATTTTTATATTCGTAGTATATTTTATTATTATTATTATTATTATTCTTAGTATTATTATTATTATTATTATTGTTGTTGCTTGTTATTTTATTATTAGTATCTTATATTGTGGTATTGTTATATAGTAGTAGTAGTTAGTATGGTATTATTATTGTTCTATTATATTTGTTGTTGATTTTTATAATGTAGTGATTTAAGTAATTATTATTATTATTAGGGCAGTATGGCATCATGCATGCAGTGAAATGCTTTAAAAAATTGGTGCATATGAACGTTATAATTTGGGAACGGGTTTTGGCGTAACGAAGAATAAAACACATTTAACTGGTGGGAAAAAAAAAATAAAAAAATCACCCGGACTTATTTATTTTTTTAATTGCTACATTAAGTAAAAAGAATAAATAAATAATATAAAAAAATCCAAGAGCAGATGTGTTTTTTT
>JACRUU010000018.1:8149509-8159291 GCA_030449085.1 Kryptopterus vitreolus
ATAAAATAATAATAATAATAATAAATAATAATAATAATAATAATAATAATAATAATAATAATAAATAAAATAACAAATGATTAAAAGTATAGTGCAGCACGCAGCATCGGTGTTTCTCCTCTAGAGGCCGCTATTGTACCGACAACATCGAACATCAACCTGGAAAAACTATCTGTATAGTTTACGGACGTCGACGAAGGCAGAGATTTCATTTTCACGCACGTTTTTACAGGGGTTGAGGGCCTTGCTTCAGGGGCCCCCGAGCTTTCTTTCACGCTGAAGAGAAAGCATGTTGTCGTTTGCAGCATCTTTTCACGTTTCCTCTCCGCAGTGAACGAAGGCGGTGTGAAGCAAGTCTCCAACGATTGCTCGGACCCCGGGGAGCCGGAGAACGGCCGGCGCATGGGCGACGATTTCAGGTAGGTGTGTGTGTGTGTGTGTGTGTGGTTTGTGTGTGTGTATTCCTCATATAAAGGCTCCACTCGTCATCATTCTCTGACTTTCTTTTATATATACATATATATATATATATATATATATATATATATATATATATATATATATAAACTTTCGCTCTGACGTAAATACAATCGGAAGTATTGGCGCCACGGTCGGCTTCACGTGCGACAGCGATCACGTGCTCCAGGGCTCCAAGAGCATCACCTGCCAGAGGGTGGCGGAAGTCCTCGCCGCGTGGAGCGACCATCCGCCCGTGTGTAAAGGTGAGAGCTGTTCCCGTCTTATAACTACTGCAATGAACAAATGAACGAGTCACTCTTAGAGACGAGTCGTCCTTCTGAGTCAAATTAACGACTCGTACAACAAATGAGTCTTCTCTAATAGTGATTCGTTCATTTCGAATAGCACATTAAAGACTCGTTCGAAATGAACGAGTCACTCTTAGAGGCGAGTCATCCTTCTGAGTCAAATTAACGACTCGTACAACAAATGAGTCTTCTCTAATAGTGATTTGTTCATTTCGAATAGCACATTAAAGAATCGTTCGAAATTGAACGAGTCACTCTTAGAGGCGAGTCGTTCTTCTGAGTCAAATTAACGACTCGTACAACAAATGAGTCTTCTCTAATAGAGATTTGTTCATTTCGAATAGCACATTAAAGAATTTGAATTGAACGAGTCACTCTTAGAGGCGAGTCGTTCCTTCTGAGTCAAATTAACGACTCGTACAACAAATGAGTCTTCTCTAATAGTGATTTCGTTCATTTCGAATAGCACATTAAAGACTCGTTCGAAATGAACGAGTCACTCTTAGAGGCGAGTCGTTCCTTCTGAGTCAAATTAACGACTCGTACAACAAATGAGTCTTCTCTAATAGTGATTTGTTCATTTCGAATAGCACATTAAAGACTCGTTCGAAATGAACGAGTCACTCTTAGAGGCGAGTCGTTCTTCTGAGTCAAATTAACGACTCGTACAACAAATGAGTCTTCTCTAATAGTGATTTGTTCATTTCGAATAGCACATTAAAGAATTTGAATTGAACGAGTCACTCTTAGAGGCGAGTCCTCCTTCTGAGTCAAATTAACGACTCGTACAACAAATGAGTCTTCTCTAATAGTGATTCGTTCATTTCGAATAGCACATTAAAGACTCGTTCGAAATGAACGAGTCACTCTTAGAGGCGAGTCGTTCTTCTGAGTCAAATTAACGACTCGTACAACAAATGAGTCTTCTCTAATAGTGATTTGTTCATTTCGAATAGCACATTAAAGAATTTGAATTGAACGAGTCACTCTTAGAGGCGAGTCGTTCTTCTGAGTCAAATTAACGACTCGTACAACAAATGAGTCTTCTCTAATAGTGATTTGTTCATTTCGAATAGCACATTAAAGAATTTGAATTGAACGAGTCACTCTTAGAGTGATTTGTTCATTTGGAACGAGTCGTTAATTTGACTCAGAAGAACGACTCGTTCCAAATGAACAAATCACTGTTAGAGAAGACTCATTTTGATGTATAACACATTAAAGTCTCGTCTCTAAGAGTGACTCGTTCTTCTGAGTCAAATTAACGACTCATTCCAAATGAACAAATCACTATTAGAGAAGACTCGTATTCGTATAAATGACCTTATTAACTCTATTAACTATTAACGCTACATAGCGTTACATTAGTCCGTATGTCCACGTTTTAGTCCTGTCCAGTCATTATAAAGCATTATAAACATTTTGCGCAAGACCCGTTCTACTCGAGTTGGCAAAAGTATTGGGACGCCAACCCATCCAGGTGTATGCTGTTCTTTCTGAAGATTCGCATTATACATAAAGCGCTTATAAGGTGTTATGTATCCTGTATGACTCGGTATGTATCCCTCATTTGCGAATAAATAAATAAATAAATAAAGATGTCGATCACACGTGAGGAACATCCGGTTACATGGCAGCGTTGCAAAGTTAATCGCATTTTTCGTGCATTTATTACACATGAATCTCACGTCCACGCCGACTCGGGAGATGCGTTTTTATCTAGCGCACTTAATAACACGCTCGACCGATGCGACTTCAGCCTTATCCCCCCCCCCCCACACACACACACACACACACACCACAACATTCACATGTGATTCTCGCGACGTCTATAACCTTTTACAGGCTTTAATACACACTCCCTCATCCTCGTTTTTATTGTATATTTATTTCCTTTTTTTGCCCCCCCCCCCCACAGTGAAAACGTGTGGCTCGAACCTCTACGGTCCGTCTGGCACTTTTACGTCTCCCAATTTCCCCATCCAGTACGAGAGCAACTCGCAGTGTGTGTGGATTATTACCGCCAGTAACCCCAATAAGGTAACACACTTCATACACACAAACCACACACACACACACACAACACACACACACACACACATCATAAGGACCCTGACGACTCCGAGTGGATATGTGTTTGATGTGTAAGCATTGCGGGATAATTACGCACAGGCTTTACCACTCGACGAGTTTTGATTTTTTAATTGTTTTAACTTCGTCTGATGTACAACACACACACACACACACACACACACACACACACACACACACACACACTGGTGATGGGAACATCGGATCATTTTAGCGAATTGGTTCTTTTAAATCTCATACTTTGTAATCAAACGAATCTTTTTTTGGAGTCATTTAGTTCATTTCGAGTCATTTAGTTCATTTTAAGTTCATAGCGTATGCGAGTCCCACGACAAACGGACGAACGACTCGGAGTTGAAGAGTCGCCCACATTCGACGACTCGTTCTCCAAAATGACACTAAAGACTCATTCGGAGAAGACTCGTCGTTCAATATGGCAGTAAAGGCTCGTTTGAAATGTACGATTCTCTCTTAGAGAGGATTCATTCTTCTGATTCACATTAAAGACTCGTCCGAGATGAACGAATCACTATTTGAAACGTCATGTTCTTCTGAGTCAAATTAACGAATCACTATTAGAGAAGACTCATTCGTATAAAAGACATGAAAGACTTGTTCCAAATGAACAAGTCACTCTTAGAGATGACTCATTCTTCTGAGTCAAATTAGAGACTCATCCCAAATGAACAAATCATTCAAGACTCATTCATCTGAGTCAAATTAGAGACTCATTCCAATGAACAACTCATTCTTCTGAGTTAAATTAGAGACTCATTCCAAATGAACAACTCATTCAAGACTCATTCTTCTGAGTCATATTAGAGACTCATTCAAAATGAACAACTCATTCTTCTGAGTCAAATTAGAGACTCATTCCAAATGAACAACTCATTCAAGACTCATTCTTCTGAGTCATATTAGAGACTCATTCAAAATGAACAACTCATTCTTCTGAGTCAAATTAGAGACTCATTACAAATGAACAACTCATTCAAGACTCATTCTTCTGAGTCATATTAGAGACTCATTCAAAATGAACAACTCCTCCTTCTGAGTCAAATTAGAGACTCATCCCAAATGAACAACTCATTCAAGACTCATTCTTCTGAGTCAAGTTAGAGACTCATTCCAAATGAACAACTCCTCCTTCTGAGTCAAATTAGAGACTCATTCCAAATGAACAACAGATTCTTCTGAGTCGAATTAGAGACTCATTCCAAATGAACATCTCCTCCTTCTGAGTCAAATTAGAGACTCATTCCAAATGAACAACTCCTCCTTCTGAGTCAAATTAGAGACTCATCCCAAATGAACGAATCATTCAAGACTCATTCTTCTGAGTCAAGTTAGAGACTCATTCCAAATGAACAACTCATTCTTCTGAGTCGAATTAGAGACTCATTCCAAATGAACATCTCCTCCTTCTGAGTCAAGTTAGAGACTCATCCCAAATGAACAACTCCTCTTTCTGAGTCAAATTAGAGACTCATCCCAAATGAACGAATCATTCAAGACTCATTCTTCTGAGTCTCAGTATCCAGAGTGCACCTTCAGCTTCCATCCACACCTTTTATTTTAATTATATCTCCTAAATCTGAAATGATTCATCAGCTTTTATCTCCGATAAATGATTCACTTACACGCCTCACTAGTTCGCTTTATCCCTTTTAATGAATTGACACTTCCTCGGAGGCCGGGCCCTGAATCGCTTCCCGAGCCCGCCGTGTACCTGTGTGTGTACATGTGCAGATGTTATTTGATATATTTCTCCGCCACTCTCTCGCTTCACGTCATTAACCGTATCCGAATCGCCGACTCGCTCGCTCGATCGCTGATAAATCCGCATCCCCGCCGCTGCTTTACCATGCAAATGGGTCCTAAATGACACCTCCGGGCGGCATCGCGTCGTTTATCTTAAAACACGAGGAATTGCTGAGTTTAAGTTTTTATTGTCGTTCTCTGGGGCTCGTAATGCAAAAAAACCCAGAGCGAGTGCGTCATGCCGTCATTAGTGCCAGGAAGTGAGCCTGGATATAGCCGATATATATATATATATATATATATTATTAATTATTCATTCATCTTCTACTTTATCCGTCTTCCCTCGGGTCACGGGGAGTCTGTGTCTATCTCAGGCGTCTATGGGCATTAAGGCAGGATACACCATGGATGGAATACCAACCCATCAGGGCGCACACACACACACACACACACACACAACACAACACACACACATTCATACACTAGGACAATTTTCCAAGGTGCCAATAAACCTACCGTGCATGTTTTTGGACCGGGAAGGAAACCGAAACCCGGAGAAAAACCCCCTGAGGCACGGGAGAACATGCACAAACTCCACACACACATGGCCGAGACGGGAATCGAACCCTGACCCTGGAGGTGTAGGCGAACGTGCTAACCACTAAGCCCTAACCCTAAGCTATATTATATTATATATATTATATATATATATATATATATATATATATATATATATATATATATGTCTTCGCTCCTTAGTGCCGGATTTGCATAGCCAGGTGATCATGTGATCCCGTCCTATTCGTCTTCTTCCTGGACCTTCTGATCTATTCTGGCGCTTTTATTCCTCCATAATTGAAAAAAACCCTGCTGGGGACGATGAGCATTATGGGATGGACAGCCTTCACATTTGGATATGCATCCATCCAGAAAAAGTATATGAGCGAGGAAGTTTTAGCGGTCCCAGAAGACACCCCCCTGTTCTTCTCCCTCCTCATTGGCAGGTGATCCAGATCAACTTCGAGGAGTTTGACTTGGAGCTCGGGTACGACACGCTGACGATCGGAGACGGAGGAGAAGTGGGAGACTCGCGGACCATCATCCAAGTGTGAGTGGGGATTTACGGATACGCGTCTTTTTACCGAGAGGAATAAAACGCCGCGTTGCGTTCGCGGGTGAACATCTGGAACCGTTAATGCCGTTAATAATTATATTAAAGGCAATCATTTAAAGCAAGTAAAAAAAAATATATGAAAAAAAGATATTTATTTAAAGACTCAAATGATTCATTTAATTGATCGATGAAATGAATTAGTTGATTAATTTATTTAATTAATTTACCTTTTATTCCCCATTCAATTTGCCAACAATTCCATTCTTTATATTAATTAAAGAATATTTTTATTCCTTTTATCCGTTTTTTATCGTTTTTTTTTTATTTTATCCTTTTATCCATTTAGCATTCATTTGGTTATTCCTGTTATTATTTATTTATTTATTTATTTACATTTTTATTCCTTGTCCAATTTGCCACAATGAATTAATTATTTAATAAATGATTATTTAGTCTGTTTATACAATTTATCCTTTTTTAGTTATCCTTTATTTATTTTTATTTTATTTATTTTAATTTTTATTTGCCAACGATAAAATTTTTTATTTAATGATTTATTGATGTATGATTGATTTATTTATTGACTTTTATCAATTTATTTTTACTCAATTTTGTTCGATCTCGCCTCTCTCTCTTTCATCCACTTGTCTTTCTGCATTCGATCTATCGGAAACAGAAAGAGAAAGGGAGAGAGAGAAAACAAAAGGGAGGGGAGAGACGTCGAGAGAGAGGGAAGAGGGGAGGGGGGCGGAAAGGAAAGAGAGAGAGATTTCTTTTTCGAGCCGTCGTGGAGAATAGCTTTGCTCCTCTCTCTCTCTCGCTCTCTCTAAGAGAGAGAGACTGTTCTGGGGAAGAGGCGTTCGAATAGAGCAAATCGTGTAATGGTCATAAGATCACTAGCGCTAAATAGCGCTATAAAGAACTACGGTCACTGTCTCTTTCTTCCTGTCTCCGGCCTTCCCTCTCTCTCTTTCACCTTTTCTTTTTCTGCCCTTCCCTGTTTCTCTCTCTCTCTCTCTCTCTCTCTCTCTCTCTCTCTCTTTCGAGATTTCAGGGATTATTGATGCAGTACTTGATATGTGATTTTTCCAAAGCCTAAGTAGAAAAGAAAAAATGCTATTAATAATAATAACAACAACAACAACAACAACAACAACACTACAAGATCTTCAACAGACAAAAGGACAGAAATGAATAATAAATGAAAAGGAAAACGGCGAAACCGTAGCCGGAATATAATTCTTAAAGGGGCCACGTCCCATATTTTACCATCTCCGAACAATCCTCCAAAAATTCGCTCGTTCACACGGAAACATCTGGAAAAGTGTCTCAGGTCCCCGAAACGCCGTGTATGTTCTTATTATTCCGTCTCTGATATAAAAAAAATGCTTCTTCCACATCTGGCAGTTCAAATGTACACATGGATCCGCTTCAGAAGCTCCGGACCAATCAGATTAGAGGATTGGGCAGTACATGTGTTTGAGCTGCAGGTCCGCGATGCAGCTGTTTATCCCCCGGCGTCTCGCTTCTAAAGCGCTGTTTGGCTTTAACGATAAAACGTTTGCTGTCGATACCGATATGAAATAAAGACCAAGTGCGATTTGTCATCGTCTGTGAAAACAAACAAACAAACAAACGTTTGGACCTTACAGTCTGACTGGCAGCTTCGTGCCGGACCTGATCGTCAGCATGACCCATCAGATGTGGCTCCATCTGCAGTCAGACGAAAGCGTCGGCTCCATCGGCTTCAAGATCAACTACAAAGGTTTGTCCCGCCTTTCTTTTTTCTCTTCTTTCTCTTCTTTCTTTCTTTCTGTCTTTCTTTCTATTAAAACATTCCTTCATCATTTTCCTTTCTGTTTTATTTCAGTCAGTTTTCTTTCTTACATTCATTGTTTGTTTGTTTGTTTCTTTTCCTTCCTTTCTTTCTTCTTCTCTTTTCTCTCTTCCCTTCTTTATTTCTTTCCTTCCTTCCTTCCTTCTTTCTTTTTCTTTCTTACTTTCTTTCTTACTTTCTTACTTTCTTTCTATTAAAACATTAATTTATCAAGTCCTTCTTTGCTTCTTATCTTTTCCTCTCTCTCTTTCCCGACGTCCTTTTTTCGTTCTCTCTTTGCTTCTTCTTTCTTCCCTTCTTTTTTTCATTCTTTCTCTCTTCCCTTCTTTGTTTCTTTCCTTCCTTTCATCCTTCTTTCTTTCTTTCTTTCTTTCCTTCTATAAAAACATCGATTTGTCAAATCCAAATGTTTTATTTCAGTCAGTTTTCCTTTCTTTCAGTTTTTATTTTCTTTCTTTCCTGCCTTCGTTCTTACATTCTTTGTTTGTTTTTCTTTCTTTCTTTCTTTCTTTCTTTCTTATCTCCTTCTCTTTTCCTTCGTTTCTTTCTTCTCTTCTCTCTTCCCTTTTCTCTTTCTTTATTTCTGTCTTTCTTTCTTTCCTTTATTTCATTCTTTCTTTCTTCCCGTCTTTGTTTCTTTCTTGCATTATTTTTTCCCTTTCTTTCTTTCCTTCTTTTCTTTCTTTCGTTCTTTCTTTCATTTCTTTCTCTCTTCCTTCTTTTCTTCCTTCTTTCTTTTTCTTTCTTTCGTTTATTCTCTCTTTGATTCTTTTTTCTTCCCTTTTTTCATTCTCTCTTGCCTTCTTTTTTCTTCCTTCTTTTCTTTCTTTCTTTCTTTTGTTCCATCTTTCTTTCTTTCTTTCTTTTGTTCCATCTTTCTTTCTTTCTTTTGTTCCATCTTTCTTTCTTTCTTTTGTTCCATCTTTCTTTCTTCTTTGTTCCCATATTTCTTCTTTCATTCTTTCTTAGGTCCTTCTTTTCTTCTTTTCTTCTTTCTTTCTTTCCTTACTTCTTTATTTCTTTCTATCTTTCTTTTGTTTATTCTCTCTTTGATTCTTTTTTCTTCCCTTTTTTCATTCTCTCTTGCCTTCTTTTTTTCCTTCCTTCTTTTCTCCTTTCTTTCTTTTGTTCCATCTTTCTTTCTTTCTTTTTTCATTATTTATATACATTATAATAGCGTAATACCATTTCTTATTGTTATTTACTTCTCTAAACAGAAATAGATAAGGAGAGCTGCGGTGATCCGGGGATCCCCCTGTACGGTTTCCGCGAGGGGGCGGGATTCTCCAACGGCGACGTGCTGCGCTTCGAATGCCAGTTCGGGTTCGAGCTGATCGGCGAGAGAAGCATTTCCTGTCAGAACAACAACCAGTGGTCGGCCAACATCCCCATCTGTATCTGTAAGTAACGCCACGGCCGCCCTTCCCCCGCTCCGCCTCCATCCGTTTATTCCCCCGCTTCCCTCCATCCCGCAGTCCCCTGCCTGTCCAACTTCACCGCCGCGTCGGGAACCGTCCTGTCCCCCGATTACCCAGAAGGCTACGGGAACAACCTGAACTGCGTGTGGCTGATCATCGCCGAGTCGGGAAGCCGCATCCAGTTGGCCTTCGACGACTTCGACCTGGAGCCGCCGTACGACTTCCTGACGGTGCGCGACGGCGAGCTGCTGGGACGCTTCACGGGCGCCGAGGTTCCGTCCCACCTCACCAGCAACTCCAACGTCCTGCAGCTGGAATTCCAGGCCGACCATTCCATGTCCGGGAGAGGATTCAACATCTCCTACAGCAGTGAGTCCAAACCCATCCCATTATATATATATATATATACACGTTTTATTTCACACGTAAATCCCTCGCTCTTTACCCGAGACGGAGGAGAAAAGAAAAGAAAAGAGAGCGGCAAATTTAATATTCATCCAAAATGATTCAGCATTTTATCATTCTATGTTTAATATATTTCCTTTCTTTCTTCCTTTCTTTCTTCCTTTCTTTCTTCCTTTCTTTCTTCTTTCTTTCCTTCTTTCTCTTTCTTCTCTTCCATTAATGTTTCCTCTTTTCTTCCTTTATTTCATCCTTTCCTTTTTATTTACTGTCTTTCAATCATTATTTTCTCTCTTTTTTTTTTTCTTTCTTTCTTTCTTTCTTTCTCTTAAAAAACATTCATTTTTCAAGTCCAATTGTCTTCCCTTCTTTTGTTTCTTATTTCAGTCCTT
>JACRUU010000018.1:8159791-8177291 GCA_030449085.1 Kryptopterus vitreolus
TGTGGATAGGACAGGGGTGATGTGTGCAGTGTGGATAGGACAGGGGTGATGTGCGTGTGGATAGGACAGGGTTGATGTGTGTAGTGTGGATAGGACAGGGGTGTGATGTGCAGTGTGGATAGGACAGGGTGATGTGCAGTGTGGATAAGGACAGGGGTGATGTGTGCAGTGTGGATAGGACAGGGGTGATGTGGAGTGTGTATAGGACAGGGGTGATGTATAGGACAGGGTGATGTGGACAGTGTGTGGATAGGACAGGGGTGATGTGTGTGAGTGTGGATAGGACAGGGGTGATGTGCAGTGGGTAATGTACAGATAGGACAGGGGTGATGTGCAGTGTGGATAGGACAGGGGTGATGTGTGTGGCAGGACAGGGGTGATGGATAGGACAGGGTAGGTGATGTGCATGTGTACAGTGTGGATAGGACAGGGTGTGATGTGCAGTGTGGATAGGACAGGGGTGATGTGCAGTGTTGATAGGACAGGGGTGATGTGCAGTGTGGATAATGTACAGTGTGGATAGGACAGGGGTGGGTGATGTGTGTGTGGATAGGACAGGGGTGATGTGCAGTGTGGATATAGTGACAGAGGTGATGTGCAGTGTGGATAGGACAGGGGTGTGTGAAGTGCAGTGTGGATAGGACAGGGGTGATGTGCAGTGTGGATAGGAGTGGTGGATAGGGGGGACAGGGGTGATGTGTGTGCAGTTGTGGATATGGACAGGGGTGATGTGCAGTGTGGATGGATAGGACAGGGGTGATGTGTGTGTGGACAGGGGTGATGTGCATATAGGACAGGGGTGATGTGCAGTGTGGATAGGACAGGGGTGACAGGGGTGTGTACAGTGTGGATAGGACAGGGGTGATGTGTGTGTAGTGTGGATAGGGCAGTGTTTAGTGGGGTGAGGTGAGGTATTGTGACAGGGGGGGATAGTGTCATGTGGATCGGACAGTGTGTGTGTGGAGTGTGGTGGGTGGTGTGTGTGATGTGGGGTGATGTGCACTGTGGATAGGACAGGGGTGATGTGTGTGGATAGGACAGGGGTGATGTGCAGTGTGGATAGGACAGGGTTGATGTGCAGTGTGGATAGGACAGGGGTGATGTGTAGTGTGGATAGGACAGGGGTTGATGTGTGTAGTGTGGATAGGACAGTGGTGTGTATGTGGATGTGTGGAGGACAGTGTGGTGTGGATAGGACAGGGTGTGGATAGGACAGGGTGATGTGCAGTGTGGATAGGACAGGGTGGGGTGATGTGTGCAGTGTGGATAGGACAGGGTGATGTGATGTGCAGTGTGGATAGGACAGGGGGGATGTGGTGATGGACAGGGGTGTGCAGTGTGGATAGGACAGGGGTGATGTGGACAGTGTGGATAGGACAGGGGTGATGTGCAGTGTGTATAGTGTGTATAGGACAGGGTGATGTACAGTGTGGATGGGTGTGGACAGTGTGTGCAGGGGTGATGTGATGTGCAGTGTGGATATAGGAGGACAGGGGTGTGTGCAGTGTGGACAGGGGTAGTGTGTGACAGGGGGGGATGTGCAGGGGTGGTGTGTAGCAGGGCTGTGGATAGGACAGGGGTGATGTGTGTGCAGGGGTGTGGATAGGACAGGGGTGATGTGGATAGGACAGGGGTGTGTAGTGTGGAGGACAGGGGTGATGTGGATAGGACAGTGTGGATAGGACAGGGGTGATGTGCAGGACAGGGTGATGTACAGTGTGGATAGGACAGTGTGGGATAGGACAGGGGTGATGTGTGTGGATAGGACAGTGTGGATAGGACAGGGGTGATGTGTGTAGGATGACAGTGTGGTGATATAAGGACAGGGGTGATGTGCAGTGTGGATAGGACAGGGGTGATGTGTGTGTGACAGGGGTGTGGATAGGACAGGGGTGATGTGCAGTGTGGAGAGGAGGGGTGAGGCAGGTGTGTGTGTGTAGTGTGGATAGGACAGGGGTGATGTGCAGTGATGTATAGAGGAAGGGTGATGTACAGTGTGGATAGGACAGGGGTGATGTACAGTGTGGATAGGACAGGGGTGATGTGTGCAAGTAGTGTGGATAGGACAGGGGTGATGTGTGTGTATATGACAGTGATGGATAGGACAGGGGTGATGTGTGTAGTGTGGATAGGACAGGGGTGATGTGGTGACAGTGTGTGGATAGGACAGGGGTGATGTACAGCAGTGTGGATAGGACAGGGGTGTGTACAGTGTGATAGGACAGGGGTGTGTGCATGTGTGGAGTGTGCAGTGATGGACAGGTGATGTGTGTGCAGTGTGGATAGGACAGGGGTGATGTGCAGTGTGTGAGGATAGGACAGGGGTGATGTGTATAGGACAGGGTGATGTAAGTGTGGATAGGACAGGGGTGATGTGCAGTGTGGATAGGGGTGATGTGCAGGGGATAGTGATAGGACAGGGGTGATGTACAGTGTGGATAGGACAGGTGGTGATGGACAGGGGTGATGTGCAGTGTGGATAGGACAGGGGGATGACAGGGGTGTGTGCAGTGTGGATAGGACAGGGGTGATGTGTGTGTGGATAGGACAGGGTTGATGTGTGTAGTGTGGATAGGACAGGGGTGGTGATGTGTGTGTGGATAGGACAGGGTTGATGTGTGTAGTGTGGAGTGTGGAGGACAGGGGTGTGATGTGATGTGCAGGGTGTGGATAGGACAGGGGTGAGGGTGAGTGTGTGAACAGTGTGGTAGTGGGATAGGACAGGGGTGATGTGTGATGTGCAGTGCAGTGTGGATGGATAGGACAGGGGTGATGTGTGCAGGGGTGTGGATAGGACAGGGTGATGTGTGTGCACAGTGTGGATAGTACAGTGTGGATAGGACAGGGGTGATGTGTGTGTGTGTGTATAGGACAGGGGTGATGTGGATAGGACAGGGGTGATGTACAGTGTGGATAGGACAGGGGTGATGTATGTGGATAGGACAGGGGTGTGTGATAGGACAGGGGTGATGTGCATGTGTGTGGATAGGACAGTGTGGATAGGACAGGGGTGGTGATGTGGACAGTGTGGATGTGGATGACAGGGGTGTGATGTGAAGGACAGGGTGTGTGATGTGGATAGGACAGGGGTGATGTGCAGTGTGTGGATAGGACAGGGGTGATGTGCAGGGGTGATGTGCAGTGTGGATAGGAGTGGATAGGACAGGGGTGATGTGTGTGTATAACAGTGTGGATAGGATGACAGGGGTGATGTGTATGTGTGCAGTGTGGATTGGAGGGCAGGGGTGTTGTGCAGTGTGGATAGGACAGGGTGATGTGATGTTACAGTGTGGATAGGACAGGGGTGATGTGTGCAGTGTGTGATAGGACAGGGGTGATGTACAGTGTGGATAGGACAGGGGTGATGATGTGCGTGGATAGGACAGTGTGTGATATAGGACAGGGGTGATGTGTGTAGTGTGGATAGGACAGGGGTGATGTGCAGTGTGGATAGGGACAGGGGTGATGTGCAGTGTGGATAGGACAGGGGTGATGTGTGCAGTGTGGATGTGCAGTGTGGAGGACAGGGTGATGTGTGTGGATAGGACAGGGGTGATGTGTGTGGATAGGACTGTGATGGATAGGACAGGGGTGATGTGGATGGGACAGGGGTGTGTGTGTATAGGACAGGGGTGATGTGTGCAGTGTGGATAGGACAGGGGTGATGTGCAGTGTGGATAGGACAGGGGTGTGGTGGATAGGACAGGGGTGATGTGTGCAGGGTGTGGATAGGACAGGGGTACAGGGGTGATGTACAGTGTGGGGTGTGATGTGTGCATGTGGAGGGACAGGGGTGATGTGCAGTGTGGATAGGACAGGGGTGATGTACAGTGTGGATAGGACAGGGGTGATGTGTAGTGTGGATAGGACAGGGGTGATGTGTGTTGATAGGACAGGGGTGTGGATAGGACAGGGGTGGTGTACAGTGTGTAGGACAGGGGTAGTGTGTGTGGATAGGACAGGGGTGATGTGTGTAGTGTGGTGAGTGGTCAGGGGTGTGTGTGTGGACAGTGTGGATAGGACAGGGTGATGTGCATGTGGATGGGACAGGGGTGTGCAGTGTGGATAGGACAGGGGTGATGTACAGTGTGGATAGGACAGGGGTGATGTACAGTGTGGATAGGACAGGGTGATGTACAGTGTGGATAGGACAGGGTGCTGTGTGCAGTGTGGATAGGACAGGGGTGATGTGTGGTGGAGTGTGTATAGGACGGGGGTGATGTGCAGTGTGGATAGGACAGGGTGTGTGCAGTGTGGATAGGACAGGGTGATGTGCTCATATCTCCTAGTTCTAGTGAGCGCTCTCGCTGCCGCGTTCTGAACTAACTGAAGTTTATTTATACGCCGCGCTGAACATCCAGACAGTAAAGCGTTACAGTAATCCAGCCTGGATGTGATAAAAGCATGGAAAATGCTAACTTGGTAATGTTATCGACATGAGCTTCGAACGAGAGATTGGAATCTATAATCACACCCAGATCTTTTACAGTTGTACTGGGTGTGATAGAAAGACCATCTAGAGTTAACGTTTGGTCTGATATTTCACTCGTAGCTGTATGCGGTCCGAGTACTAGAACCTCTGTTTTACCCGGATTAAGCAGGAGGAAGTTACTTAACATCCAGTCTCTTATGGCTTTCACACACTGCTCAACTTTACTTAAACTGATTTTTTTCATTTGGTCGAGCTGAGACATATAACTGTGTGTCATCAGCGTAACAATGGAAAACTAATATCGTATTTACGAATTAAGTTGCCCAGAGGAAGCATGTAAAGAGAAAAGAGCAATGGGCCTAATACCGAACCCTGTGGCACACCATACTGTACCTGGGAATGCACAGAATAGTCACCATTTAAATCTACAAACTGGTAGCGATCAGTTAAATAAGACCTGAACCAGGCAAGGACTGTTCCCTGAATTCCTACTACCTTTTCTAATCTGTGAAGGAGAATTTTATGGTCAATGGTGTCGAAGGCTGCACTGAGGTCGAGTAATACCAGCAGAGAGACACAGCCTTGATCAGAGGCCAGTAAGAGATCGTTAACTACTTTGACGTGTGCCGTCTCCGTGCTGTGATGAGGTCTAAATCCTGATTGGTAGAGTTCGTGTATGTTATTCTTAAGTAGGTATGAACTTAACTGCTGCGCGACTACCTTTTCTAAGATTTTTGAAATGAAGGGGAGGTTTGATATCGGCCTATAGTTTGATAGATCACTGGGGTCGAGGTCAGGTTTTTTAATGAGTGGCTTAATGACTGCTAATTTAAAGGATTTTGGGACATACCCACTGCAGAGTGAAGAGTTTACTATTGTCAGCAGGGGTTCTGATACTGCCGCTACTACCTGTTTCAGAAAGTGTGTCGGTACGGGATCTAATACACACGTTGTCGACTTGGCGGAAGAGATGAGTGAAATTAATTCATTCTCTTCAAGAAGGGTAAAATGATCTAGGATCTGGTCTGGTGTATTTAGTTTATCACCAGAATCAATGAAAAAATCGGGATTTAAGGCCTGAATATTTTCCCTAATATTTGTTATTTTGTTATTGAAAAAATTCATGAAAGTCGTCGCTACTACATGTTGTTACTGTGGAGATTTCTATCGTGTTCCTATTCCTAGTTAACTCTGCTATAGTGTTAAATAGACATCTAGGATTGTTTTTATTGGTTTCTACAAGAGTGGAGAAATAAGCTGATCTAGCTTCACTGCTCTCTCTGACGCTCTGTTTTAAAGAGCGTGTTTGGTCATTATACCAGGGGGCGAGTTTCTTATCTTTAACCGTTTTTCTTCTAACTGGTGCAACATTATCTCTTCGACAAGGAAGAAACAAAGACAGACAGACTGGCAGAAGAACTGGATATAACAAGTAGAAAATAAACAATACGACAGATAAAGAGAAAGAAACAAAGAAAGATGCAAGGAAGGAAGAAAGAACTGGATATAATAAGGAAAAAAATTGAAAGAAAGGAAAAAAGAAACAACATGACATATAAAGAGAAAGTAAGTAAGAAAGACAAACAGACAGACAGAAAGAAGGAAGGAAGGAAGGAAGAAAGAAATGGATATAATACATGAAAAAATTTAAAATAAGGAAAAAAGAAAGAATGCCAGATAAAGAGAAAGAAAGAAAGAAGGAAGAAGGAGAAAGACAGACAGACAGAAAGAAATATAGGAAGGAAGGAAGGAAGGAAAGAAATGGATACAATAAGTAAAAAAAAATTAAAGAAAGGAAAAAAGAAAGGACATGACAGATAAAGAGAAAAAAAGAAAGAAAGAAAGAAAGGAAGAAAGGAAGAAAGACAAGGAGAAAGAAAGAAGAAAAAAGAAGAAAAAGAAAGAAAGAAAAACAGACAGACAGCAAGAAAGATAAGATAGTAAGGAAGGAAGACAAGACAGACAGACAGACAGACAGAAAGAAAGATAGTAAGGAAGGATGGAAGGAAGAAAGAAAGAAATTTAAAAAAATGAAAGAAAGGAAAAAAGAAACAACATGACAGACAAAGAGACAGACAGACAGACAGACAGACAGGCGTTTGCGTTTTCCCCCCCCCCACCACTACCATCAAAGAAAGGACTGACACGAACAAAAAACACACAGGGTTCGGCGTCTCCTCCCCGTAAACACCGGGGTGGAAAGAGAGAGGGAAAAAAAGAAACTACGTACGGCAGATCTTGCACCGGTACCGCTCCGTGACCTCCAGGAGCTCCAGGCACGTCCTCTGGACCGAGTGGAAAACCTGCCGGGGGACAAACGCGAGCGCGTTAAAGGGTCGGGCCGACGGGTCGCGTCGGGGGGACGGACGGACGGACGGACGGACGGACGCGCGGCCGCTCCCGTTCCCACCTCCAGTCGGGCGTCGAGGTCGGCGTCCGAGGCCTCCGCGGAGGGGTCCCGGCCCCGGGCGAAGATCTCCGGGCGCCCCCCGGGCGCCGCCGCCGTCGGGACGAACGCAAAGCGGCGACGGCTCGCCGACTACCGGAACGCTCGCAAAACACGTAGCGTCGTCCGTGTCTCCGGAGACGAACGGGGCGAATCGATCCGTCCGGGGTGGGGGAATCCTGCGTGCTGAGGCGAGGATATTTAACTATAAGATATTTAAAAAATAATAAATATTACACATATCCATATTTGTTTATATCTGTTACATCTTTTCCATATATATATATATATATATATATATATATATATATAGGGATAAATATTATATACAAACATACATGAATACATATATATATATATATATATATATATGTTATAAATAAGCTTCAGTTAATTTAGAACGTGGCGGCGAGAGTGCTCACTAGAATTAGGAGATATGAGCACATCACCCCTGTCCTATCCACGCTGCGTTGGCTCCCGGTGAAATTCCGCATCGAATTTAAAATATTAAATAAAAAAATAAATAAATAAAATAAAAGTACTGCAACCATGACCGTGACTAACCACTCATTTCTTTCCTTCTTTCTCTCTCTCTCTCTCTCTCTCCTCTGTCTCTCTCTGTCTCTCTCTGTCTCTCTCTGTCTCTCTCTCTTCTCCCGGGATTACAACACTAACAACCAAAATGAGGATGAGGTTCTCTGCTGAGTCGGGTTCCTCTCAAGGTTTCTTCTTCCTGTTCTCAGGGAGTTTTTCCTCGTCGCCGTCGCTTCGGCTCAACCGGAAACAATCGGGGCCGAATTGATTTTCACTTTTCGCACGTTGAGTATTATATAAAGCTGCTTTGAGACGATGACAAATTGTAAAAAGCGCTTTACAAATAAAAAATAGACTTGGTGCTTGACGATGCAAACCGCGGCTCCGGGCGCGGCCTCGAACCCCGCTGTGCGATGATATTTAACGCGAGATCTTTGGGAGAGACGAGCGTTTGGACGCCGAAAACGCCAGTTTCGGCCGTTTTTCCGGAAGGGGGCGGGGCCAGTGACATCGCCCGATTTACTGAAATTACCCGGCGTCCGACTCCCGACGACCCGCCGAGCGTTTAGACGCGTAGAACCCGGTGATTTTTCGGACCGAGGGTCATGTCAGTGGAAGGCCTTGCTGCCCCGTAGCCCCGTGGATATGTCAACGGGCGTGTCGGTCGAACCCCGGCCGAACGGCGGAGCGTCGAAATTTCCCCATTCATCTCTATGGGGCCGGAATGTCGCAGAATTCCCAGAATTCCGATGCGGGTCTGGGGTTCGAGTGGTATACGGGCTCGACCCACTCTGTACCACATACGAGATGACATGTCCATACGTGCGTGTCGGGCGAACACGGGCTGTGCGGCGCCGCGTCAAACTTCTCCCATAGAAAATGAATGGGGCCTCCGAAATGAATGGGGGCCCCGAAATGGCCCCTATTTCCCAGAATGCCTTGCGGGTCTCGGGTTCGAGTGGTATACGGGCTCGCCGACCCACTCTGTACCACATACGAGATGACATGCCATACGTGCGTGTCGGGCGAACACGGGCTGTGCGGCGCCGCGTCAAACATCTCCCATAGAAAATGAATGGGGGCCCCGGATTGGCCCCGATTTCCCAGAATTCCGAGCGGGTCTGGGGTTCGAGAGGCATATGATCGCGATCCACTCCGGAACCCCTACAAGTGGATATGACCCATTTGCATGTCGGACGCTCTCGGGCCGAGCTGCGGGGCATGCAATTTCGGCCCCATTCATTTTCTATGGGACAAAAATTCCCGCTTTTCGGCCCCGGGGCCGAAAAAAGTAATAGCCCCGCGGGGCGATTCCTTATAAAAGTAAAGTAATAGCACACCTCACATAAAAGCACCATCGGGCCGCACGACGATTTGAGGTATGACCCGAGATCGAGCCGATATCGGATAAAAGCTGTGGGACTAGTTTCGCGCCGAAAAAGTGGGCGGAAAAAACGAAAAAGAAAAAGTGGGCGGAAGAAAAAGAAGAATAAAAATAATAATAATAATAATAACTAGAAACAATAAGAGTGTGCTTGAAACCAATAAAGAAGCAACCAACTAATAAAAATAATAATAACATAACCTTAACCTGTTCCAAGTAATAGTGATGCTTGTTCCACCACTACTAACTAGACATGTACATTTCCTGAAGAAAATGTGAGTGGTGCTTGACGATGCAAACCGCGGCTCCGGGCGCGACCTCGAACCCCGCTCTGAGTTTGGTTTCGAGTGCTGACGTCGAAACGCGAGATCTTTAGGAGAGACGAGCGTTTAGACGCCAAAAACGCCTGTTTCGGCCATTTTGTCGGAAGGGGGCGGGGCCAGTGACATCACCCGATGTTCCAAAAACCGAAATCACCCGGCGTCCGACTCCCGCCGACGGCCCGAGCGTTCGCCGACGGGCCGAGCGTTTAGACGCGTCACATGACCCCGTAGCCCGACGTTCGCTTCGCCGTTTTGCGTATTTTTCACGTTCGCCGCCACGTGCCGCCACGTGACGTCACGTGACGTCGTCACGTGACGTCAAATCCGGCTTCCGCGGGAGATTCCCCAGACCCTGCCGAACGGTTTGACGCGTCACACGCGCGTGCGGGTCGGCGCTAGTCGGGCGACGCGATAGGCCGATAGGGTTTGGGCGGTGGGCGTGGCCTATGACGTCACGTGACGTCATCGATTCCACCGGAGATCAACTCCCCCCACCCTACCGAGTCATTTGAGGTATCACACGACCGTTTCCGAAGACGTTCGTTTTTTCGCCCATTTGCGATAATGGTGGGGGCGGGGCTTAACGTGACGTCACGTGACGTCACCACATTACCCATAATGCAACTCCCCACGCTGAGCCGAGGTCCGTAGACACCTCACACGTGCCCGATCCGTTACTTTTTGCCACCCCGCCCGTTTGTGGCCCCTACGCCAAGGGCCCCCATTGAGAGCGGGGTAATAGCATTTGCCATAATGCATTCGGCCCCATTGGTCTGTTTCCAATTGATGTATGGCATGCCTGGGGTATTCGGGCATTTACCAATCACATTCACTGTGTGTCTGAAATCCCATTCATTTCAATGGGGCAATTAATTTGCCCTTACCCATAATCCCCTGGGGCGTTTTCGAGACGCGGGGGGTGTTTCGACACATCAGGCTGGACACCCCGGTCGAGAGGATATGTCATACGGGCGTGTCGGTCGAACCCGTGGCGAACAGCGGCGAGCGTCGAAATTTCCCCATTCATCTCTATGTCCCCCTTCATCTCTATGGGGCCGGAATTCCGAATTCCGTGCGGGTCTGAGGCGCGGGTCGAAACCACATACGGGCTGACATGCGGCGCCGCGTCAAACTCTCCCAAACATCTCCCATAGAAAATGAATGGGGGCCCCGGGCGATTCATTTCCCAGAATCTATGGTAAAAAAATGACCAATTTGATCGGACCCAAAATTTCGGCCCCATTCTTCCCCGATTTTCGTTAATTGCCCTTACCCATAATCCCCTGGGGGGGTTTTCGATTACCCATAGTTCCCGGTGGGCGCGGGTCGAAAGGCGCGGGTCGAAAGTCCCATTCATTTTCTATGGCCGAGCTAAAAAAATTTTTCTTCTCGTCCCGATGGGGCAATACCCATAGTTGCCCGGTGGGGCACCCATGGGGGCGTTTTCGAAAGGCGCGGGGGGTACATAATCTAAAAGGCTTGCACCGGGGGGTACCGGTCGAGAAATTTGCCACCCCGGTCGAGAGGATATGTCATACGGGTGAAAGGCGCGGGTCGGTCGGTAAAACGTCCCATCGGGTTTTTTCGGACGAGGGTCATATCAGTGGAACCCAAAAATCTTCTCGGCCTTGGTTTTTTTCGGACCGAGCGTCCTATCAGTGGATGCCCCGTACGAGTGGATATGTCGAACGGGCGTGTCGGTCGAACCCCGGCCGAACGGCGGAGCGTCGAAATTTCCCCATTCATCTCTATGGGGCCGGAATGTCGCAGAATTCCCAGAATTCCGAGCGGGTCTCGGGTTCGAGTGGTATATAGAAAATGAATGGGGCGGGCGCGACCCACTCTGTACCACATACGAGATGTACCACATACGAGGCACCCGATATGAGGTATATGAGGTATCACCCGAGCCGATTGGATAAAAACTCTGGGACTAGTTACGCGCTGAAAAAGTGGTCAGAAGAAAAAGAAGTAGAAGAAGAAGAAGAAGAAGAAGAAGAAGAAGAAGAAGAAGAAGAAGAAGAAGAAGAAGAAGAAGAAGAAGAAGAAGAAGAAGAAGAAGAAGAGGAAGAAGAACCAGCATAGTAATAGTGTTGCTTGTTCCAAACACCAATAATAAAATCAAATAGATAGACAGGCAGACAGACAGATAGATAGATGTAGATAGACAGACAGATAGATCAATCAATGTAGATAGATAGATGTAGATAGACAGATAGATGTAGATAGACAGACAGACAGATAGATGTAGATAGATAGACAGACAGATCAATCAATGTAGATAGATAGATGTAGATAGACAGGCAGATAGACAGATAGATAGATGTAGATAGACAGACAGATAGATCAATCAATGTAGATAGATAGATGTAGACAGACAGATAGATGTAGATAGACAGACAGACAGATAGATGTAGATAGATAGACAGATAGATAGATGTAGATAGATAGATGTAGATAGACAGACAGATAGATCAATCAATGTAGATAGATAGATGTAGATAGACAGACAGACAGACAGAAGATAGATAGATAGATAGATAGATAGATAGATAGATAGATAGATAGATAGATAGATAGATAGACAGACAGATAGATAGATGTAGATAGACAGACAGACAGACAGATAGATGTAGATAGATAGATGTAGATAGACAGACAGACAGATAGATCGATAGATGTGGATATACAGACAGACAGCCAGACAGACAAACAGACAGATAGATAGATGTAGACAGACAGACAGACAGATAGATGTAGATAGACAGACAGACAGATAGATGTAGATAGACAGATAGACAGACAGACAGATAGATGTAGATAGACAGACAGACAGATAGATGTAGATAGATGTAGATAGACAGACAGACAGATAGAAAGATGTAGATAGAAAGATGTAGATAGACAGACAGACAGATAGATCGATAGATGTAGATAGATGTAGATAGACAGACAGACAACCAAATAGATAGATAGATGTAGATAGACAGACAGACAGACAGACAGACAGATACCTAGATGTAGATAGACAGACAGATAGATAGATGTAGACAGACATACAGACAGACAGATAGATAGATGTAGACAGACAGACAGACAGATAGATGTAGACACAGAGAGACAGATAGATAGATGTAGATAGACAGAGAGACAGATAGATAGATGTAGACAGACAGACAGACAGATAGATGTAGACAGACAGACAGACAAATAGATAGATAGATAGACAGACAGACAGACAGACAGACAGATAGATGTAGATAGACAGACAGACAGATAGATTTAGATAGACAGACAGACAGATAGATAGATGTAGATAGATAGATGTAGATAGACAGACAGACAGATAGATCGATAGATGGAGATAGATAGATGTGGATAGACAGACAGGACAGACAGACAAATAGATAGATAGATGTAGATAGACAGACAGACAGACAGGACAGATACATATAGATGTAGATAGACAGACAGACAGACAGACCAGACACACACAGACAGATAGATAGATGTAGATAGACAGAGTGACAGATAGATAGATAAATGTAGATAGACAGACAGATAGATAGATGTAGATAGACAGACAGACAGACAGATAGATGTAGACAGACAGACAGACAGACAGATAGATGTAGACAGACAGACAGACAGACAGATAGATCGATAGATAGATTTGTATGTATGTATCAGGTTCAGTTTTCTCAAACTACTGCCTACTGCGCATGCGCGGCTTCACCGCTAAGGTCTGTCGGCTCATCATTTATTCATAAACCTGCAGTAAAAGCGCTTTTCGCTGCCGCAGTAAAAAAAACAAACAAAAACACTTTCCCTTACGTTTAATAATGTTCCTGCCCACGCGCAAACACGCACTTAATACTTTATTTATCTATACTTTATAAAATAATGAGTTGTTTTTTTTTTACGTACTTAAGATCAATAATTACCATTTCCCGCACCGGAAATCCAAACCCACATATAAATAAACAACCGTGACCGTGTTTTGTCGCTTTTTTTCTTGACCCTTACCTGTTTCTTTTGGCTTGTTTGTTTGTTTGTTTGTTTGTTGTTTTTAAAGCATCATCTCTGGTTTGTTTTCTCTCTGTCAAAAGCCCAGCTGATGTCTGTGGGTCATGACGTCACTCCGAGCGACGCACGCCCCCCCCCCCCCCCCCCTCTTCGCCTCACCCACACCGGGGCGGCTGCCAAGTGACTCGTACGGAACGAATCGGTTCCTTTTTCAAGACCGTCTCACTCCGTTGATTACCACAGTAAATAATCCAAATGTATTTTCTCAGGCAGAAAATGTCAACAACCTTCACGTACGTGTAAGATGTGGCGTTTCGTTTTCAGATTCATTTACTGCATCGTCCGAAAAAAAAAAGACAATGCTGAATCGATTCGTTCCCATAGAGTCCAGAGAGTCAAATTAATATGATTCAAACCAGTGCTTGAAGTGTGTGTGTGTGTGTGTGTGTGTGTGTGCGTGCGTGTGTGTGTGTGTGTGTGTGTGGTGGGAGGGATTAGAAGTGTTGGTATTTTCTTGTGTACTGCTGACATGCAAATCAACCAAATTTCTACAATAAAAAAGTCAGTATTCAGAGATAGTGTCGGTACAACACATTATTTATTTAATTCACCACTTCAAAACAAACTCATTTGAGAGAGAGAGGATGGAAGTCCATAGACGTCAGGTCTGCAATGATGCTCCTGACCGATCTCCAATATTCCTAGGGTACACACACACACACACACACACACACACACACACACGTGGGTGGCAAGAAAGAAAATTAGTGTGTAAAGTGGCCTTGAATTCATTCATTCATTCATTCATTCATCTTCTAGCGCTTTATCCGATCTTCCCTCGGGTCACGGGGAGTCTGTGTCTATCTCAGGCGTCTATGGGCATTAAGGCAGGATACACCCTGGATGGAATGCCAACCCATCACACACTCACATTCACACACACACATTTATACACTAGGGACAATTTTCCAAGATGCCAATCAACCTACCGTGCATGTTTTTGGACCGGGGGGAGGAAACCGGAGAACCCGGAGAAAAACCCACTGAGGCACGGGGAGAACGTGCGCAAGCTCCACACGCGCGTGGCCGAGACGGGAATCGAACCCGGACCCTGGCGGTGCGAGGCGAACGCTAACCGTTTTGGCTCCGGAGCCACGTTTGACTCAAAACAAACATGGACGCGAAAGGCGTCGGCGCTCGCTGTGCCCGAGGCGCCGTCTGGTGGAAGGTCGGGCAATCGCGGTCGGATTACGACGGGATTCGTTTGGGATTCTTCCGGACCGATCTTCGTCGGCCGGTTTTGGACTCGTTTAATGCGACAAAAAAAAAACATGGATAAAAAAGAAAAAGACGACGGTCGGAAAATGTAACGATAGTCTGGGAAACGCTAACGGCGATGAGACGAGCGAGAGTCGGCGCGGAAAAGGACCTTGGAAAAGGACGTTTTCTTGCCGAGACGATGTCGTTATCGTCGGGTCCGACGTTTTCTTCGGTGAGAAATCCACGCGTGTGTGTTTGTGTTTGTGCCTTCTCTTAAATTTAGATATAGTGTGAAAAAAAAAACTGTCAAAAAACGTTGAACTTCGTCGTCGGCTCCGTCGCGTGAATCCGAGAGACGGACACGTGCGATTCCGCGCTCGGAACGCCGACGCCGAGGCTCGTCTCCCCCCCTTGTCCCCCCCATCTTTAAAATCCGGCCCGGCGGAAGACGCGCTGCAACGAGCGACACGTGGTGAAAAGCGAGAGGCCGTGGTAAAAACAACCTTCTCGGGGTGTTAAAACCGGATTGTCTTTTAACGCTTTTAGCGCTCCGTCAAAGTCGGCGGTGACGGATGTGCAGACGTGCAGACCGGAGAGGAAAAAGCGCTCGACGAGGTCGCTGACGCGGCGTGATAAAGGACGGCTCCGTGCCGCGGCGAACGCGCGCGTGGAAAAAAAAGTGTCCTCCGGAAAAAACTTCGGAATAAAGAAAATGACGTTACGAAAGTCTCGTATCGTATCGGCCCGTCGTTGGAACGCGCGGAGACGGACGGCGAGCGGCGGGCTTTGACCGGATTCGGTCGACTTCGGGTTCTTTGAAGAGGGTTCGGCGGAGACGTGACGGAAAAGCGTTTTATTTTGCGCGTTTTCCGTTAGCGTGACAGCTGGTTAGCTTTCTAGCATGTTGGCAAACACGGGCACCGTATCACGAGTTTACCGTTTCCGGTGACAATCCGGATCCTCTCCAAGAGTTTCGGCGACGACGCCTCTCTCGTTCGGGGATAAAGATACTTAAATGTATATATATCGGGACGAACGCTATCGCTTAAAGAAAACACAAACAAAGTTGAATTGAACCGAAAAAAAAAAAAAAAGCGACGGCGGTCCGGTAAAAAAAAAAAAAAACGAAACGCGGAGGTCCGGGGATCCCGGCGGTTCATCCGGAGCCGGGGTACGGGGCGTCGCTGTGGCGGTTGTAATCCGGACACACTTTCTGCAGCAGTCTGTAGTCGGCGCCGCGGAAGGACACGTACGCGCAGATGACCTTGAACGGCTTGGAGCACAGCCAGGAGACGCGGACGCGGGTCCGCCGCTGCTCGCGGGTTTCGGACGGGTCGTGGGCGCGGCGCCCGCCCCCGGCGCCCCCCTCCGCCTTCTCCGACGCCACCTTGCAGTTGAACAGCTTGGATTCCGCCGTCTCGTCGGCCTCCCGCCGCCTCGGCCCGAAGCCGACCGCCTCGGTGGACGGCGCCAGGGCGACGCTGACGTTCCCCGCGCCGGTGCCGTTGCACAGGAAGTGGACGCCGAAGCTCCCGTTCCCGTGGTCCACGATCTTCCCTTTCACCGCCAGGTCCAGGGAGGCCGACTTGACGCTGCAGTGGAAGTCTCCCCAGCCGAACGCCTTCCTCGGTTTTGCGGGTCCGGGGAGTCCTCGGGCCCGCCGGTTCGAGGGCGGCGGGAGCCCCCCGTTGTCCGCGGAGCCGTCCTCCGGGGTCCGCTCGCTTCCGAGGTAAAGGTCCGGATCCGAGGTCCGTTTGAAGACGTCGGCGCGTCCTTCGGCCCGGACGCTCTGTCGGGAGGACGGGAGAAAAAGAAAAAAAAACACGGTCCGTTAAAGTATCTCCGGCAGACACTTTCCACAGCGTTTGGGCGATTTGATGGTTAAGGGCCTTGCTCGAGGGCCCACTAGTGTCAGCTTGCTGGCGGTGCGATTTGAACCGGTCCTGTTTTCAATGCATTTTTCCTTCCTTCCTTCCTTCCTTCCTTCCCTCCTTCCCTCCTTTTAATTTTTCTGTGTTTTTCAGTCCTTCCATTCTGTCACTGTATTTTTCCTTCTTTTCTTCCTTTCTGCCTTTTTTCAATGTTTTTTTTTCCCATCCTCCTTCTACCTTTTCCATCTATTTGATATACTCTTCCTTACTTTACCTTTTTTTTCTTTCTTCCCCTCTCTCTCTCTCTCAATCTCTCTCTCAACCTCTTTTTATTTGAGTGAACGTATCCACCAGAGAAATTTTGCAGTTTGGATTTCATCCAACGAAACAGTTTAAAATGCAATTAACAACAAAAAACATCACCGTCTCTTCACCATATGTCACTTTCTCTCTCTCTCTCTCTCTCTCTGTACTGTGATCGTCGCCCTTCACTCGCCCGAGTGTCACGTAATTAAGTTTCGTTGTCACTTCACTGCGAACGATCGCAGAATTGACACCCACAAATCATTATCGCTTCCCTTCAACCTGATTCTGGGAAGCAACTACTGAGAGAGAGAGAGAGAGAGAGAGAGAGATGCTTCTTATACAGAAATGGTTTATTAACGTTTTATCGACATTGTGTTATGGGGTTCTGCATGAAACATCCTAAAAACATCCTCCACGTGGTGTAGCCCGGTGGTTAAGGTGTCGGCCTCTGGAGCGGAAGATCACGGGTTCAAACCCCGCCAGCAAGCTGCCGCTAGGGGGAGCCCTTGAGCAAGGCCCTTAACCCTCAAGTCGCTCTGGATAAGGGCGTCTTCCTAATGCTTTAGATGTAAATGTAAAGTGGTTTTAAAGATTCTCCCAGAGAGAGAGAAAGAACGACAGAACAGGCTTTATTGGTGTTCAAAAAGTTCCTCCTCATTGGGGTTTACACCAAACCTGGAAAAGATTCCTCTCCCCGTAAGACCCCGTAATTGAAAATCCTGTATTTTCTCCCCTAAAGGTTTTTGAAAGTTCGATCTAAAAGGATACGAATAAACGCTTTTCCTTCCGCCGTCGAACGCGGATGAATAAAGGTGGTGGTGTTTTTTTTTTGGTTGGTAAATTAAGTAAACCCTGATCCTTAACCCTAAATTATTCATTATTCATACGCTCGTTAATTTATACGTCAGTCTACGTTCT
>JACRUU010000018.1:8182291-8199791 GCA_030449085.1 Kryptopterus vitreolus
AATAATCATTAATAGGTCAAATCCTGTATGTAATTTATATAACACTCCATCCATCCGTTCCTGGCTCGGCCCCTCTGTCTAATTTTAGAACTCATTGTGGCCCTCGAGTCGAAAAGTTTGCCCACCCCTGAGCTAACGTAATAATTTCAATCACAAGATTATAATCTACCTTTGGATACTTTCACACACACACACACACTTTGCAAAATATAAAAGCCACCACCACCAGCTACTGTGTACAACACACATCATGCATCCTTATTAAATATGCATACGTTTATTGATTTATTTATTTCACCGTGAATCTTTCTCACACCGCTATTTTTTTATTACATGCACATCTTTTCTTTCTGTCCTTTATAAACAGTGTCAGAATTGACCCTATATTTACGTCATATTTAAGTACAAAATACTTTCAGTACTGTTTCCTGAATTGTACGTTTGTGACCGCCGAGGAAAAGAGCCGGAGCCCCTCCCGCTCTTGGTTATAAAGCGACGTAAGTGGTATTTAGAGGAACTTGCTGTCGGCCCTCTTCAACATACCTGAACTAGCACGTGACAGGAGAATCAAAGCCCATCCCATAATAATAATAATAATAATAATAATAATAATAATAATAATTCCTACACAATTACATCTCAGTATTTCTTGTTTTTTTTTTTAACAATGATTTTACCCACACACACACACACCACACACACACACACACACACACACACACACTCACTCCTGCTTTCCTTTATTTACCTGTAATTCCTCAGATACAGAACCAGTACAAAAAAAAAAAAAAGCACTAAATCTTATTGGAATTTCTTACAACATAACATTGTTTTTAACACAGATCAAATACCACTTCATGTATATATATATATATATATATGTCATCATTTTTGCAAGTAAAAAACAAACAAACAAACAAATCACACACTTAATTCATATGAAAAAAGAAAAAAAAAACCAAAAGGGAAAAAGAAAAAAAAAAAGAAAAAAAATCAACCCCGAATCATTATTTACACAAATGAGAAAGTGCGGAGTCGTCGCTTCATCAGCCGCTCGATGTCGGATCGTCGCACGGCTTCAGCCCATGAGACGTCATACGGAGAGGAACGGAAAGGAAAAAATCGAATCGCACGTACACGCGTTAAAAACGAGGGTCTGATCTTTTATACGAGTCGTGGAGTAAATAAATAAATAAATGCAGTTTTATACGTACATAGCGAGTGAACTTTAATATCGTATAGAGATTTATTTGAATATTACAGATTGAAAGCAGCAATTTGTGACGTCGTCTATATGTCGATTACATTAAACGTTTTTCTTTTATATTACCCGCTTTTTTTTTTCTTTCCTTTTTTAAAATATGATTATTATCATGAAACACCTACAGTTCTCACGTCGTCTTTGGGGGGAGAGAGAGAGAGAGAGAGAGAGAGACATCTGGCAACACTTTCTATGTAGGCCAGATGTGATGAATCTGGTCCTTATAACATATTATAATGCAATGAAGTAGTCATGGGGGAGGGCATATACGTTCACACACAGTGGTCTACACTATAGGGCCAAAAGTTTGTGGACACCCCGCTATGTCATTCTGAGTGGGTTGTTTGAGCCAGGTGTTCCAATACTTATGACCAAAGAGCATGTATTGGTGTTTCCAGGTGGGCTTGTATCATTCACATGTGACCTTCACAGAAAGTGTTACTATTTACGTATTATTATTATTATTATTATTATTATTATAGAATGGAACAGAACTGGTTATCGTATTATTCATAATGACAACAAAACATTCCCTACATTTTCTCCGCACTACAAAGGGCTGGAACACGAGGTCACCACACCGTCACACTCTCAGCACTGAACACTCGACCCCCTCCGAGGGCTGAGGAAATATATAAATAATAATAATTATTATAATAATAAATAAATAAATAAATAAATACAAACAATGAGAAGAACAGAACGATCTATCGATGCACACGTGATTTGTCAAAGGAAAAAAGATAAAAAACAAAACAAAACGATGCGAATCAAGTTTTCAGGTTGGATAAAGTCAGAGAAATCCCGTCCGAGTCCGAGTTCTCATCACGTCCGAGTTCTCATCACGTCCGAGTTCTCATCACGTCCTCGTACGCTTGTTTTTGTTTTTCTGCAGTGTGACTCTCGAATCTGATAAACCCTGACTTGAATGCATATCATGCTGCACTAATATAGTGCGATAACGTGGGAACGAGGAGAAGACGGGACGTCTGGGACGTCTGGGACGTGAAGACGTCTCCTCCTTCCGCACAAAAGGCTGAAATCCACAATGAGCAGTTCGGTCGACAAAAGTCCGCGGAACAGGAAAATTGTCTTGCGTATCGTTTCAGGGATGACTTTTATTCTCGGGGGGGGGGGGGGGGGGGGGGGGGGGGGGGTGGGGGGGGGGTATGTTTGTGTATCGACTCGTCTGACGGGGGAAAAAAACGTCCACGACGTCCGGAGATCAGACACGAGATCAGACGTGACATCGCCGTGCTGATCAGTGTCTGTGTTTGGGGGAAAAAGATAACGGTGTCTTTTTTTCACTGTGTGCATGTGTGTATGCGTGTGTGTGTGTATTGTTGTTGTTTGTGCATGTATTGTGAGTGTATTATAGTGTGTCTATTTTGTGTGTGTGTGTGTGTGTGTGTGTATATGTTTGTGTGTGTATTGTGTGTGAAATGTGTATATATTAAATGCATGTCTACTGTGTGTGTGTATATATGTTTGTGTGTATTGTGTGAAATGTGTATATATTAAATGCATGTCTACTGTGTGTGTGTGTGTGTGTGTATATATATATATGCATGTATTGTGTGTATATTGTGTCTATGTTGTTGTTTGTTTTTCTAATATATGTGTATATATGTTTGTGTGTATTGTGTGAAATGTGTATACTGTGTGTATATTAAATGCATGTCTACTATGTGTGTATATATATATATATATATATATATATATATATATATATATGATTTTGTATGTATGTGTACATTTTGTTGTTTATTTTTCTAATAATGTGTGTGTGTATATGTTTGTGTGTATTGTGTGAAAAGTGGATACTGTGTGTGTATATTAAACGCATGTCTACTCTATATATATATATATATATATATATATATAGTGTCTAATATGTATCCATGATTTTGTATGTATGTATGTGTGTGTGTGTGTGTGTGTGTGTGTGTGTGTGTGTGTGTGTATTTATTCTGTGTAGTATAATATGTCTGTACTCACACTGTGTGTTCAGTGTGGAATTGTGCATATTGTGTGAGTATTAAGTGTGTGTACAATCAAGTGTGTGTGTGTGTGTTTGCTTTATGGCACAAATGAAAGTGTGTGTGTGTGTGTGTGTGTGTGTGTGTGGTGGTGTCGTCAGGGCTACATGTCCATGTCGCCGTCGTAGGCCAGAGTCAGAGGCTTGAGCCGGTTGTTGTTTTGTCGTCGTTGTGGTTTCTTTGGCTTTTTGCTGCAAGCGAAATGAAAAGAAAAAGGTTCAGGTTGGTTACGTCGCAGGACAGCGGGGTTGTGACGCCACGCGCGCGCGGCATGCTACACGACGGCAGCGGTGAATTATGGGAGATGGTATGAGGGGAAAATATCAGAACGAAGCCGGAAGGATGGAGCGACGGGCCGAGCCGCGTGCATTGGGTGACGCAAATCAAACGTAAATGCACAAAAAAAAAAAAAAAAAAAATTGACTGGTCCTATTCATGTCAGGTTATAAAGTGTTCATAATACATTATACTTAACATTATTTCAGGTATCACATCATTCATTATTGGAACAAAAAACCTTTCCTTACGCACGTCGCATACTGGCCCGCTGATGACGTATGTCATGTCATGTATAAACATATAATGTATTATTTACAAAAGGTTCATGACGCTTTATAAAGACTATAAAAACTATTACGCTACTAAATAGCGTTTGTGACGTGCACGCTCTTAATCAGCTTATACAAAGTGCTGAAAAATGTATGAAGCGCTTATGAATAAATGGATAAATGAAGGTCTCAATCAGTTATAATATGGTTATGAAGCACTATGAAGCACTATGACTCATCATTGGGCTTTAGGTAAAAAAAAAAAAAAAAAAAAAAAAAAGACAATAAGCCTTTTTATTGATTGCTTTATCAATGATTTATGCAACTCTTACGAGCATGTTATAATCGAGGATATGTAGGAAATCAAATGTATGTCCAAAAAAGTTTTTGGGTCTTCGTGAGACACGTGTAAGCTAATTTTGTTTCTAAACGACAAACAAAAATTGATAAATATCCAGATTTATTTACTTTTATTTATCATCACTTTATTGGTCTTTTATTGGTACGGAATGGTTGCCATGTTGGTAGCTTTCACCCGGATCTCCAAATTTCAACCTGTGCAATTCGGCGGTGTTTATTGCGTCATTGTTTGCCGCGTACAAACAAAAGGAACATTCGCGTGTCTCAAAAAGCCATAAAAGGATCTACTGGATATCAAATGGCGTTTTATATTTACAAATAAAATCGATACGTTTCAAATATTTGAGAGATTAAAATAGTAGATGACAGTGAAATCTTTGTTGTTGTTTAGCCTTATATTTAAACTAGCACTATTATGCTGGAGCGGGCGTTAACGCGGCGAGCTGGAATGTACCTCTGCGGAACCGCTTACACACAGGCACTGGGGTCAAAAGCTCAGGAGGCCGGGGGGATGCGAACCCTAACCGTCACTGTACTCGGGCTGCTGGAAGTCGGGGTAGGCGAAGGTCAGCTCGTGAGCGTCGCGGCCCATCCACACGGCCGCGCAGCTGGCGGAGTCGAGCATGGCCCGAGAGCGGCGCATGGCGCAGTAACTGCTGCTCGGGGAGGGGTGGGGGGGTGGGGGGGTGGGATCGGGGGTTGGGTAGGAGGGAGGGGGGGGCAAAATCGACACCGGGCAAAAAGTGAGAAAAAAAAAAAGGAAAGAAAATGTATGAGAACTGAGGGATGATGAGGATGACGAGGAGAAGAACGATGATGATGATGATGATGATGATGAGGGAGTAATGAGGCTGTAATCTCGCTGTCACTTACCACGCTAAATACACCATGGAGACGATAAACACGAGGAGCACGAAGACGCCGGCCGCCACGCCGTAAACCCACGTCTTCAGTCTGCCGTCTGTCAGGAGACAAGCGCGAGACGTCACGCCGTTACCAAATATCCCGTTCTTTTCTTATTCGTCTCGTTTGGCGTGTTCTTATACGCCGTGTTGTTTCCGTGGCGCAATGACGCTTTCATGCGCTGCATGACCGCTATGACGTGGTGGTGTCGTGCCGTGTTCCCTCGCTATGACGTGATGCCGCTATAACTCTTTTTATTTTACTGCTGCTACAACACATTCCTTGACTATCACATAATGGCACTGTTGCACTTTAATGCGTTATGCCACTTTAATGTACTATTCGTCTCTTTAATGCACTATGGCACTTCAACGTACTATGGCACTTTTATGCACCGAAGCCACTTTAACGCGCTATGTCACATTAATGCGTGCGTTATGTCACTTTAATGTGGCGATATGCCACTTTAATGTGGCGCTATGCCACTTTAATGTGGCACTATGCCACTTTAATGTGCTATGCCTCTTTAATGCACTATGTCACTTCAATACACTATGTCGCTTTAATGCGGGCGCTATGCCACTTTAATGCACTATGCCAATTTAACGCGGCGCTATGCCGCTATAATGCGGCGCTATGCCACTTTAATGCGGCGCTACGCCACTTGAACGAGGGCGCTGTCACTTTAATGTGCTATGCCACTTTAATGCACTATGCCAGTTCAACGCAGCGCTATGCCACTATAATGCGGCGCTACGTCACTTGAATGAGGGCGCTGTCACTTTAATGCACTATGGCACTTTAATGGTGGGTGCTATGCCACGTTAATGCGCTATGGCACTTTACATCACAATGACATGACGGCACTATGATGTCAGTCATTAAAAGACGCCACTATGCCACTTTCTCTCACTATGACCCAATGGCGGGCTATGTCATTCGTGTTGAGTTATGTCGTGTCTTGTCAAGTTGAGCCCCTTTCTCTCACTATGACATGACTATAACGCTCCCCCCCTCACTGTGACACAATGACACTACTTCTTTACAGACGCGTCCTCGTGCTTTACCGGGTCCGAAGGGTCTGAGGTACCAGGTCCGCCCCGTCGGGCCCGGCCCGTCCGTGGTGGAAGCGGTGGGGTCCACGGCTCTGCTCGTCTTCACGTCTTCGCTTTTGCTCCCCGCCGTGGGAATCTCCAGCACGGGGATCAGAGCGCATTGCTGCAGCAGACCTTCAGGAGACAGCACCTCGGTGTAGCCTTCCTCGCACACACACGCGGCTTCCTGCAGAGGGCAGCAGAGACACACCATCGCTCGCTTGCTTGGCTGAGCCACAGTACTGATCACAAAAACTGTTATTATTATTATTATTAGGCATTATGTTGCCATAATGCTTATGATGCCTTGCCAAGTCAATATCTGTATATTGGCTGATTTAATTTGGTGTTTTTGGTCATTCTTGTGTCATGCCGTGTGTCCTGAGCCTCTCTAAAGCAATATATATATATATATATATATATATATATATATATATATATATATATATATATATATATATAGTGAAACTATGTTGGGGACATTCAATCTGACTTTCCTTGAACATTAAAATTAAATGCAAATGAACAAATGAATGATTTTTTTGACAAGTTTTTGCTAAAATGACTTTGTCTTTCATATTTTACGGCCATATAAACTCAAAAGATTAAACATACCCAGGTTGATTTGGAACATTATATATTATTCACTATTAACTGTAAACCTCTGAATCCGAATCCTGTCAACAGGAAAACAAACACAAACATTGATCTTATTTTGAAGTGCAAAACGAGGGCAGATAAAAAACATAAAATGTTATTTTATTTGGCCTTAATTGAGGGATACGTTGGAATTTTATAGCTTTGCCTCCTCCTGCGCGAGAGTGCGGCTACGGGTCTTCTGGTGAAAGAGCTTTTTGTTTGTATTCTTGTATTTTATACTGTTGGTAAACAGTGCTGGCGGGATGCACATTATTGATTTTATGACGGAGACTGCGGGCCGGGGCAGATTTGAACATTCATTCATTCATTTATCCGATCTTCCCTCGGGTCACGGGGAGTCTGTGTCCTATCTCAGGCGTCTATGGGCATTAAGGCAGGATACACCCTGGATGGAATGCCAACCCATTGCAACACAAACATACATACACAGAGTGAAAAAAAGCCCCCTGATGCACGGGGAGAACATGCACAAACTCCACACACACATGGCCGAGACGGGAATCGAACCCGGACCCTGGCGGTTTGAGGCGATAACCACCGTGTCCCGGACATTGGACATGCCTGATATCTCTCTCTCTCTCTCTCTCTCTCTCTATATATATATATATATATATATATATATATTCTCTCCTCTCTCCCATCTCCTCTCCTCTATATATATATATATAATATATAAGATATATATATATACACACACTCAGCTCGGCTCGTCGGGTGTCTGATGGCTTTGATGGTGCTGCACGCATTAAAGTTGTGAAGGCTGCTCAGTCTGAGAGATGCTGAGATGACAAGGTGAGCCGGTTGGACAAAGTAAAGCGCTAAAGCGCCGCCGAATCGCTGGAGATGAAGCGAAAGCTAAATCCTTTCGGCGGGTTGTTCATCCGGCCAAAACACACCAGGATTTTTCTTCCCACGTTCCACGAGCGGGTTTTAAAAGTAAACCTTTTTTTAAGCCTCTATTACATTTGATACATCCATTCATTCATTCATTCATTCATCTTCTACCGCTTTATCCGATCTTCCGATCCGATGTCTTTCGATCCGATCCGATGTCTATCTCAGACGTCTATGGGCATTAAGGCAGGATACACCCTGGATGGAATGCCAACCCATCACACACACACACAATCACACATTCACACACACATTCATACACTAGGGACAATTTTCCAAGGTGCCAATCAACCTACCGTGCATGTTTTTGGACCGGGGGGAGGAAACCGGAGAACCCGGAGAAAAACCCCCTGAGGCACGGGGAGAACATGCAAAAAACAAACTCCACACACACATGGCCGAGACGGGAATCGAACCCGCGACCCTGGCGGTGTGAGGCGAACGCGCTAACCACTAATCCACCGCGCCCCCAAATATGATACAGTTAAAAAATAAACAAATAAATAAAAATAAACAATGTTCCAGACGCGTTCGTACGATGTGTTTTTTTTTGTAGCTCTTTTGTTGCCGGCGTTAATGTTTATAAACTGACACGAATTTAGTTCAAAGGCATTCGGGGAGCATATTAGAGGCACGTTGAAAGGTTCAGACTGATGTATTAAGTGCATTAGGCGGAACATCTTCCCTCCTTTCAGTTCATTACTCTGAAACCAACCAAAAAAAAAAAGAAAAGAAAAAAAAGAGCGTTTCCAGAATAATAATAAGCAGGGGGAAACGAATGCCTCGCGAGTCGCGTACCGTAGAGCAGACGGAACGTGGCTTTTCACAGGCAGGGACGCAGGCCTGCTCGGTCCCGGGTTCCGGGGTGGGGGGGCATCCACCTGCAACGTACAAAAACGCACAAATAACTAATAATGCAACAAACGAGTCGGAAATTTGAGTTCAAACGCTACCACGAGAACCTCCATTATCCGCCCCGCCTCGAGTCTTAATGAATGTGGAATGCTAATTACGCTTCTCCCTTTAATCCTGCGTAATTACATCCGCTTACACTGTCATTTTTCACCCACTGACCCGACGGTTCCTTACGGAGAGATCCGCAGGGCTTCGTGCAGACGCGATGCTTAATAAAATAAATAAATAAATAAATATCATTTCTAACATGTTGTTGTTGTTGTTGTTTTCTTTCTTAGAAGCAAAATAATATGTTTGTGAAAGCCGAAGGTGAAAATGATCACAATTCTTTTAAGGAAAGTTAATTAAGTGCTTCTTTAATCAACATGAGCGTATGCTTTATGCAAATATGTGTGTTTTTTATTATTATTATTGTTATTATTATTATTATTATTATTATTATTATTATTAGTGAAACCAAACTCAACATAAAGCATGATGATGTAATATTCTGGTAAATATTTTAAAGTCGCGGTGGTGTTTTCAAGGACGTTGATGACGTTTTAAGACTCGTCAATAAAACAAATGTTTAGTGATTAAAAATCATTTTCTGGCAAAAGTTTATTATTTCTTTTATATCGGAGTGAAGAAAGGACGTCGCGAGTAACAGACAGACAGACAGACAGTAGAACAGTGGATAGACAGACAGATACACAGGCAGACAGACAGACAAACAGACTACAGCAGAATAGTGGATAGACAGGCAGACAGACAGACTACAGTAGAACAGCAGACAGACAGACAGACAGATAGACAGACAGACAGATAGATAGACTACAGTAGAACAGAGGATAGACATACAGACAGACAGACAGATATATATATATATAGATAGACAGATAGATAGACTAGTGGAACAGTGGATAGACAGACAGACATCAAGACAGACAGATATATAGATAGATAGATATACTACAGTAGAACAGTAGACAGATAGAGAGACAGGCAGATAGGCAGATAGGCAGATAGACAGATAGATAGATAGATAGACAGATAGATAGATAGACTACAGTAAAACAGTGGATAGACAGACAGACAGAAAGACAGACAGATATATAGATAGACAGATAGATAGATAGATATAGATAGATATACTACAGTAGAACATTAGACAGACAGACAGACTACAGTAGAATAGTGGACAGACAGACAGACAGACAGATCATGGGTGTACCTGTGACGTTGACTCCGTCGGAGCGCTCGCACCAGACGCTCCGTGACGCGCTCACCCACTTGTAGTCCAAACACTCGCCGTCTGCCAGCCGAGAAAAAAAGCCCGTCATGCCGCGGTAATGCGGCGCGCTAAATCAACAAGCCCTCGGTGATCTAATCCATCAGACGCCGCCGTAAAAACGGATCCGCATGAATATTTATGAGCGGTCGGTAATGCGAGCGATATTCCGCCGAACAGCCGCACGCATTCATCAGACACGTCAGCCGCGGTCAGCTGCGGCGAATCCTCGTCGGCGCGTCACGCAACAAACGCGCCGCTCGTTCCTCTGTAGCGCTGTACTTAATAATCTTCTCGCTCTCTTTCCGATATTATAACAATAATAATAATAGAAATCTATGACATCACGATACCAAGCCCTTTCTCTCACTATGACATGTCTATGCTACTTTCACTCCCTATGATACCATGACATGACTATGCCACGTCCCCGACTACACCACTTTCCTGCACTATGCCACGACTATGCCACTTTCCTGCAATATGACACCATGACAAGACTATCCCACGTCCCCGACTACACCACTTTCCTGCACTATGCCACGACTATGCCACTTTCCTGCACTATGACACGACTATGCTACTTTCCTGCACTATGACACGACTATGCCACTTTCCTGCACTATGACACCATGACATGACTATGCCACGTCCCCGACTACACCACTTTCCTGCACTATGACACGACTATGCCACTTTCCTGCACTATGACACCATGGCATGACTATGCCACGTCCCAGACTACACCACTTTCCTGCACTATGACATGACTATGCCACTTTCACTCACTATGACACCATGACATGACTATGCCACTCCCCTGACTATGCCACTGCACTATGACATGACTATGCCACTTTCTCGCCTTGTGACATGACCACCCCACTTTCCATCACTATGACATGACTATGCCACTTTCCTGCACTATGACATGACTACGCCACTTACCCTGCAATATGACATGGCTATGTCACTTTCTCGCCCTATGACATGACTACTCCACTTTCCATCACAATGACATGACTATATCACTTTCTCTCACTATGACATGAATACTCCACTTTCCATCACTACGACATGACTATGCCACTTTCTCGCCCTATGACATTACTATGCCACTTTCCATCATTATGACGTGGCTATTCCACTTACCCTGCACTATGACATGACTGTGCCACTTTCTCTCACTATGACATGACTATGCCAATTACCCGCATTATGTCATGACTATGACACTTTCCTGCACCATGACATGCCTACGACACTAAATATGGAATGTTCAAAATGCACAAATCTTCTGCTCGGGTTTCTAAAAAGCCCGTTATCTATATAATGGATATTAAAAGAAGCTCCTTCATCGAGGATATTATAAAAGTAAAATGGATAACGTTATAACTAAGAAGCTTCGCCGCGCCTCGAGCAAATATTTCCACTGCCGGAAGAAAAAGGTGCGCCGATCCGCCAAACGTTACACGCCTTCACTTGCCCTGGAATTAATTAACAGATGGTGAAGAGCTATTTCCAGCACTCCCGAGGTAAATGCCCTGAGATTCGGGATGTTGTTTCCGACCGAACCGCTTCCTTACGTCCCGTCGTATCGTCACGCTCGTTACGCCGGAAACAGAAATCCAATCGTTTAGCCGTGAAATGCCGAGGCGAGAAGATACGACGAAAAACGGTGAACCTGTCTTCGGGGTGCAACAAACCCGTTGGTAGATTATAAACATTAATAAACGCATTATGAACATACGTAGATGATCTGTAGACAGCTACGAATGCAATGCACAGGGATTCAGAACTTCTTATAAATGTACAACGAACAAGGAGGTATAACGAACATGAGCAGTTATAACTTGTAATGAACCTAGATGTACAAGGAGTTGTTGTTTGTAAATGCAGACAAATCACGAGTTATAACTATGAATATGGGTAGACCTGGAGTTATAACTTGTCACAAATGTTTATAGAGCAGATGCTATAACTTGGTGAATTGAGGCATTGAGGGTAAATGGGGAATTGAGGAGTTATAACTTGTTCTAAATGTATATAGGTCAGTAGTAATAACTTGTTATAAATGTAGACAGACAAGTAGTTATAACTTTTTCTACACAAACAGAGGTAAGGAGTAATAACTTGTTATAACTGAAAACAGGCAATTAGTTATAACCTATGCATACCGATGAGGAGTTATAACTTATTATAAATGAAGATATCTCAGAAGCTGTAACTTGTTATAAGGAGCTATAATGTGTTATGAATTGTTTAACCTATCAAATGTAGACAGGTCAGGAGTAATAACTTGTTATAAATGTAGACAGGCAAGTAGTTATAACTTGTGCAGACCGATGAGGAGTTATAACTTGCTATAAATGAAGATATCTAAAAAGTTATAACTTGTTATATGGAGCTCTGTGTTATGAATGCTTTAAACACTTATTTATACTGTGATGAAGCCTTATGACCTGCTATAAAGTGTAGTGTGTGTGTGTGTGTGTGTGTGTGTGTCTGACCTGAGCAGGGGCGCGACTGCCAGTCCTGTTCAGGGCAAAGGCCGATGTTCTCGGGCTCCTGGGCGACGGCGGCTCGCGAGCGGACCTGCACAGCGCTCTGGTCGACGCGCTGACCTTTAACACACACACTCTGACACGGGCTCCAGTCCGACCACTCCATCAGGTAACAGTCACCTGAGCAAACGTGCAAAGTGAAAACACACACACACACACACACACACACACACACACACACACACACACACACACACACACATGCTACTGTTAACGCTGGGGAGGGGCTACCTGGGCACGGCAGGGTACACGGTGCGTCCAGAACGATGTTTTTGTCCCCGTTGATGGCGAGCTCCAACCCCGAGCACATCTCGTCCTCCACCGCGCTGACCTGACCGTCACGGGAACCGTCCGACACGAAGCAGGACAGGTTCCGAAAGCGCCGGCCTTCTCCGCACACCACTTCCTGCCAACGCACAAGACAAAATAGACAACGACGAAAGCTGGTGGACAAGTGATCGGGATCAATACGTCCATCGATAAGTGTTTTCCGGCCAAAGAGCGGCCTCTAGAGGCAAAGCGTTAATTAATTCATTATATCATATTATTAAGTATTTAGATATTATTATTATTATTATTATTATTATTATTATTATTAATTAAATTATAGAGCAGTAATTATATAATAATAAAGATAATATTATAAATAGATAACAAAAAACGATATAGCAGTAATATAAATATGAATATTAACAATAATAATATATATTATTAAATTAAATATATAATATTATATAACTAATTTAATCCTTCTATAATAATTGATGTTAATAATTAATTATGAAACATTCATGAATCTCCTTGAATGTTCAGTCTCTTTTATTATTTTATAATAAAGTGTTTTATGTTCCTTTTTATCATTTATTGCGGGTGATATTTAGCAGAGAGAGAGAGAGAGAGATGGAGAGCAGGAGAGACAGAAGGGAAGGAACGAAACAGAAAGATGAGCGAATGAATGAAAGGTCAGACAGGAAAGAGAGACAAAGAGATGAAATGAGAGATGGGAGAGAAGTGACAGTGAAACAGACAGACAGGTAGTACACATAAGTGAATGACAGACAGACAGGAACTGACAGAGAGTAGACAGGTGACAGAGTGAGACAGAAAGACAGACAGCGACAGACTGACAGACCGAAAGTGTCAAATGGGCAACAGAGCGTGAGACAGACAGGTTAAATGAGACAGTGAAACAAACACAAAGTGAATGACAGACAGACAGGAACTGTAGTGACAGAGTGAGACAGAAAGACAGAAGACAGGTAAAACAGGATGGAGGTGGTTGGCTTAGTGGTAAAGGAGGGGACAAAGGAAGGTGTCGGCCTCAGGGACCAGAAGATCACAGGTTCAAACCCCACCACCACCACCAAGCTACACTAGTGGGACCCTTGAGCAAGGCCCTTAACCTCAATTGCTCAGTTGTAAGTCGCTCTGGATAAGGGCGCGTCAGAGATGAGACCAAAATGCACACAAATGTAAAAGTAAACTGGTCAAAGGACAAAAAGTGAGACAGACAGAGAGACAGAGTGAGACAGACCGACGGATTTAATGACAACGAGTGAGACAGACAGACAGACAGGTAATGAGACAATGAAACAAACAGAAAGTGAATCACAGACAGACAGAAAATGACAGAAACAGGTAGTGACAGAGAGTGAGACAGAGAGACAGACGGATTTATCGACAGAGAGCAAGACGGGTAGAAAGTGACCGCGTGACACAGACAGCGACAGACTGACAGACAGAAACTGATCAACGGACAGAAAGTGAGACAGACCGAGAGACAGACCGACGGATTTAATGACAACGAGTGAGGCAGGCAGGCAAACGGACAGCGACAGACTGACAGACTGAAAGTGTCCAACGGACAAAGTGAGACAGACAGAGAGTGAGATGGGCAGACAGGTAATGACACAGTGAAACAAACAGAAAGTGAATGACAGACAAAAATTGACAGTCAAACATTTAGTGACAGAGTGAGACAGACAGTTAGTGACAGACAGACAGACATATTTAATGACAGAGTGAGACAGACAGTTAATGACAGACAGACAGACAGACAGACATATTTAATGACAGAGTGAGAGAGACAGGTATTGACACACAGACAGACGGATTTAATGACACGGTGAGGCAGACAGAAAGAGAGTGAGATAGACAGAGAGTGAGACAGGCTTGTAGTTGGGTTATAAACAGAGAGCTGTATTTTGCAGATGAATCGTATTATAACCTCACAATTACAGCGCGTTCATTAGGATTATAGGTTATAAAAACAGTGGTAAATAAAAAGTAAACAAAATCTCCACACAAAAATAAAAAACAAGTCGCTGAGAAACTCTTTAATTAAGCGACACAACGAGTCGAGAACAGGAGGTCACGTGATCTCACTCCAAACCCCGATCGCGACTGAGAAAAGGGGGGGCAAATACATATGCACTACGGTGCACACTGCTTTAAGAAAAACCCTTAACACAATAAGACACGCCCCTTTTTGCAGAAGCCCCGCCCCTAGATGGAGCATGACTGTTTAAGACATGATTAATACTGAGGTTAGTCTATTAGTGTTTGCACTACAGATTATGAAACAGTGTGTGTGTGTGTGTGTGTGTGTGTGTGTGTGTGTGTGTGTGTGTGTGTGTGTGTGTGTGTACCTCGACACGGCACTCGGACCAGGCACTGTAACGCCAGTGATAACACGGTCGGACAGGACACGGCTTCCACTGCTCCATCAGAGAGGGACACGGCCTGCCGTCCCCCTGAGACGCCTGGACCGCTGTCCTCCTGCGCACCATTCTCCCTGGTACACACACACACACACACACACACACACACACACACACGCACGCCATTTATTTTATTACAAACTTACAAAGCATGATTTAAGGGGGGGGGGGGGGGGGGGGGGGTGGGGCGTGGCTTCTAGTAGGTCACATGACCTTGACATCTGTGTATTAAACATCATTGCCACTAAAAGTTCTACAATATATATATATATATATATATATATATATATATATAAAAATATATAATGTTATATATACATAAATATATAAAAGTGAAAGAGCATTCTGACATGACACAGAGCCTCGTACTGACATTCTCTCTCTCTCTCTCTAAAAAAAAAAGGAGTGGATTGAAGATTAAATGAAGCCTGAAACACCTGAGAAGGTGTTGATCTCTATTTTTACACTCTTGCCACATCAGGATCTAGTTTAAGGCCGTTTAAGGCGCGTGTGTGTGTGTGAGTGTGTGTGTGTGTGTGTGTGTGTGTGTGTGTGTGTGTGATGGAGAACAGGGAGCGCAGAAGAAAATGGCTGGATGATGAGATTTGTGTCTTACAGCGAGAAATGTGTCACCTTCATACATAATTGAGGAAAGTATGAATGATGAAATGTAAAAAAGTACAGTTTATGTTTTATCTTCATCGTGTTTAACGCTCCGGATAAATTATACGTCAGGAAGTGTATATGCATGGATGGATGGATGGATGGATGGATGGATGGATGGATGGATGATGAGGGGGTAGCTCAGTGGTCTAAGGCGCTGGGCTGCTGATCGGAAGATCCGGGTTCGAGCCCTGGTATCGCCAAGCCGCGGCCCTTGGGTCCTTGAGCAAGGCCCTTAACCCTCTGTGCTCCAGGGGGCGCCGTATCATGGCTGACCCTGCATCCAAAAACAAACTGGGATATGCAGAGAAAAGAGTTTCCCTGCGCTGTACATGGATGGATGGATAGGTGACTGTTTGGATGGATGGATGTATAAATAGATGGATGGACGGATGGCTATGTAGGTGACCGGTTATATGGATGGATGGATGAATGAATGAATGGATAGGTGACCAGTTATACAGATGGATGAATGGATGGATAGGTGACTGGTTGGATGGATAGGTGACTGGTTGGATGGATGGATGTATAAATGGATGATGAATGGCTGTACAAATGGATGGATATGCAGATGGATGGATGGATAGGTGGACTGGTTGGATGGATGGATGTATAAATAGATGGATGGACGGATGGCTATGTAGGTGACCGGTTATATGGATGGATGGATGAATGAATGAATGGTAGGTGACCAGTTATACAGATGGATGAATGGATGGATAGGTGACTGGTTGGATGGATGGTTGGATGGATGGATGTATAAATGGATGAATGGCTGTACAAATGGATGGATATTGCAGATGGATGGATGGATGGATAGGTGAACTGGTTGGATGGATGGATGTATAATAGATGGATGGACGGGTGGCTATGTAGGTGACGGTTATTGGATGGATGGATGAATGAATGGATAGGTGACCAGTTATACAGATGGATGAATGGATGGATAGGTGGATGGTTGGATGGATAGGTGACTGGTTGGATGGATAGGTGACTGGTTGGATGGATGGATGATAAATGGATGGATGTATCAAATGGTGGATGTCGATGGAATGATGGATGGATGGATGGAGGCATGGATAGGTGACTGGTTGGATGGATGGCTGTATATGGATGGATGTGACTGGGATGATGTAGATGGATGGATGTATAAATGGATGCAGGGATAGGTGGGTTAATAAATGGATTGATGGATGAATGAGTGTGTAGAAGACAGGAAATGATTAGTCAACGCACGTCAAGTCCATTCCATCCATCCATCCATCCTTCCATCCATCCCATGCAAGTTTGATGATAGATAGATGTGTGATTGGGTAAGTGTGGTGATAGTTGGTTGGGTGAATGTGAATGGATGGATGGACAGATGGAGGGATCGATGGATGGATGGATGGATGGATGGACAGATGGAGGGATGGATGGACCCTCCACCTCCACCTTCACCTTCCACTTTCCACCTCCACCTCCACGCACCTCCACCTTCACTCCCCTCCCCTTCACCTTCACCTCCACTCCACCTCCACCTCACCTCCACCTTCACCTCCACCTCCACCTCCACCTCCACCTCCACCTCCACCTCACTTCCACCTTCACCTCACACCTTCACCTTCAC
>JACRUU010000018.1:8202291-8204791 GCA_030449085.1 Kryptopterus vitreolus
CACACACACACACACCACACACACACACACACACACACACACACACACGTCGCAGCGTCAGTACTCCTGTTCATGTTTATCCGAGTGCAATGAATGTAAATAACAACATCTTGTAAACAAACCTCCTGGCAGAACCGGAGGTCCACCGACTTCCCGTCACTTCTCACACAGTCCAGCATTCGGGTCTTCATCCCTCGTCCACACACAGCACTGGCACTCAAACTGGCACGTACTCCAGTCTACACACACACACACACACACACACACACACACACACACACAACACAAACACAGTGCATGAAAAAGAAAAAAAAGCACAATGGCATCGATCTTTTAAAGAGTCCTCTGAAGGTCGCATCGACGGCGCCGCATTTACGGCGTTGCCGTAGAAACGACCAATCGGAGGGGAGGATTCGGGATTTGGATCACCTGTGATGTTGTAGCTGTAATGGAAACAGTTCCTGTTGTACGCGCACAGCTCCGCCTCCATGCTTCTGGGACATTCTTCTCCGTCTTTGGGCAGGCGAAGGGCATACGCCGTTCTCTGGCGACGCCCTTGGTCACTACAAGGCTTTAACACACACACACACACACACACACACACACACACACACACACTTAAGCGCAAAGCCAGGCGTCGCTCGTGAAAAGCAGTCGAGTCGAGAAAAATTCGTCTTGGAAATATTTCCATCCCATTCCAGGGAATATATAACGAGATCCCTGACATCGTAACCCAGAAAGGAGAGAATAAAAAAAGGCGCATCAGCATGAGACGGCATGAGGGAGTGTTTTTTTTTTTAAAGACTGGAATATCTGCCGCGCCATCATGAATAACTCATGTAGGGCACAAACTCCGCACTAAAAGCCACAATGGCGAGCCGTCAAACCGAATAGCGTGTGATTAACGACTCGTCAGGGCAGCCAGGGGGGGCCGTGTGTGTGTGTGGTGTGTGTGTGTGTGTGTGTGTGTGTGTGTGTATGGTTGGAGAAGTGGGTGAAAACCCGACTGAGAAAAGAAGAACAGAAATCCGGAGATAAAACACATAAAACACATAAACGTGTAAAAACGAATGAGTTTCGTTTTATTTTGTTTGTTTCTTTCTGTGAGTAGAGACACAATGACAGAATTCTTCAGAGAGAGACACAGAGAGAGACACACAGAGAGAGAGACACAGAGAGAGAGACACAGAGAGAGAGACACAGAGAGTGAGATAAAGATGGACAGAAAGACAGGCAGAGACATGCACTAAAAAACACAGACAGACAGACAAACAGAAAGAGACAGATTTATAAGTAGGTACTGTATGAATGTAGACAGAGGGAAAGAGACAGTGAAAGATGGAAAGAAGGAAAGAAAGAAAGAAAGATAGAGGGAGGGAAGGAAGGAAAGAAAGACGGAAAGAAGGAAATACATAAAGAGAAATGAAAAAGGGAACAAGGAAAGAGAGAATGACAAAAAGAGAGAATGACGGAAAGAAAGAAAGGAAAAAGGGAAGAAGGAAAGAGAATGACGGAAAGAAAGAAAGTAAAAAGGGAAGAAGGAAAGAAAAAGAGAATGATGAAAAGAAAGAAAAAAAAAAAAAAATAAAGAAAGAAAGAAAGAAAGAAGAAAAAGAACAAAAGAAAGAGGGAGGGATGTAGGGAGGGAAGGAATGAAGGAAAGAAAGACGGCAAGAAAGAAATACAGAAAGAGAAATGAAAAAGGGAAGAAGGAATGAAAGAAAGGAAAAAGGGAAGATGGAAAGAAAGAGCAAGGGAAAGAAGGAAAGCAAGACAGACAGAAAGAATGACAGACAGAAAGTAAGAAAGAAGGGAAGAAAAAGGAAGAAAGAAAAGGAAAGAAATACAGAAGGTACGACAGACTCCCACAGTCACCAACAGACAAAGACAAGCAAACACACAAAGTGATACAAAAAGAGAGACGGAATGATGGGAAGGGAAACCGACAGGCAGACAGACGGGTGAATTTGGATGGAGGGACACAGAGAGTGAAAGAAAAACAGATTAAAAGACTCATGATTACAGGATCGGTAATTAATCAGACAGACAAAAAGTGATAGAAAGACGGAATGACTGGCAGAGACAGAAACTGAAACAGACAGACAGTTTGACATGTAGGTACTGTATGGGGACAAACAAAGAGACAGACAGACAGACAGACAGGTTGGTACTGTATGCAGGTAGAGTAGACACGCAGACAGACGGCGAAACATACAGACAGACAGACAAGACTGAAAGGCAGACAGAAAGAGACAAGGTACTGTATACAGACAGTACCCCCCCCCCCCCCCCCCCCCCCCCCCCCCCCCCCCCCCCCCCCCCCCCCCAATCAGAAACAGATGGACTCGGGACGCAGAATGTCCTCGGCCGTGTCTCGTCTCTCACCAGCTGGCAGTTTGTCCAGGAGCTCCACTCGGACAGGACGCAGCGATCGGGACACGGCAGTCTGTTCTCACGCGTCCCTGCAGGAATCTCCTCGGGGTCACACAGGTAATCCTCC
>JACRUU010000018.1:8222291-8224791 GCA_030449085.1 Kryptopterus vitreolus
TGTAAGTACAGGCCTGTCGGTATGTCTGGAGTTTTTCCTGTCTGTAAGAGATACCGTCTGTCTGCCTGGAGATTTGCTCGTCTGTCAGAGCTACCGTCTGTCTGTCTGGAGTTTTGCCTGTCTATAAGCAGATGCTCATCCGTCTGAAGTTTTGTCTGTCTAAGTACACCCCTGTCTGTCTGAACTTCTGTCTGTCTGTCTGGAGTTTTGCTGGTCTGTAAAGAGATTCTTGTCTGTCTGAATTTCTTTTTCTCTGTCTGTCTGGCCTGTATGTCCAAATGTCTGTCTGGAGTTTTGCTTGTCTCTAAGCACTGGCCTGTATGTCTGAATGTCTGTCTGGAGCTTTTCCTGTCTTTAAGGCGATGTTTGCCTGTCTGTCTGGAGGTGTCTGTCTATCAGGAGTTCATCCTGTCTGTCTGCCTGTACGACTACCTGAATGGAGCTGTCTGTCTGTCCAGACTTCTGCACCTCTGTGTCAGGATTTCTATCCATCTGGTGTTTTTCTGTCTCTCTCTCCCTGTCTGTCTGTCTATCAGGATTCCGATCTTCCCAAAGTCCTTTTTTTGTCCTATCACAGGCTCCGAATCGTCCCCCTGCGCCGCGTTCGTCTTCAGCATGCTGCACGTCTCTCTGTCTTGTAGTAATTAAATTGCAAGAATCCAGCGCACTTAATTACTACCATTAGTGTTGCGGGGAAATTAAGCAGTTTGGAAATGACAGAGCTAATTAGCATGTTTGCTCCTGCGTGTTTATCGCGCTTTTTCCCCCGGCCTGCTTTTGCTTGGAGTGGAGAGAGACAGGCTCGGGGTGCATGCTGCATTTTCCCTAAAGCAATCTACAGCACACACACACACACACACACACACACACACACACACACACACACACACACACACACACACACACACACACACACAGACGCGAATGTGATGCGAATAAACAAATGCACAGCCCTCATTAGCCCACTCAGAGACTCTTAACTCGGGGATCACTCCAGAACCGGGTTGAGTAGCGTAATGTGCTCTCTCTCTCTCTCTCTCTGTCTGTCCATCTAATGTCTTAATGAAGCATTACTAAGCAACGGAGGACATTATGCCACTAGTATGTAGGCTAATCGTGCACGCTACAGTCTTTGTTTTCCTCAAAGCATTCCCATCTAATCCCCTTCAACTTCAACAATCAATACATTTCGATCAGGAGTGTGAAAATCATTGTCGATAGACTATCCCTTCCTGGACAATTTGGGAATGAAACTTCCGCTCGTTACACTGCGCTCTAGTGGCGGGATGCCGTCACTTCACGGGGAACATCCGAGTGCATTGTGTGATTTAGGGGAGGGGGTGTAGCTCAGTGGTCTAAGGCGCTGGGCTGCTGATCGGAAGATCCGGGTTCGAGCCCCGGTATGGCCAAGCTGCTGCCCTTGGGTCCTTGAGCAAGACCCTTAACCCTCTGTGCTCCAGGGGCGCCGTATCATGGCTGACCCTGCGCTATGACCCCAGCTACCAACATCAAGCTGGGATATGCGAAGAAAAGAATTTCACTGTGCTGTATTGTTTATGTGACCAATAAAGGCTATTCTATTCTATTCTATTCATTCGTACAGCTTTTAATATCTTGCGGGATGCATAAAATGACATATAACTGTCTAACTTTAAACAATTAGCACTTGTGTTAACTCCGTACAGACAGAATTCCGTACAGACAGACAGAATTCCATACAGACAGACAGAATTCCATACAGACTGACAGACAGATAGACAGAATTTCTATACAGACAGACAGAGCTCCATACAGATAGACAAAATTCCTTACAGACAGACGAAATTCCTTACAAACAGACTGGTAGAACTCCATACAGACAGACAGAATTCCCTACAGAACACTGTACAGACAGACAGACAGACAGACAGAATTCCATAGAGATTGACAGAATTTAGACACTTGTGATAACTCCGTACGGACAGACAAGCAGAACTCCGTACAAACACGCAGACAGACAGAATTCCGTACAGACAGACAGACCGACAGAGCTACATAAAGACAGACAGAATTCCTTACAGACAGACTAGTAGCACTCCATACAGACAGACAGAACACTGTACAGACAGACAGGCAGAAATCCTTACAGACAGACAGAATTCCATAGAGATAGACAGAATTTCGACACTTGTGATAAATCCGTACGGACAGACAAGCAGAACTCCGTACAAACAGGCAGACAGACAGAATTCCGTACAGAAAGACAGACAGAATTCCGTATAGACAGACAGACTGTCAGAACTCCATACAGACAGACAGACAAAAATCCTTACAGACAGACAGAATTCCAGACAGACAGACAGAACACAGAAGTCTATGGTATGTAGATATATTTCAGGACGCATACTAAAAAGAAGGACTCCTTACTTTTTGGGCGGGACTTGACCCACGTTGACCTTGACGCAGATGACCTTGCGGGTCTGCATGCCGGTAGAGCACGATGCCCTGGCCTGTCCGGAGG
>JACRUU010000018.1:8237291-8247291 GCA_030449085.1 Kryptopterus vitreolus
GTCAGGCTACGTAACGCTTGACCATACAAGCTTATAAGTATCATTTTTGTTTATAATGCTTCATAAGAATCCCACCATTTATCAAAAAAACGACTCTAGGAGCAGAATCCAGTCCAGACGCGTCCCGTAGTCGAGAGGTAAAGGCTTAATTTATGCGCCTGTATTTAACTATTAATTACAGAACACCAGTGAATAAACACACACACACACACACACACACACACACCCTGCCTGTCACTGTCATACCTGCCATCCTGAATATCTCACACAGCAGTCCATAGAGAACTCATTACATCTACAGTAAAGCGCCAAAACCATGAGTGATTTTATACAGTATTCGATGCTAATGCGTTATTATTTCTATAGTATGGTGGATATAACGCAGTAATAAGTCCGACAGTGGTTATAATCCAATACAACGTCCTCTATGTCACATAAAACCTTATAATAAGCTCGTACTGTGTTTACGACGTGCGACATTTTCTCGAACCCGCAACAATATGGCCATTTGGTTTCTTTTGGGTGGCTCGTATCGGGGCATCACTCACGCTATGTGCACTATTTATGATTAAACATGTTTAAAATAATAATAATAATAATAATAATAAAAATTCAAATATGAAAAAAATGGCTGTTTTTTATTTTCATTTTCTATTACATTTCGGGTTAATAATAACCAATAAAAACATCCAAATGTAACCATTGGAACCCAAACTAGAGCGTCCCAGATGGTTAAAATGGCACATACGGCATCCTGCTTGGGTTCTGCGCATCCCAGCCGCATGGGGCTTTTCATTTTCAATTAAAAGCTAACGAAGTGAAATGGTCATGTGACCGTGCAACGCGGGATACAACCCGACAACACCTCCTGTTTTGGAGACGCTCTTCTAACCCACAAACTGGCCCTCAAACCCACATAAATTGTAGGGGAGTGTGAGCTCAGAGCGTTATGGACCGCAAGGTCTCAGGTTCAAATCAAGGTGAGGTGGTAGTACTGCGGTTAAGGCATTGGACTCGCAGGTCCAAATCCCACCACCAAGCTGCTACTAGTGGGGCCCTTGAGCAAGGCCCTTAGCCCTCAATTGCTCACTTGTAAGTCTGCCAAGTGCCATACATGTAAATGTAAATTGCAGCACCAAGAAACTGCCACTAGTGGGGCCCTTGAGCAAGGCCCTTAACCCTCAACTGCTCACTTTGTAAGTCTGCCAAGTGCCATACATGTAAATGTAAATCCCACCACCAAACTGCCACTAGTGGGGCCCTTGAGCAAGGCCCTTAACCCTCAACTGCTCACTTGTAAGTCTGCCAAGTGCCATAAATGTAAATGTAAATCGCAGCACCACGACCACCAAACCGCCACTAATGGGGCCCTTGAGCAAGGCCCTTAACCCTCAATTGCTCACTTGTAAATCTGCCAAGTGCCATACATGTAAATGTAAATCTCAGCACCAAGAAACTGCCACTAGTGGGGCCCTTGAGCAAGGCCCTTAACCCTCAACTGCTCACTTTGTAAGTCTGCCATGTGCCATAAATGTAAATCCCACCACCGCGACCACCAAACTGCCACTAGTGGGGCCCTTGAACAAGGCCCTTAACCCTCAATTCCTCACTTGTAAGTCTGCCACGTGCCATAAATGTAAATCACAGCACCACCAAGCTGCCACTAGTGGGGCCCTTGAGCAAGGCCCTTAACCCTCAATTGCTCACTTGTAAATCTGCCAAGTGCCATACATGTAAATGTAAATCGCAGCACCAAGAAACTGCCACTAGTGGGGCCCTTGAGCAAGGCCCTTAACCCTCAACTGCTCACTTGTAAGTATGCCAAATGCCATAAATGTAAATCGCAGCACCACCAAACTGCCACTAGTGGGGCCCTTGAGCAAGGCCCTTACCCCTTTACAGCTCTGGATGAGGGCGCCTGAAAAAAATCCTGTAAATGTGAATCCTTGGCCATTTTTCCTGCTTATAATAAGGACAGAATGTTAATTTGATGCTGAATAAACTCCGCCCCCCCCACCCAACGCCCCCCCCCCGTCCCAACAACAAGTGCCACGGTGACGAGATAATCCGTCTCCTTCATAACGTTATCATGTCAGAACGTTTGCGTTTCTGCGAAAGGAAGCGACGCAGAATGACAAGCAAAATAAAAGCCCTGGTGCTCGTTTTATGCTCACTGGCGTTGGAACTCGTACGTGACATTTCCACGACTCTTTCGAATATCATTTTGATGGAGGAATAAGAAACGCAGGAACACATGTTTAGGAGGTGTATACACTGCGACGACGAGGCCTCGGAGCGGAGGAAGGATGCCGAGTTTGTCAGGAAATGGGGGGATGACATTTTGAGTCGACAGACGGGAGAGTGGGAGGAGAGTAAAGAGAGCTCCGTCCATTTCTGACGCCGGAGGAAAGACCGGGCTGCCGAGATTTTATTTATTATTTATTTATTTATTTATTTATTATTTGAATGCACGAAATAATGCCTCATTAGCATAAAAGAATATCGGCGTTTAATTGCTTATAAAAGTAAGAAACACAAGAGATGTTTACACGAGTAAAGGTTGTGGAAGGCGGTCATTTTAAGCACCTTTGGAGCTCTATTTTTTGTGGGTTTCCATTATGATTATTTATAGGAACAAAAATTGCAATAGTAGGAATTCTGGCTGGGATTCTTGGGGGGTTCAAACCAAAAATCTCGCTATGATTAGCGAAAAACAAACGTTTCGCTAATTTGACGCCGGTTTTAACTTACAGTCATTAAACGTAGACATTCTTTTATGCACATTTATAACCTTTTTTTTTATTTTATTTTTTTTATCTTTGCTGGGATTTCGAGACCATTGTTAAAAGTGCCATTGTTAGGGGCACGGTGGCGTAGTGGTTAGCACGTTCGCCTCACAACGCCAGGATCCGGGTTCGATTCCTGTCTTGGCCATGTGTGTGTGGAGTTTGTACATGTTCTCCCCGTGCGTCAGGGGTTTTTTCTCCGGGTTCTCCGGTTTCCTCCCCCCGGTCCAAAAACATGTACGGTAGGTTGATTGGCACCTTGGAAAATTGTCCCTAGTCTATGAATGTGTGTGTGTGTGTGTGTGTGTGTGTGTGTGTGTGATGGGTCGGCATTCCATCCAGGGTGTATCCTGCCTTAATGCACATAGACGCCTGAGATAGACACAGACTCCCCGTGACCCGAGGGAAGATCGGATAAAGCGCTAGAAGATGAATGAATGAATGAATTTCCGGAATTATTACTATTGCGTTTTTTTGTCGCGGCAATAAATTCAATCCAGAATTAATGAATAAATGATTTAATGAAATAAATTACATTAATAGAAGGGGGAACCGGTGGTTTAGCGGTTAGCACGTTCGCCTCACACCGCCAGGGTCCGGGTTCGATTCCCGTCTCGGCCATGTGTGTGTGGAGTTTGTGCATGTTCTCCCGGTGCCTCGGGGGGTTTTTCTCCGGGTTCTCCGGTTTCCTCCGCCGGTCCAAAAACATGCACGGTAGGTTGATTGGCACCTTGGAAAATTGTCCCTAGTGTATGAATGTGTGTGTGTGTGTGTGTGTGTGATGGGTTGGCATTCCATCCAGGGTGTATCCTGCCTTAATGCCCATAGACGCCTGAGATAGACACAGACTCCCCGTGACCCGAGGGAAGATCGGATAAAGCGCTAGAAGATGAATGAATGAATGAATGAATGAAGGTGCTTAAAATGCCCGACTTCCACAACCTTCCGTAACCATTTCATTACTCTATTACATTTCATAACCAGGTTTTTCTCTCTCATCTTTCTCTTTATTATTATTATTATTATTATTATTCGGATTAATTACCGAGGGAAGACTTTTCATAGATTATTGTATTTTTAATTCATCTTTTTTTTTTTTTAATTACTAAAATTAATTAATGAAAATTTTTAAATGACATACATTCACATTGCCATATCTGTAACACATACAAACCATTATATTCATATTTGTATTTTTTACTTTATTTTATATTACATTATTTTATACACACTCTTTTTTTTTGTCTTTTTTTTATTTTCCATGCATGTCATGTGCTGTATGTGTGTGTCTGACGAATAACATTTGAATTAAATCCTAATTATTTGTATTATATCATATTTGTTTTATCATATTATTTTTGTTAAAACGGTAAATTTTTGAATTAAATTAATGACACTTTTTGTCCATTAATCGCAACAGAATCCGAATGCAGAATAGCGGTTTCTTTCAGCTGCGAGTGTGAACGTGTCTGCTTCTGATGCAACACACACACACACACACACACACACTGTTCAAACAGCACACAAACACACACACACACATAGTCTCCTCGCCTTCCCAATCTCCCCCCCGTTCTCCGCCCTGTCCAGATCAGCCCGATAATGGGATAGGACCCCCTGCGCGGCGTCGATTAGGACGCGACCCAAACCGCCTGGGCTTTGAACCCGGTATGAGCTGCCGATGCTCTCTTTAAGAGCAATCTCTGCCGCAGCACTTTCATTCACGCCTCTGCTTTAAAGACGCGTCGGCTCGGGCATGTGCATGTGCTGATAGGTGTCTGCTCGCAGGAAGGGGGGAGAAAAAAAAAAGCGAGAGAAGCAGATTAAATAAAAAAAAAGGAAGGAAGGGAAGTGAAAGACAGGTGGAGATGTAAAGGTGAAGTCGTTATGAAAGGAGGTGCGAAAGACAGAGATTTGAGGAACGGAGAACAGACAGGGACGGAAAAAAGACAGAATATGTGGCTTTGATGTCGGAATGAGAAAGTGCATTTCTATCATTTCTTCCCCCCATTTTGGGAATGCGGGGAAAAAAAAATCCAAACCCTGGTGTAGCGGATTCGTACCTGGCTTGTCCCAGGTGGTGCTCGGGTCAGGGACGGGATCAGGGTTGGATCGGATGCAGTACACTTCCCTGGTCTGCATCCCACCTCCGCACAATCCCGTGTGGTTGGAACGGCGGCGGTCCTGCTGGCTGAGCAACACGTCGACGCGACACTCCGCCCACTCCGTCATCCTCCACGTGTATCTGATGAGGTCACATGACACACATGACTAATCCGCGAAGTGTATAAACATAGCGCGGCAAAATAAAGGCGCTAATGTAATCTGCTATGTCATGTCATGCTATGTCATGTGTCCGGTTATGTCACCTTATGTCACATGCAGCAAATCGAATGAAATTAGGAACTAGGTTAATACATAAATGCATTAAAGCAACCTGACATGCCTGCAGGCGTATGAGTGTCATAAAGGCTTCGTAGGAGTGTCGTGAAGCCTAACGTGCAATGAAATCCTCCATACTCTGGTGTGGTTTAGTGTAAACAGTGGACGCTTACGTCGGACAGGGAGAGACGCCGTCTCCCGCCGGCTCGCACGGCTGGATTTCCTCCAGCAGGGGGCACTGGGCTCCTCCGCCCACCGGGAGCTTCTGGACGTCCCTGGTGCGGGTCTGAATACCGGTGGTGATTTCCGGGTCGGTGCATGTCTTTGAGCAGGGCGCCCACTCCGCCCACTCGCCCACAATGCAGTCTTTGTGCATCAGGCATGGACGGTGGAGGTCGGGAAGACTCCAGTGGGGGCACTGACTACATCAACACACAGAGCGATACAGGGTTAAAGCGCCGCGATGTATAAACCCCGCCTCAAAACCGTCTAGCGCCGTCTGCCCTCTTCCGCATACACAAGACCAGCGAAGCATGTGATTGGCTCAGTTATTTCTCCAGTATGTTCTTTGTTGCTTAAGATGAAACTTAACGCCGGATTGACTCGTGAGAAAACGGGGTTAATCGGTGTCCTAACCCATGCAGAAGTGAGACGATGCGTTTAGTGAAATGTTCGAGGCAAGGCGAGGCGGTTGCCAGGCCATTAGATTTAATCACAGGCCGCATTAAATGGACTATTTAGCCTCCTTGCATTTAAATGCCATTTGTGCTACATGTAGCTTCAATTCCAGGTCAAATTAATAAAAATAAATAAATAAACAAATAAATAAAACCTTGCAATATTTTTGAGAAATGGCATAAAAACAAGGACGAATCTTTCACGGAAATAAATAAATAAATAAATAAACAAACGTAAAAATGAAGATTTATGCAGCCGAAAGCGAGCGAGTCATTCTCGTGATGCCGTTTCTGAAATCTCATGTTCCCGTCGCTGCATAAAAGCACCAAAAGGGACGTTTTTGTAAACACATTTGAATATCGTGTTGTTGGACAATAATCCGCCTTCTGCTCGGGTTTGGGTTTACGTTCGGCGCCGTGAAATTCCTCCGAGTGTAAAACAAGCAAATATACCAATTACAATCAATCACACGGTGAGGGAATATAAATAAATAAATAAATAAATAAGACCACAGAAAATCTCGGGGGCAAAAAAAATAAATAAGTAATTAATAATAATAATAAAAAAATATATATATAAAATAAATATTAAAAAGTTTGTTTTATTAATCAATTAAAATCATCTCAAAGACGTACAATGAATGAATGAATGAATAAAGGACTAATAAATCAATAACAAGTGAAAATAAATAAATAAATAAATACATAAATACATAAATAGGCTGATGGATTAATGAAAAAATAAAGCAAAAAAAAATCGTCAAAATGCTATACAATAAATAAACAAATCCATTTAAAATGAAAATAAAGGACAGAATGAATGACTATTTTAATTATTGAATGGATTTTAAAAAACACTATTGTGACCAAAGTACACAACATATATATATATATATATATATATATATATTCCTTAATTAAAAACAAGTTAAGCTACAACAATCATCTAGAGATGAATAATTAATGAATTCATTCATCACTAATAAGCGTTTTCAAAAATGAAAATAATGAAACAATGAATTGATGAGTTGATAAAAAAAATAAATAAATAAAGGTAAAAAAAAAACCCAACAAAGCTAAACAATAAATAAATAAATAAATAAATAAATCGCGAATGGATTAAAAAAAGAAAGAAACAAATAAACAAACAAAAACTCAAATGAAATGAAGGAATGACCAAACTAACAAAGAAATAAACATCACAAGGTTAAAAACACAACTATAAACAAAGCATTAATATGCATATATTATATATATTAATATTAATATTATGTTTGTGCATAATTACACCGTTTGTGGACGCCTGGAGAATGATGCCCGGGGTGTCCCAATACTTTTGGAAGACGGTGCGGGTACATATTTATGTTCGGCAGTGGTTTGAGTTATGAGTGTTTATAACTGCACTTGTGCAAAATGGATATATATATATTTATTTATTTCTTCTTCTTTGCCTTGTGAACCTTCCAGAACGCTCTAATTGTAATCGTAATTGGCCACACAAACACTGTTGACTCGACTCTTTTCTACCTCGCTCGACCCCACAAGCTTGTCGTCGGTGCTACAGAGGCGAGTGTGTAGAGTTGTCATCAGCGTGGCAGAAAATAGGCATCAGAGAGCGAGAGAAAGTGCACAGTATGTCTTTGACAAGCAGCTAGAAATGAGAAACAGAGAGAGAGAAAGAGAGAGAGAGAGAGAGAGAGAGAGAGAGAATTGTTCCCTGCCTGTCATCCCTCATGACAGAGGTGAGGAAGGCATAGAAAAAAAAAAAAAAAACAGTTACAGAGGAATTCACAGACCCTGAAACTACTCTTGGCTCCAAAAAAAAAAACAAAACAACAAAAGTGGATGCCAGGTGTAAATAAATCGCTCGTCTGGGAGTTTTCTCCGTCACAGGACGAAACGAGGTGCGTTAAATTGCCACGCTGCGGTTTTTTTGCAGTTCGCAGGAAATAAATAAATAAATAAATCAACCTGGAGCAAGTTAATAATTGAACGCTCGTTAATTCCGCACTTCAGCGCTCTGTTATTTATTTATTTCTTTTTTAAAGCGCCGCCGTCGCATTATAATCTCGAGTGTGGAGCATTTTTCCAGCTGGATCCAATAATTACAAGGTTTAAGGTGAAATTTTGCATAAAATATTAGCTATTTATTAACATACTTTACTTTCCGAGCTCGGTGGTTAAAGTTGCTGGGCTACGGACCGGAAGGTCGGAGGTTCGAGGCCCGGAATAGTCAAACTGTCAAACTGTCAAACTGTAGAGGTCGCTCTTGTAACCGCGGCAAGCCGGAGAAATAATGGATATGGAGTTTCGATGGTAGTGTCCGTGATCGACTATCGAGCAACTGAGAGTTAAGGGCCTTGCTCAAAGGCTCCACCTAGTGGCAGCTTGGTGGCAGCTTGGTGGTAGTGTGGTAGTGGTGGGGTTTGAACCTGCGATCTTCCGGTCCGGAGTGCAACACCTTAACCACTGGGTCCAGGTATAAAAGGCGCTCTCGAGGGCACTGCGTTGGGAATATGTACGGTTATGTGCCCAGGTCAGAAACACAACCCATCTAGCCATCGATCAGCACTTTTTCGCACCCTACACTGAAACTCCCTCCCTCCGTCCCGAACCATTGCTCAACTGGTTCCACCAAGGGGCTTCTAGACTGTCTAGACTTGATGTCCAGACACAATCAGTGTTCAAAGACTAGATTGTTGAGAGTTTCCAGCTTCTCCCGATGGTATTCTTGGTATTGATGGAGTTCTTCCCAATAAATGCTGTACATGTAAATGAGTAAACGTAATGTTGTGTGTACCTGAGAGGCACGGTGCTCCCGTTGCGGTGTACACAGACGACCTGCCGTGCCTGGTACCCCACCTCGAAGCCCCACAAGCTGTTCTCCGGGCGGTTCATTTTGTTGCGGTTCCGCTTGCTCTTGATAAGCTCGCGCGTCTCCGGATCTTTCCCGCCCGGCCTTTCTTTCCCTTTCCGGCGCCGAGCTTGCCGTATGACGCGGGGCGGCGAGGCGGACGTGGAGGGCGTCTCGGGAGTCACCGGATGAAGGCGGCACTCGCTCCAGGAGCCCAAGCGCAGGCTAAACACCATCTCCCTGCCCTCGCAGTGCTTCGGGGAACACGTCCGGAACTCTGTAAGGTTGGGGCAAGGTAAGCCTCCAAACAGCGGCGGCGCCAGGACGGAGCGGGCGCGGTTCTGCAGGCCCAGGCCGCACGTCTTGGAGCAGGAGGTCCACGGGCTGAACTGTGACACCACGCAGTCCCTCGGGCACGGAATCAAACAGGCCTGCTCCAGACGTGGCCTCGGCTCGAAGTACTCGCAGATGGAGTCGTCTGCTGGAGAGCCGTTGGCTCTCAGCACGCACCTCACCTCCCGCGTCTGGATCCCCGCCTCGGCGTGTAAACAGTGCCCGCTGCCTCCTGAGTTCTGGGCTACGGGCAAGCACTGATTCCAGGAGCCAAGCTGCCAATCGTACAGCTCGCGGTGCCAGTCGCAGACACGGAAGCAGCTCTGCTGGTTGGCCGGCCGCGACGACTGTTGGCAGTTGGTGGGAAGCGTCGTCCAGCCCTCCACATGAGCGCACCACACGGCCCGGCTCTGACTGCCGCCCGGACCACACTCGCTGCCCATACACCTTCCCCAAGGACCTGAGGAGAAACCAAAGGGAAGCGTTTAACCCGGGTTACAGCTACAACTATTTGCTATACCGTACCAAAACGTCGTAACGTAAACATAAAAACGTAAACGTAAAAACAACAAACACAAAATATTCTTGTATTTTTTTTGACGGAAATCGGCGGGAAAACCAAATCTAACTTTATGCTACGTTTCCACACGGACACGTTTAATTGCCGGATGCATCGAGGCTGATTTATCAGTAAACATAATGTTTGGCCATTAAAAATGATCTTCCGGTGGCGTTTATTTGTTTTATAACAATATAAGTAAAAGAAAGGACATTGTAAATAAACGTCTGTTGCATTGTAGGTTTTCATTTCGCCTCTTTTATATTTATTTATTTATTTTTTATAAGCAAAGGTCAAACAGAATTGTGTTAATGTTCATTTGGCAGCCGTCTATGCATAAATTCATTCATTCATTCATTCATTCATTCATTCATCTTCTAGCGCTTTATCCGATCTTCCCTCGGGTCAC
>JACRUU010000018.1:8252291-8254791 GCA_030449085.1 Kryptopterus vitreolus
TAAAGCCCTCAGAGCATTCATAAAGGAAGTTTATAAAGTGTCGCGTTAATTACGGGTTCATGGAGCTACATGGCGACCCACCAAATCTGTTCTTAATAAATATTTCAAATGGTCCCCGTGCTTGTAGAGGACTGCTTATGTCACTTTAGGGTTGTTCATAAGGCTACATATACCTACTTATGACCATGTTGATAATTACACCATATTTCAGTAGGTCTAGCATGCTTATGTCACCTTACTATGAGTACTGTTCAAACACCTAATTCACCCCTTCATAATAACTCAGCTTTATTACAAAATGTTATTACACTTTGATACTGCATTTCTACGGCATGCTTGTGACACTCTTGTGACAGGGTTTTTATATATATATAAAAATTTCATCAAAATATCAAAATATCAAAATTTGCTGCATAAACCTGACACAATCCTTTTATTAATGTAGTACCATTTTTAATTGCGTTTTCAATATTATAACGATTATAAGCCCACAAAGGCCGTTTTGGAATAGCCCCTCAAAGGACTTATATTATATAAGTCATAAGCTTACGTAGGCGTTATGTAGTCCTAGTCTTTTAAACCGTATTATTTTATTATAATAATGTATATCCTGGGCCTAATGATATCAGAATAAAACTAAAGCTTCATCTTATAGCTTATAGCAGTTACTATATGTACTGTAGATGTTATGCTGCATTATAAACTCCGCCACCAATTCCATTGTGTGAAAGTCTTGCAAAGGATGCAGCACCTGCACCTATATATATATATATATATATATATATATATATATATATATATATATATATATATATATATATAGATATAAATATAATATTAGTATAATTGTACCAATAAAAAAGAACATTTCCTCAGCACGGAAATTCATCCTTCGCTACTTCACCACGTGAACGCGTCACGCCGCCAAACTCGCAAAACACACGTAAACACGCCGAAACATCTGCGGAAGAATCTCTGACAAGCATTCCAGCTGTTGTGTGATCACTCATCCATCGCTTAAATGAGCTCTTCTGCAAAACATCTCCGAGTTCAGAGCTCCCCTCGCCGCCGCCGCGTCTGCTCGACAACATGCCGAAGAGAGACCCGCAAAACTCATTCACACGAGGCTTCTATTCACGGATCGTCATCAGTGCGCGTACAACGTTTTTCTCCTGAGCATTTTGTAAATAAACTCGTCACGGCGAGCGACGAGTAACTGCTTCGTACCTTGTACTCCGTTAACGTGACTATTCCCTTTGAATCATCCTCACACGTGAGCTTTTAAGACGCATATTAATATTGTTATAACGCATTCACGAAGGATTCGAAGACGTTTCATTATTGCTATTATTCCGTGCCGACCTATGATGACGCACTACGTTGGTATTATGATGCGTTATAAAGAAGGGAAGGGGCACGGTGGCGTAGTGGTTAGCACGCTCGCCTCACACCGCCAGGATCCGGGTTCGATTCCCGTCTCGGCCATGTGTGTGTGGAGTTTGTGTATGTTCTTCCCCGTGCCAGGGGGGGGCGTCCTCAGGGTTTTTTTTTTCTCCGGTTCTCCGGTTTCCTCCCCCCGGTCCAAAAACATGCACGGTAGGTTGATTGGCACCTTGGAAAATTGTCCCTAGTGTATGAATGTGTGTGTGTGTGTGTGTGTGTGCCCTGCGATGGGTCGGCATTCCATCCAGGGTGTATCCTGCCTTAATGCCCATAGACGCCTGAGATAGACACAGACTCCCCGTGACCCGAGGGAAGATCGGATAAAGCGATAGAAGATGAATGAATGAATGAATAAAGAAGGGAAGGTTCTCTCATACAGCGAGAATCGATGTCAGTAACTGTTATTAGCAGGTTATAATCGGTATAAGTCACAGGAAATGCCATTTAACTAAAAACAGGATTAAACATTTTGGAAAAATTAAAAAAAAAATCAAACAATGTGGGCAAAAGTATTTGGACACCCCCGCCCCCAACACCCACACAAACACACATACACACACACCAACACACACACACACATATATGACTTTACATTTAAATGTATGCCATTTGGGAGACTCCCTTATGCACAGCGACTTCCAAGTGAGCAATTGAGGGTTAAGGGCCTCGCACAAGGGCCCATTAGTCCCCAGCTTGGTGGGGGAGGGATTTGAACCTACAATCTTCCTGTCCAGATCCCGATGCTGTAACCCCGGGGTGCGTAAACTCTGTCCCGCGTGAATTGTCCAAATCAAATCATACATTTATGACTACATTCGTTTGACTTTTTCCTGTCATTTTCCGACGTTCCACCAGATGGCGCATTAGACACGGTGACATATGAAGTATTAATATTAAAGCCTTTTATACGTTTATTTTTGATATGTACGGCCCCCGAATCTTCACAAGAATGCCAGACGAGCGAAGAGTTATTACACCAGCAAATAAACGTGGCATAAATAGACACAGCCAGGTGTTTATAAACTGTTTGCCCATATGACGTATTTATAACGCATCG
>JACRUU010000018.1:8257291-8269791 GCA_030449085.1 Kryptopterus vitreolus
AAACAACAAAAACAAAAACAAACCCCAGACAGAGAAAGTGACGGGTGCGATTGGGTGGGATTGGGTGGGATTGGGTGGGATTGTGTGGGATTGGGTGGGATTGGGTGATTTGTTGGTGGGATGTGTGATTGTGTGGGATTGTGTGGGATTGTGTGGGATTGGGTGTGGGATTGTGTGGGATTGTGTGGGATTGTGTGGGATTGTGTGGGATTGTGTGGGATTGTGTGGGATTGGGTGGGATTGGGTGGGATTTGGTGGGATTTGGTGGGATTTGGTGGGATTTGGTGGGATTGGGGGATTTGGTGGGATTTGGTGGGATTTGGTGGGATGGTGGGATTTTGGGTGGATTTTGGGATGGATTGGGTGGGTGGTGGGATTTGGTGGGATTTGGTGGGATTGGGTGGGATTATATGGAGTGAAGTTTCCCAAATCAGAAACAATAATTACAGCATGAATTACTACTGACTCGTACAGACTCCTACTGACTCCCATTGACTCCTACACTCCCACTGATTCCTACAGACTCCTACTGACTCGTACAGACTCCCACTGATTCCTACAGACTCCTACTGACTCGTACAGACTCCTACTGACTCCCATTGACTCCTACAGACTCCCACTGATTCCTACAGACTCCTACTGACTCGTACAGACTCCCACTACCTACAGACTCCTACTGACTCCTACAGACTCCTACAGACTCCTACACTCCTACAGACTCCTACAGACTCCTACCGACTCCTACAGATTCCCACATGACTCCTACTGACTCGTTCTAACATTTAATGACTCCTACTGACTCGTACAGTGGTTTATCGCTCGCTTTCTCTGACTTTGTGTGTGTGTGTGTGTTGTGTGTGTGTGTGTGTGTGTTGTGTTTTTTTTAACTCGACAGTAATCGCTTTTTGAAAAGCGCACGTTTGCGTGACCCTACAGCGTCCTGCCTCGAGCGCAACATGCCCTGCGTAGGCTTCATCACTTCACAATAGACCTGCATAGAAGCCTGTTGTTAACCTCGAGCCCGACTCTATAAACAACAGTGCTCCAGGATTACAGTAACAATAATAATAATTATTATTATTACAATGTTAGTGTTAACTTTATCAGAGAAGTACAAGAGGGTTTCTGATGTAATATAAAAGACACCAGAAAAAGAACTGCAGGAGGAGGGGAGGAGGAGGAAGAGGAAAGGAGGAGGGGGATGAGGATGTGGGAGGGGGGAGGGGGGGGGGGTATGAGGAGGAAGAGGCGGACAAGAGGAGGAGGGGAGGAAGGAGAGAGAGGATACGGGGGAGGAAGAGAGGGGGAGGAGGAGGGGTAGAGAGGTAAGAAAGAGCGAGGCGAGAGGATGAGTGGGAGATTGGGGGGGGGGGGGCGGAGGGGCAGGAAGAGGGAGGAGGAGGTGGGGAAGAGGGGGAGGTAAGGGGAGGGGAAGGAGGGGGGAGGAGTAAGAGGATGAGGGGGGATGGGGGGGAGGAGGAGTGGAGGAAGAGAGGAGAGAGGGGGAGGAGGAAGAAGGAGATGGGGGGTGGAGGAGGAGGAGATGGAGGGGAGGAGGAGGAGGAGGAGGATGAGGAAGGAAGGGAAGGAGGAGGAGGGGAGGATGAGGAGGAGGAGGAAAGGAGGGGAAAGAGGAGGGAGGGAAACGAGGGAGGGGAGGAGAGAGTGAAGAGGAGGGGGACAGGAGGAGGAAGCGGAGGAGGAAGGATGGAAGAAAGGGAGGAAGAGGAGAGAGGGCAGGAAGATTTAGGAGGAGAGGGTAGCGAGGAGGAAGATCCCCTCCTGCTCTTTCCCACACAGAATACATCCCTGATACAGTGTTTGGGAGGGAAGAGAGAGAGAGAGAGAAGAGGGAGAGAGAGAGAGAGAGAGAGGAAGAAGAAAAAGGAGCAAAGAGGGGAAGGGGATAGAGAGAAGAGATGGAGAGAGAGAAGCGGAGGGGGGGGCTAGAGAGAGAGGGAGGGAGAGAGAAAGAGAGGGAGAGAGAGAGAGGGAGGAGAGAGAGGGAGAAGAGAGGGAGAGATGAGAGAGAGAGAGAGAGAGAGAGAGGAGGGAGGAGAGAGAGAGAGAGAGAGAGGAGTGGGAGAGAGAGAGAGAGAGAGGGATGGAGAGAGGGAGAGAGGGAGAGATGGGGAGAGAGAGGGAGAGAGAGCGAGAGAGAGAGGAGAGAGAGAGGGAGAGAAAGAGAGGGGGGGGGGGGGGGAGGGAGAGAGAGGGAGAGAGAAGGATAGAGAGGGAGAGAGAGGAAGAGAGAGAGGAGAGAGAGAGAGAGAGAGGAGAGACGTTCTGGCCGTGTGAGTATTTGGGCAGAAATCCCGATAAGAAATGGAAATAAAGCGTCATTAAGTAAAAGAAAAAGAAAAGAACTTTTCTTTTTCCTCTATAGACCACTGTTTTTTTTTTTTCCATTTCCCTAAAAAAAACACAATCCAACCCGCACACAACAGTTAAAAGCCCGCGGTTTTAAGAAGAAGGAAAGCCCCCGATCAAGCAGCCCGACCCCACCCCCCTTGCCTCTCGGGGGAAACCTCCCGGAGAGAGAGAGAGAGAGAGAGAGAGGAGGGGGAGGAGAGGGAAGAGAGAGAGAGAAGAGGGAGAGAGAAGGGGAGAGAGAGGGAGAGAGAAAAGGGAGGGGGGGGGAGAGGGAGAGAGGGGGGGGGGGGGGGGGAGAGAGGGGAGAGGGGGGGGGGGGGGGGGGGGGGGGGGGGGGGGGGGGGAGAGGGGGGGGGGGGGGGGGGGGGGGGGGGGGGGGGTGGGGAGGGGAGGGGGGGGGAGAGGGAGGGAGAGATCGAGGGGGAGAGAGAGAGAGAGAGAGGGAGATGAGAAGATCACAAACAAGGGAGAGAGAGAGAGAAGAGGGAGAGAGCGAGAGAGAGGGAGGGAGAGAAGGAGGGAAGAGAGAAATCGAAGGGAGAGAGAGACAGAAGAGAGGAGAGGCCGCAAAGAGAGAAGAGAGATGAGAGACAGAAAAAGAGAGAGGAGAGAGTTGAGAAGAGAGAGACAGAAGAGCGACAGAGAAGACAAACCTAGAGACAGAAAGTGACAGAGAGTACGACAGGGAGAGTGGAGAAAGTGACAGAAGAGACATAGAGATAGAGAATGACAGAGAGAGAGAGAGAGCGAGAGGAGACAGAGAAAGAGAGAGAGAGCTCACGAGATACAGAGAGAAGATACCAAATAGAAGACAAGATAAAGAGGAGAGAGTGAGAGATTGGTGAGAGAGACAGACAGGACCCAACACAGAGAGATGCAAAAAGAGGAGACGAGCGCCGAGAGAAGAGAGAGAACAGAGAACGCACAGATAGAGAGACAGAGAGAGAGGAGAATAACAGAGAGAGAACGAGGATAGCAAGCGACAGAGCAGAGACAAGACAGAGAGAGAAGAAGAGACAGAGAACGCCATAGAAATAGAGACAGACAGAGAGAGAGGAAGAGAGCGACAGAGAGAGATAGACAGACAGAGAAACAATACGATGATACCATAGAACGACAAGAGATAGAGGACAACAGAAGGAGCAACAGGAAGAGGGAGAGAATGACAGAGAGAGCAGCGAGAGATAATGACAGATAAGAGAGAATGACCAGCGACATAGGGAGAGAGAGGAGAGGAGAGACAGAGAGAGAGGAGAGAGAGAGAGTTAGAGACAGAGAGAGACAGAGAGAGCGACAGAGAGATACAAGAGAGGAGAGACAGCCAAGAGAGACCAAAGAAAAGCAGAGAGATGGATAGAAAGAAAGACATACATAGAGAATGAACAAAGATAGATGAGAGATCAGAGATAGAGATAAAAAGCGACAGCAGACCAGAGAGAGAAGAGAGAGAGACAAGAGAACGACAGAGATAGAGACAAGAGAGAGAGAGAATAACCATGAGAGAGGAGACAGAAATATAGAGGCAATCGACAGTGAGAGAAACAGACAGAGAAGATGAGAGAGAGCGAGAGAAAGACAAGAACGACAGAGAAAGGACAGACAAAAGAGAAGAGTGAGAGCGCCAGAGAAGAAGAAACGACAGACCATAGAGAGAGAGAGACGAGAAACTACAGGGAGAGAGACAAACAGAGAGCACAGAGAGAAGGGAGAAAATACAGAGAGAGAGAGAGAGAGACAGAGAAAGAGAGAGAGAGAGAGAGAGAATGACAGACAGAGAGAGAGACAGACAGAATGCACAGAGAGAGAGTGTGTGACAGAGAGAGAGAGAGAGACAGAGAACGACAGAGAAAGAGAGAGAGGACGAATGAGACAAAAAGAAAAACGAACAACAGAGAGAAAGACAAGAGAGAGAGAGAGATAGAGAGAATGACAGGAAGAGAGAAAACACAAGAAAGAGGCGAGACAGAGAACCTACAGAGAGAAATGAAACACAAGAGAGAGAGCAGAAGAGGAGAATCGACAGAGATAGAAACTACAGGATGGAAGAGAGAGAGAAAGAAAAACAAAAAACAATGGAAGAAAGACAAAAACAGGCAAAAAACAACAAACGAAAAAAAAAAAAAAGAAAAACACAAGAGACACGAACAAACCCGACAAAAGAGAAACGCGTGAACAGAGAAAGAGAGAGAGAGAGAGAGAGAGAACAGTATAATATAATCCGCACACTATAAATAATATCTACAGGAACTTTCTCACGTTACAATGAAAGCAGGTAAAAACATCCGCTTTCCGATATCACTTTATAATTACACACGCAGATCAATAAACAAGTAAACAGACACCAAGGAATGTGTTTTTTTCCTGAATGATTTTCTTCAATGAGATTTTGATGTAAATAACTATATATATATATATATAAATAAATAAACGTACAGTGGATCTACAAATAATCAATAATTAGAAAACACACGGGAGGATGAACAGAAAACATAAACGGAAAAAAGGCGATAATTATAAAGTGAATATTTTAACGTTTTAACGTTTTCGGCGAAAAAAATCTGTCCTTAAACCCGTAAAAAAAAAAAAAAGCTTCAGTTCAATATTTGCACAGTTACAGTTTATTCATTCATTCATTCATTCATTCATCTCATCTTCTAGCGCTTTATCCGATCTTCCTCGGGTCACGGGGAGTCTGTGTCTATCTCAGGCGTCTATGGGTATTAAGGCAAGATACACCCTGGATGGAATGCCAACCCCACACACACACACACACACACACACACACACATTCATACAGTAGGGACAATTTTCCAAGGTGCCAATCAACCTACCGTGCATGTTTTTGGACCGGGGGAGGAAACCGGAGAACCCGGAGAAAAACCCCCTGAGGCACGGGGAGAACAGATGAACATGCACAACTCCACACACACACGACCGAGACCGGACTCGAACCCGGACCCTGGCGGTGTGAGGCGAACGTGATAACCACTAAACCACCGTGCCCCTCGTTTATTCTTTCATCATTCCTATATTTAATGTCATTCCATAAAAAACAAACCAACACACACCACACATACATAAACAAACAAACAAAAAAACAACAACGAGCTGTAATCCGATGCTGGGGTCGAGTCGAGACGCTGATTTGGTGTTGGGAGGTTCTTTCAGTCGACTCGATATTTCATTCCCACATGAACCTGTATAATTATTTCATTAAATTCATCGAGTTCAAAGACGCTGATGAAGCTCACGCTGTGCTTTTTGGATGGTTGGAAGTGAACTCTTCAAACACGACGGCTTTTCCTCGACGCCACGTCGCCGTTTGATCGCACCATGTGGTCTTTCTACACCCCCCCCCCCCCCCCGTCCCCCCCCCCTCCTCCCCCTCCCCCGCTGCCCTTAAAGTAAAAGACTCATACCTCTAGTCTACTGAGAATATTCCCCATTCCGTCGTGGCTCTGAAGTCGGATCTCGTTTCATAAAACAGCAGCGAAATAAAATCTTTCCGTCAAATTTCCCCGTTCATTCTCTATTGGGCCGGAATGTCGCGGATTTCCGGAAATTCCGAAAAATTGGAGTAACCTACACCTACAATTTGTTTTTTTACTTGGAATGTTAACTTAAAGCGCCACCTAGTGGACAAAATCTTTCCCTGCACCCGAACGTATGTAAGGCTGTAAGGACGTCAGGGTACAGTGATGTACCGTGTCAGGAGGTGACGAGTTACGTGTAACGGCGTTACGGCATTTAATTACAAAATAAAAGTCATTCAAAAGGCACCAAAAACGCCCATTTTGGGGCGGTGGCTATTTTCGGGAGGGGGCGGGGACAGTGACGCACGTTACATCATCAAATTATCCAGCGTTTAAGGCATGTCACATGACCCTGTGTCTGAGTTTGCGGTTACGTGATGACATGCGACAGTCATGTGATCGCGACCGACTCCATCTCGCCTACGAGTGGATATGTCACATGTGCATGTCGGGTTGAACACGGGGCCGAACAGCGGAGCGCCAAATTTCCCCATTCATTCTCTATGGGGCCGGAATGTCGGGGATTTCCAGAAATTCCGAACGTGTGTGGGGTCCGGGAGGTATATGATGGTGAGGTCCATATGTCTACGATGGATGTGCCATAGGTGCATGTCGGACGCTCACAGGTGGAACTGTGAGGCAGGAAATTTCAACCCCATTCATTTTCTATGGGGAAAAAATTCCCGCCTTTTGGCCCCGGGTTCGGAATTCCGCGGTGCGATTCCTTATAAAAGTAACAGCACGGCTCACACCATCGGGACGCACGATATGAGGTGTGATACGTGAGGATCGGACGAGTTACGCGGCGAACATTTGAGCGAAGCGAGAGAGAGATTCTAATAGCGATGCTTTTGCACACGTCACTAATAATGTTATGAATAGGGTCATTTGTAATCTATTACGTTTCCAAGGTAACACTGGTGATGAAGGTGATGTGCTCGGAAATGCAGATGTTCATGAAAGGGAAAGAAACCGTCTGCGATTGCCACTTGACAAAAAAAAAGAAAAAAGAAAAGAGAGGAATAAAAGCTTTTTTTTTTCATCCGAAGAATGAATAATAATTCATTCATTCATTCATTCATTCATCTTCTAGCGCTTTATCCGATCTTTCCCTTTTCCTCGGGTCACGGGGGAGTCTGTGTCTATCTCAGGCGTCTATGGGCATTAAGGCAGGATACACCCTGGATGGAATGCCAACCCATCACAGGGACACACACACACACACACAACACACACACACACACACACACACACACCCCACACACACACACCACACACACACACATTCATACACTAGGGACAATTTTCCAAGGTGTCAATCAACCTACCGTGCATGTTTTTGGGACCGGGGAGGAAACCGGAGAACCCGGAGAAAAACCCCCTGAGGCACGGGGAGAACATGCACAAACTCCACACACACATGACCGAGATGGGAATTGAACCCGGACCCTGGCGGTGCGAGGCGAACGTGCTAACCGCTAAACCACCGTGCCCCTGCTGAATAATAATAATAATAATAAAAAACATAAATCTCCAACATTAGCTCTTACCGCTGTGCTGTTTTATTTGTCATGACAATGATTTAAGGAGCTAATGATGCGGCTCGGCGAGCGGATCGACCCCCGGCTCCGGCCCGGAATTCCGATCGGAACGGAGTGGGATAGGAGGAGAAACAGCAGGCCTGCCGTATCCGCCGCCGCCGTTATTCCCTAATGAATTATGGTCACTGCTTCTGAGGATAAAGAACAAGAGGCTGCAGAGATGAATAAACCCCCTCCCTCCTCTCTCTCTCTCTCTCTCTCTCTCTCTCTCTCCCTCTCTCCATCTCTTTGCCACGAGCCTCAATTACACACTTCTCATGCAAAATTGCCTCCAATCTCCAGAACCTCATTAGTCTGTGCGCTGCACCGCCGCCGCTCGCGTCTGCTCGGCTTTTAAATAACGCAGGAGCTTTTGTGATCATTTAACACGTTTTACGTCGAAATAATAATAACAATATTAAAAAAAAACACACACACAATGCGATGTGAACACCGTCCTGCAGATGTGCCTCGTACAGATGTTACTTTACAGATACTCGCGCTATAGAGCGTGCTCCCCGCTCTACAGATGTTACTTTACAGATACTCGCGCTATAGAGCGTGCTCCCCCGCTCTACAGATGTTACTTTACAGATACTCGCGCTATAGAGCGTGCTCCCCGCTCTACAGATGTTACTTTACAGATACTCGCGCTATAGAGCGTGCTCCCCCGCTCTACAGATGTTACTTTACAGATACTCTACCTCCCCCGCTCTATTACAGTGCTCTCCGCTCTACAGATGTTACTTTACAGATACTCGCGCTATAGAGCGTGCTCCCCGCTCTACAGATGTTACTTTACAGATATTCGCGCTACAGAGCATGCTCCCCGCTCTACAGATGTTACTTTACAGATACTTGACCTATTACAGTGCTCCCCGCTCTACAGATGTTACTTCACAGCTCTCCGCTATAGATGTTACTTTACAGATACGCTATAGTGCTCCCCGCTCTAGCTCAGTAGCGCTCAGAGCGTGCTCCCCGCTCTACAGATGTTACTTTACAGATACTCGCGCTCGCTATGTTACTTTACAGATACTCGCGTATAGAGCGTGCTCCCCCGCTCTACAGATGTTACTTTACAGATACTCGCGCTATAGAGCGTGCTCCCCCGCTCTACAGATGTTACTTTACAGATACTTGCGCTCCCGCTATACTCAGATACGCGAGCTGCCCCGCTCTACAGATGTTACTTTACAGATACTCGCGCTACAGATGTTACTTTACAGATACCGCGTGCTCCCCGCTCTACAGATGTTACTTTACAGATACTCGCGCTATAGAGCGTGCTCCCCGCTCTACAGATGTTACTTTACAGATACTTGCGCTATACAGCGTGCTCCCCGCTCTACAGATGTTACTTTACAGATACTCGCGCTATAGAGCGTGCTCCCCGCTCTACAGATGTTACTTTACAGATGGATCAGATGTAGAAAGGCTTTACAGATGTTTCACCTTTGAGAGCGACAGCAATTTATTTTGCTTGACAGATGTGTTAAGAGTGCTCTCAGCTTTACAGATGTTGGCTTTGAAATTGCGATGAGCATTACAGATGTTGTTTGACAGAAAGGTTTGCATTTTAAGAGTGCTCTACAGATGTTCATTTACAGATGTTTCGCCTTTTGAGGGTGCTCTCAGATATACAGATGTTGCTTTACTGATGAGCTGGTGTTGAAAGGCCTCTCAGCTTTACAGATGTTTGCTTTGAAAGAGCGCTGAGCTTTACAGATGTTGTTTTACAGAAAGGTTTGCATTTAAGATTGCTCCCAGCTCTACAGATGTTAATTTACAGATGTTTCACCTTTGATAGCGATAGGGGATTTTGCTTGACAGATGTGTTAGAGTGCTCTCAGCTTTACAGATGTTTTGCCTTTGAGCGTGTTTCACAGATGTTTTACAGATGTTGCTTTACAGATGATCTGGTGTTGAAAGGGCGCTCTGCTTTACAGATGTTTGCCTTTGAGAGTGAGCTCAGATATACAGATGTTCTATACAGATGTTACAGATGCCTTTAAGAGTGCTCTCGGCTTTACACACGATGCCTCATAGATGTTTTGCCTCTGAGACGACTCTCAGCTTTACAGATGTGCTCTGAAAGTGATCTCAGCTTTACAGATGTTTTGCCTTTACAGATGTGCTCTCGGCTTTACACACGTTGCCTTATATAGGTTTTGCCTCCGAGACGACTCTTAGCTTTACAGATGTGCTCTGAAAGTGCTCTCAGCTTTACAGATGTGCTCTGAAAGTGCTCTCAGCTTTACAGATGTGCTCTGAAAGTGCTCTCAGCTTTACAGATGTGCTCTGAAAGTGATCTCAGCTTTACAGATGTGCTCTGAAAGTGCTCTCAGCTTTACAGATGTTTAGCCTTTGAAAGTGCTCTCAGCTTTATAAATGCTGCTTCCGTTTTGGAAGTAGTCCCAGCCGCCTTACAGATGTTTTGCAGATGCTTTACTATTGTTGCTTTGCAGATGTCCCGCCGTTTACAGATGTGACGCATCGCTACAGAGATCAAACACGCAATCCAGTGACTTCATGATCAGCACTTCCACCTCTCTGATCTCCACCCCGAGGATCCGATTCAGCACCTGAGCCGTAATCTCATTTCACGCCAGCGACTCCGAGTGAGAGAACCCCGAGAGAAACATCACGCTGATGAGTCTCATCCAGATGTGGATGAAGGACGAATAACACACACACACACACACACACACACACACACACACACACACACACTTCAGCTCCTGGTTGTGTAGGTTAACAAGCGAGCGCCGAGCCTGCTGCGGGATTTAATGAGCTCCGAAACGTCGAGTCTCTTCATTAAACCAGAAATCAAACTCTGTTTGTTTCTCCAACAAGAGTCTCTGATTCACACGCAACACATCCTTCATTACCAACAAACACACACAAAAAAACACCACCACCAACACAAAGAGATCTCACACACACTCTTATCTGATTCTGATCCAGGATCAGTCGTTATAAGGAGCCATTTCCCCGCAATAAATTGTACAAAACAAACAAACAAACAAACAGACGTCTGGCTTTATGTAGATAAATGTATAGTTGTTCCTGGCGTGATGACGGCTCTCAGAGTGTCGTTGGGGGGAAAAAAAAAAAACGATTCAATAAAACAAATAAAAAACAAACCTCGTTAAACAAAGGGTTAATAAATAAATAAATATGTAAATAAAACGGAACAAAACAGAGAAGAGTAGAGACAAGCTACATAAGAAAAACCGTACAAAACAAAATAAAAAAATAACGTTGGAAAATAATGTTGCTAATGATGCAACAAAATTCTTTTTGTTATAATGAATTAATAAATAAAGCTCATTAATAACTCAATATTAACTCATTAAGCAAACAGATGGACGAATAGAAAAAAAGAAAGAAAGAAAGACAGACAGAAAGAAATATATAAACAAACACATTGTACAATAAGGAGAAAGAAAGAAAGAGTGTCTGGATTAAGGGATGACTCAAGGATGGATAGATGTTTGGAATGATGGAAGGAAGGAAGGAAGGAATATATAAACAAACACATTGTACAATAAGTAGAAAGAAAGAAAGAAAGAAAGAAAGAGTGTCTGGATTAAGGGATGAATCAAGGATGGATAGATGTTTGGAATTAAAGAAGAAAGAAAGAAAGAAAGAAAGAAAGGGCCAATAGATAGACATAATAAAATAAATAAATAAATAATGGAGTGATGGATGAATGGATGGAGTGATGGAAGGAAGGAAGGACAGACAGATAGACAATAAAGACTGACATTTAAAAACTCTCAAAATCGTTTGAATTGTTGTTATTAGGAAAAACGAATCCACTTTTTTTTTGCCGATTCGGCTCCAAATTGATGGAAAAGAAAAAGAAAAAAAAGAAAAAAGAAAAGTCGCCACAATTTCCCGAATCCGACCCCGTCGGTGTGGAATTTACATCCACAGTGTGAAGTGAACGCGGTAGAGGAGAAAATGACACGTCCTGCACGCTGAATTAACACCCACATCTCCGGCTGTATATCCACTAACACACGGCTACGCAGTAAAACGCAGTAAAAACACATTAAAATACAGTAAAACACATTAAAACGCAGTAAAACGCTCCCCTATCGGGCCGAAGGGAACGCCGTAATCAGCGCTCGCGTACTCCACAGCCACAAACGTCATTCCTGTTCCGCAGGAAAATCCATTCAAGAAAAAAAGCGCGTCCTTGGAATGAAGACAAGTGGAAATCAATGCGCTGGTATGAGAAGATGCATCATAATGGCGTGTAATGTATTGCAGTATGGATGTGCGTAATGGCTTATGAACGTGTTCTCGGACATGTTATGAGTTCACGCCAGCGAGAGGATACGAGCGGAGTCACGGCACGCTGGAGCCAAAACAGTCTCCGGTGCTTCGATATCAGAAAATAGAAATAAGAAGGAGGGAAGGGTATTTTGGGTTTGTTCACGAGGTGACGGCCCAGTTTTAACTCTAAACGTCAACACTCAACACAAACAGCAAATATTACTGTGAACATCTCAATACTGTGCTGTTTCTGTTTTATTATTATTATTATTATTATTATTATTATAAACACTATTGATACACATTTTCCACATTAATACACTTTGCTGCAGCACTTCATCACAATAATACAAAAATACAAGGATATGAGGATGAGAAATATGAACGTGTGAGGATAAAAGAATGTGAGGATGAGAGGATACGAGGATATCTAAGGATGAGGATACGTGTTAGGATATGAGAATTATAAGGGTATGAGAATATAGGATATAAGAATGTGGAGATATGAGAATATAAGGATATGAGAATATGGGGATATGAGAATATGCTTATATAAGGATATGAGGTTGTGAGGATGTAAGGATATGAGAATATAAGGATATGAGAATATGGGGATATGAGAATATGAGGATATGAGAATATGAGGATATGAGAATATTGGGATATGAAAATAAGGGCATATGAGAATATGAGGAAAAGAGAATATGGGGATATGAGAATATGAGGA
>JACRUU010000018.1:8274791-8392291 GCA_030449085.1 Kryptopterus vitreolus
GAGCGACTTACAACTGAGCAACTGAGGGTTAAGGGCGTTGCTCAAGGGCTCCCACTAGTGGCAGCTTGGTGGTTGTGGGGTTTGAACCTGCGATCTTTTGGTCCAGAGGCCGACACCTTAACCACTGGGCTACACCACCACCTCCCTGATCACGTTCCTGAAATGTTTTTGTTTTCTTCCCCAAATCCAACAACAAGGTGATGTAGATACAGACTGATAAACAGATAACAAACACACAAGCAATAAATACTAAATAAAAACAATAAATCCTTAAAAAAAAAAACAAGACTGAAAAAATGTCCCCCAGCGCTGTTAAAAACACCACTCTATACCATCTTGGGAAAAGCAGATCGGAAACAAGCGGAGTTCAAAGCGCTGACGCTGGAGACTCCTTCCACCGAGGTGTATCAGATTCCATGTTATCGGTGATTATAGATGTTATACTGGTACATTATTCCAACCCATAGCCTTCCTTCATCCCCAGCCTGAGCTGCAGCTGCCCATGTCCTGAGGATTTCAGCACCGGACAGCGACAAATGTTCCTCCAATGTTAGGAGTCAGGAGGAGGAAATCCGAGGTTGCTTTCGAAGCGGTGCTGATCCGGCGCTGATCCGGCGTGTCTTGTGGTGAATAAACATGGTGTCATTTTTCACCGTTTGATCGAAGGTGACCGAATTTCTTTTATTTATTTATTTATTTATTTTTTTCCTTTTGGCAGACGCCGTTATCCCAGAGCGCCTTGAGGAACTGATGGCCTTGCTCAAGGGTCCACAAGGTGGTGATGGTGGGATCTGAACCTGAGATCTTCCGGTCTGGAGAATAATGCCTTAACCACCGAGCTACCAGGATGTATGATGAATCAGTTTTTCCAGTTGAATGTTAGTAAGCACTGGCACTGGAGACTCCTTCCACACATGTATCAGGACGAGTCGCTGTTCGTTAATCCGTTTGCTAGTCAACGAATGAAGACTATTAAAAGTCGCCTCGTTAACCTCGTTAACAGCCGTTTGGTTCTTCGCCAAACGGTGGTTTAGTCTGGTTTAGATGAAGAGATCTGCTTTACATGTGGTGGAAATGATCTCCGGCTAGAGAGATCCAAATCTCGTGGATGAACTGGATCGCAACCCAGTCCTCCTCATCGCGCCTACATCACTACCTCCATAGCGGATTTTCATAGTGGCCAAGATCACGAGTTAAAATTCCAGCCACACCACTACTGGGGCCCCTGAGTAAGGCCCTGAAGCCCATACGTGCACCAATCTCTACAAGTACAATCCAAAATATAGAACATATAGATCTTTTCAGAGTGGAGGACTCGCTGTGGAATAGGATGTTCCGACAGAAGTCCATTGTTAAAAAGCGATATAAATAAATAAATCAATCAGAAAACGTTTCAGGCGGCAAACAAAACAAAGCACAGATAAACAAAAACAAATGGAGGGTCTTTAAATGGAAATGCAGACACAATTCCCACCGGGAGGAAATAAAATAAAGCCGCGTTTATATTATAAATAGGTCAGTGTGCTGATGTTTGTTTTGTCCCTTAAGCGCTGCGTTTTTGCTCGATAATAGACGAAACACTTGTGTTTTTATGTTTAAAGCGCCGCACCGAAACCCCCGGCTGAGGTAATGAGGTTATTACATCACAGTCAGCCTGGTTAATCTTTTAGTAATTACCTCGAGCGCTACACATCTGCTCACCGTGCTGCAGTGCTACACCGCTACGCTACTGCTACCGCTACGCTACTGCTACTGTAGTGCTACGCGCTGTTTTTCGGACTCGGATTAGCGCAATCGTCGGATTCATCGGAAAACGTCCGGGAAACGTGACGCTGCGGGTTTACCAAAGGACAACAATCCGTTTATTATTTTCCTGCCGTTTCCTTCCTCGCCCTGTTTTTGTCACCGAAAAAAAGTCTAACACTGGAGACTCCTTCCATAAATATAAATCGCAGCAATCGCCTATTCTCGTTACACCCATAGATTATCCCGCAGTTTTTGTCCGATCCTCACGGATCACACCTCATATCGTGCGTCCCGATGGTGTGAGCCGTGCTGTTACTTTTATAAGGAATCGCCCCACGGAATTCCGAACCCGGGGCCAAAAAGAGGGATTTTTTTCCCATAGAAAATGAATGGGGTTGAAATTTCCTGCCTCACAGTTCGGGCCTGTGAGCGTCCGACATGCACATATGACACATCGACATGTACGGGGTCCGGAGTGGATCACCATCATATACCTCCTGAATCCCACACACGTTCGGAATTTCGGGAAATCCGTGACATTCCGGCCCCATAGAGAATGAATGGGGAAATTTGACGCGACGCTGTTCTGCCCGTGTTTGCCCGACATGCACATGTGACATATCCACTCGTTGGTGAGATGGAGTCGGTCGTGAACATATAACTGACGCATGGCGTCACGTAACCTCAAACGTGAAAAATCGGCGAGACGGCGAAACTCTGAGACAGGGTCATGTGACATGTCTAAACGCTCGGCACATCGACGGGAGTCGGGCGCTGGATAATTTGATGATGTCACGTGTGTCACTGGCCACGCCCCCTCCCGAAAAAATGTGTTTGGTGTTTTTGGTGTCTAAACACTCCCATGTCTCGTTGATACGTATCGTCCAATCAGCATTCAGGATAAGTAGTATAAATGCGCATCTCCATATCCGTCCTTTCGCCAATGCAACGTAGAATCGCGGAGCGTTAATCGCACGTTTATTAAATTAGTACCGTTAAAGCGAATTTGCGTTAAAGCGTTGTAATACACTTTACACACTTTGTAATAATTCCGACAGCCCTAAGCATTCTTATCCCGCATGCTTTTGTATATCTTTTAGTGATTTATAACATTCAGGATTTCACGCTCTACATCTTTAAAAAAAAAATGCAAATCCGTCCACGACGCCTCGCAGTACAAACGCTGCCGCCGCCGCCTTGTATCTCGCGCACACTTTATTCAATCGATTCAGCACATGGTTGACTTTTATGCCGATGCGAATCGCTGAATCTTACGCTCGCTAATCAGTGCTGCTCTTTCAACTCCTGCGCTGCGTAACCGAGTCACGCGTAACAACCAGGAAAGAAAGGCTGAAGCTTCGCTCCAGTTTCAGCACCTTGATATTCCTCTAACCTACAAAACTGCGTTCTGATACGAACGTCTGGCCTCCTAACGTTCCTCTAACGGCTCCTCGCCCACCTGGAACTCACAACGTAGTCATTCTGCTGGGTTCATGGTGGGGGGGGGGTATTAAGTATCAAGCAGATATTAAGCTGGATTTGACCCATAGAGGAAGTGTAAGCAAGAGGGAGAGAAAGAAAGGGACAGAAATTCACACACACAGCTGCAACATGTATTTTTGAGGAATCCATGAGTAATGCAAAGGGATGATAACGAGCGAGAGAGAGAGAGAGAGAGAGGGAGAGAGAGGGAGAGAGCGAGAGAAAGGTTAGGGATGACGGCACAGCAGAGCAAATGTGAGGATTTGTCTGAACTTAAACAGAAAGGGACAGCTCACTCCTAACATCTGGACCTGGATACTACTGTGGATTTAATCACATCACATAGATCGTGTGTGTGTGTGTGTGTGTGTGTGTGTGTGAGAGAGTGTGTGTTTGGGGAGAAATCCATTCCATTTGGATTAGCTGTGTGCCTGAACAAAGACTCCGTCTGTTAGAGAACGTCATACAGGACCAGAATTACGGATCAGTAGATTAAAGAGGTAATATGTAACTTTTACATGCGGCTCTCATCAGCACCGGTAGTGCGCATAGACAAAGCGTGGGGGCGCCTTTGAGCACCTTGTGCCCGAACGCTGCACTAAAAAAAAAAATTCCTGATTTTCTGGACAATTTTCTTATTTTTTTAAATGGGTTTTTTTTCCCAGTGGTTTGTAGTTTTTTTCAATTTAGATGACGACAATTTTACACGATTAAAACTGTTGTTAAAGTAAAGAGATAATTTCATTGAAAGTTGCATTTCCAACGCAACCTGGGAAGTGCATGGGAAATGGGAATTGCATGGGGGATTGGGAATGGCATGGGTATTTGGAATTGCATGGGGGATTGGGAATTGCATGGGGGATTGGGAATTGCATGGGAAATGTGAATTGCATTGGGGATTGGGAATTGCATGGGAAATGGGAATGGCATGTTTATTTGGAATTGCATGAGGGATTAGGAAATGCATGGGGGATGGGAATTGGGAATGGGAATGCATGGGAATTGCATGAATGGGCATGGGATTGGGATTGCATGGGAAATGGGAATTGCATGGGGGATTGGGAATTGCATGGGGGATTGGGAATTGTATGGGAATTAGGAATTGCATGGGGGATTGGGAATTGCATGGGGGATTGGGAATTGCATTGGGGATTGGTAATTGCATGGGAATTAGGCATTGCATGGTGGATTGGGAATTGCATTGGGAATGGCATTGGGAATTGGGAATTGCGTGAGAATTGGGAATTGGGAATGGCATTGGGAATTGGGAATTGCGTGAGAATTGGGAATGGCATTGGGAATTGGGAATTGCATTGGGAATTGGGAATGGCATTTTGAATTGGGAATTGCATTGGGAATTGGGAATGGCATTTTGAATTGGGAATTGCATTGGGAATTGGGAATGGGAATTGGGAATTGCATTTTGAATTGGGAATTGCATTTTGAATTGGAATTGCATTGGAATGGGGAATTGCATGGAATGGGGCATTTTGAATTGGGAATTGCGTGAGAATTGGGAATTGCATTGGGAACTGTACATTTCATGAGAATTTTGAATTGCATGTTTCCAAATAAAATGTCCATATAAAGTCGTTCATTTCTGCACCAGACATTTTTGAGATTCGGAAATATTTGAGAATGAAACATAAAATATAAAGAGACACTGTGATAAACAAACAAACAAACAAACAAATAAATAAATAAATGCACATCCAGTTGTGGGTTTAAATCAGAAGGCCTGGGCGAGACGTGGGCGAGAATCTCTATTTATTTATTTATTTAATTATTTTTTAACAAAGGCGGTCATAAGGGAAGTATGGAAGGTTGCTACTCTTCCGCTTTTTTAACCTCGGCACAGTAAATATCTGCTCAGTCGCAGCTCGGCTAATCAGTTTGGAACCCCGAGCAGTGTCACACGACGCCGGATTTAATAAAGCTCCGTCCTCTGACTTAATCAATCACAATTCCTGGTGACGGCAGAAGCGCCTGATGAAATAATGTATTCCGCTCCTTCGCTTCCTGTGAGCGGATTTCTTTTTTTTTTTTTTTTTTTGGTGAGCATGAAAGCGAGTAAAAACGCCGCGCAAAACTATCAGAGGCAGAGGGACATTAAGAGACGCAGTGCAGAATGGAGACTTTCTCTCTTTCGCTCGTCCTCCCTCGCTCTCTTTCGCTTTAACACCTCTCCATGTGGCGTCTTGTCCACGTGTAAATACCAGCTGCCGAGTGTCTCGGGGGGCCATCGGAGCAAACGAACAGATAAACTCATGCACAATGCATATGGTGTCATAAATATCATGCAGCACATATGTGCATACATGCACACACACACACACACACACACACACACACACACACACACGAGTAGTGGGCTATCAAAACAAAATGGTGGAGGTTATGATGTAAGCAATGAAATTGGTGGGATGAAGCCGATACAAACATCACTGTTACAAACATTTTGTTTTTATCCTTTCATTCATTCATTCATCTTCTAGCGCTTTATCCGATCTTCCCTCGGGTCACGGGGAGTCTGTGTCTATCTCAGGCGTCTATGGGCATTAAGGCAGGATACACCCTGGATGGAATGCCAACCCATCGCAGGACACACACACACACACACACACACACATTCATACACTAGGGACAATTTTCCAAGGTGCCAATCAACCTACCGTGCATGTTTTTGGACCGGGGGAGGAAACCGGAGAACCCGGAGAAAAACAACCCCTGAGACACGGCGGAGAACATGCACAAACTCCACACACACATGGCCGAGACAGGGAATCGAACCCGGACCCTGGTGGTGTGAGGCGAACGTGCTAACCACCCTAAACCACCGTGATCTCTGCTCCTTCACTCTGCGTTATGATGGCAAATAAAACAACAACAAAAGTTCAGTGCATCCGCTCACGCTTCCTAAATTTCCACCTACTAGCTGCGCATTCACAACAGGTACGATCTCCTCACTATATTAGCGTATATTACCGTACGGAACCTTACGCAAGCGCATCGCATTCCCAAATCCGTATTACGCATTTTTAGCACATTTTTACCGAACGCAATAAAGCGCTTCCGTATAACCTAAACACCGTATCACCAGTTTATATGGAAAAGCAACCGGAACACAATTCTTAAAGGAGCCACGTCCCATATTTTACACTTCAAACCAACACTAAACAAATAACATTGTCATTAACGAGAAATTACTATTAAAAGAAAAATTTGGAGAGTAAAATAAATATTAAATAATCAATCATTTGATTAAAGGGAGAGATTTTGAGAGAAATGTATATAATTATAACATCTGTTACAGTATTGAAAAGTATTCATTTATTGTACATTGAAAATGCATATATATATATATATATATATATATATATATATATATATATATATATATATATATATATATATATATATATATGTGCATTATTATGGGACCTCCTCGATCAGTCTAAATTCAGGTTAGATGGTTTGGAACGAGTTGGAATGGAAAGTGCTGGAAAAGGCAGCCCACAACACAAATCTTTATTTATTTATTTATTTATTTATTTATGAAAACCATTCCAGGTGAACGCTCATAAGGCTGCGTGAGAGAGAATAATGCTACATAACGCTGTAATATGTACGAGTGTCGGGGCTGCTGTTCATCAGCACCTCTAACTGAACAGATTGTCGAACACAACATCACTGTTATAATCCAATTTTAATCCTCTTTCCAGAGGAACGACTCAGTCAGCAGGGGGGTGTTTCTCACACTGGTGTGTGTTCGAGGGGAAAAAAAAAGGATGTGTGTGTGTGTGTGTGTGTGTGTGTGTGTGGGTATACACTGGACCCTGGCAGACACACTCTTTAGCTCATCAGCACATCCAACTGACCTACATACACATTCACACCCACGCGTGTGCATGCACGCAGACACACACACACACACACACACACACACACACACACACACACACACACACACACACACAGATCTTTTGCGAGAGCTCCGACGCGCGAGCTTGTTGTCATGGAAAAAGTGTGGAGGCGCAACCGATCCCGTGTAAACGCCTGAGATTTCTGCATGATGCCGCGCTTCCCACACACACGGGAAGCGTTTAGCGAGGCCTGATCTCGCCCGCGAGAGAACGAAAGAGAGCGTGAGATTCTAATATATCACAATAATCTTACAGTCTTTTTTTTTTGGCCGTCACAGCGGTGTGTTGCCATGGCAGCCGCGGTTACACCGTTTGGCGTCGGGTGGGGGCGGGGGTTCGGGGGGGGGGGGTTTTTGTACCGGCGGTTTTGTTGTGATGTGACGGAATTCAATCTCAGCCGGTGTCCTGATCTTTTATTAAGTGGTTTCCTCGACACCGTTACGCACCGATCAATACGCCGCGTTCACGCAGGGCCTCGATCCTGATTGGCCAGGAAGGATTTTCTGTTAATAGCGACTTGGAGAGAAATAAACAGGAGATGATGCAATTATACGGTTTGTGTAACGTATGGATAGATAGACAACAGAAAGATGGACGGAGACAGACAGACAGACAGACAGATAGACAGACATACAGACAGACTACATCTTCCATGTTAAACAAACGCAATTAAATCGTTCTGTTTGGAACAAAAGATGGATGATGGAAGGAAAGATGGATGGATAAACAGATAGACAGACAGACAGTTAGATAGATAGATAGATAGATAGATAGATAGATAGATAGATAGATAGATAGATAGATAGATAGATAGATAGATAGATAGATAGATAGATAGATAGAAAACACAAAAAATGGATGGATGGATGGATGGAAGGAAACATAAATAGATAGATAGATAGATAGATAGATACAGATACATACAGACAGATAGATAGAGACAGACGACAGACAGATAGATAGACAAACACAAAAAGATGGATGGATGGATGGAAGGATAGATAGATAGATAGATAGATAGATAGATAGATAGATAGATACAGACAGATAGATAGAGACAGACAGACAGATAGATAGAAAACAGAAAAGATGGATGGATGGATGGAAGGATAGATAGATAGATAGATAGATAGATAGATAGATAGATAGATAGATAGATAGATAGATAGATAGATAGATAGATAGATAGATAGATAGACAGGCAGACAGATAGATAGAAAACACAAAAGATGGATGAATGGACAGATGGACAGGTGGATGGATGGATGGATGGAAGGAAACATAAATAGATAGATAGATAGATAGATACAGACAGACAGATAGATAGAGACAGACAGACAGACAGATAGAAAACACAAAAGATGGATGGATGGATGGAAGGATAGATAGATAGATAGATAGAGACAGACAGATAGATAGAGACAGACAGACAGATAGATAGAAAACACAAAAGATGGATGAATGGACAGATGGACAGGTGGATGGATGGATGGATGGATGGATACATATATAGATAGACAGATAGACAGACAGACAGATAGATAGAAAACACAAAAGATGGATGGATGGACAGATGGATGGATGGACGGATACACATATATATAGATAGATAGATAGATAGATAGACAGATAGATAAATATACAGGTAGAGATAGATAGACAGACCAGACAGACAGACAGACAGATCGATAACACCTTCCAGGTTAAAGAGACGTAATGAAATGGTTGAAGCTCGTGGTTCTCCGTGTGCTGGAATGGGAGCGCGAGTGTGTTTCTGTATGTATACGTGTACAGGAGGGAGAAGATACAGGACTGTAATGGCCTGCCACTGGCTCCAGCTCGGGCTCCTGTCAGATGCCTGGAGTGAGCTATAATTGGCAGAGTTATGGAAATAAACTCCTGCAAGCCCTGGAGAATATCACAAGCCCCGGAGGTGTGAATACAGAGGAGCTTCACAATACAGCTGCTCCTGTGTGTGTGAGAGAGAGAGAGAGAGGAGAGAGAGAGAGAGAGAGAGAGAGCTGAAAAACTCCATGAGATCCGGAGCGAGAGACTGACGGATACAGCTGCTTTTTTTTTTTATTCCTTGTGGTTTTAGCGCCACTGCAGTTCAGATCAAGTTCATCGACGTGAAGTGATAACTGATATAAAGTTAACATTCTGTACAAAGCACAGAGAAAAAGAGGGACTCGGAGGGACTTCAAACTCATCGTCCTCGTGTTCCACATCTGTATTACGGTGTCCCTCGGAGGGCGAGGTGTAAGTATAAGACAGTATAGAGTGTGTGATGTGCGATGTCACCTCATAACACAAAACACACACGCACACACACAGACGGACAGACAGATAGATAGACAGGTGACGGACAGACAGATACATAAATGGACAGATGGATGGAGAGACAGATAGATAGGTAGATAAACAGATAGATAGATAGCTAGAGATACAGATGGATGGATGAACAGACAGATAGATAGACAGACAGATAGAGATAGACATACAGATGGACGGACGAACAGACAGACAAGAGATAGACATACAGATGGGCGGAAGATCAGACAGACAGATAGATAGATTGATAGATAGACCGACAAGACAGACAGATAGAAATAGACATACAGATTGACGGACAAACAGACAGACAGACAGACAGATAGAAATAGACAGACAGATGGACGAACAGACAGACAGACAGACAGATAAAATAGGCATACAGATGGACAGACGAACAGACAGATAAACAGATAGAGATAGACATACAGGTGGATGGACAGGTAGACAGACAGATAAACAGACAGACAGATAGAGATAGACATACAGATGGACGGACAGGCAGACAGACAGATAAACAGACAGACAGACAGAGATAGACATATAGATGGACGGATGAACAGACAGACAGATAGATAGATATAGACAGAAATAGACATACAGATGGACGGACAGGTCGACAGACAGATAGATAGAGATAGACATACAGATGGATGGATGATCAGACAGACCGACAGACAGATAGATAGATAGAGATAGACATACAGATGATAGATCAGACAGACCGACAGACAGATAGATAGATAGAGATAGACATACAGATGGACGGACAGGTAGACAGGCAGACAGACAGATAAACAGATAGAGATAGACATACAGATGGACGGACAGGCAGACAGACAGATAGACAGACAGATGTGATAAGGATAGAGATAGACATACAGATGGACGGACAGGCAGACAGGCAGATAGACAGACAGATGTGATAAGGATAGAGATAGACATACAGATGGACGGACAGGCAGACAGACAGACAGATGTGATAAGGATAGAGATAGACATACAGATGGACGGACAGGCAGACAGACAGACAGATGTGATAAGGATAGAGATAAATATACAGATGGACGGACAGGCAGACAGACAGATACAGACAGATGTGATAAGGATAGAGATAGAATATACAGATGGACGGACAGGCAGACAGACAGACAGATGTGATAAGGATAGAGACCTACACTTGACGTGTGGTAGGTAAAGTAAAGACGAGACGGCGGGTGAAGCTGGTTTCCTGCGTGCTGTGAGCGTTTGTCTGTCCTGAGGCCATCTGGCTTCGTGTGACTAATAAAGGATCCTGTCACAGGCGATTAGCCGGAGCACGACTGACACTGTCGCTACACATCGGGGTCACATTCAGGGCCGCCGGGGACGTCGTTCCACCAGAGAGCCCGTCTCTCCAAACTGCACCCTGGGATAACATCCCGATTGCCTTTAATGCTCCGTCACGCCAGTCTCTGGAGCCCAAATGGCAAAATTATCATTCGGTACGCTTCGCGCTCCGACAGAGGTGAATCTCTCCGACAGAGTCTTCAAATCAGCGTCCTCGTTAGCCTCCGTTTCAGCAAATATCCCTCTGCTAGGAAGCAGCCTACAGGGAGACGATGACTAATCCCGGACCGAACCCTGGGCGTAAAAACCCGGCCGCAAGTCGAGTGAGGATCCGCGCCGGCCGAGTGTACACAGGACATCGCTCGCGGCGCTAATATTAAAACCCCCGGAGGAAACGCCGGATAGATCCGTCAATTAATAAATGTCACGGCTCTCAGGCTCCGTTTCTCGCAGCCGGCCGGAAAATAGCGCCTCGGGGAAAAGACGGGGAGACATTTCGGACATTTCTCGACGCTCCCGGGAACGTTTCATCAGGTGACGAGAGAAACCGCGATTGAAAACGCTGTCTGGAGCTTCGAGACGGGAGGAAACAAACAAACAAAAAAAAAAACCCGGAAAGATATCTGCGTAAAATAAACGTCATTATTCCGTACGCGCGTGAATAGTGTTGCTAATCGTCAACGTATATTAACGTGCTTTTAATTCCACCAAGCCGCCACTAGTGGGCGCTTGAGCAAGGCCTTCCTAGTCAACCCCAGCCATTCGGGTCGCGCAATTCCTAGAGGCGCTAAAAATGTTAGGAAGGGCTTAAAAAAACAAATATTCGGGCCGTCCGTTGCAGCGCCCCCTAGTGGGAGTATGATGAATGTGCCTTAATTGGTCAAGAAAGCGATTTTTTGAAGATGTTAGCAGATATATCCAGTAATAGATGTCGCAAAATATGTGTCCAAAGTCACGTGTCCAAATATTCCCAAATGGTGAGGATAAAACGCCGCTGCTATGTTCGCTAATTAACCTACATTCCCTAAGTGGCTAGCTGCGTAAGTGTTACAGCAGCAATCAGGGTCTAACGAGCAGCTGTACAAGTCTACAAACGAATCAATACCGGCATAGTTGTTGGTTTTTCCCCTCACTAGAGACTGTGTGTGTGTGTGTGTGTGTGTGTGTTTGGGGGAGGTGGAGGTTAAGACGGAGTGTGTCGAGTCGGTTGATGGCGAAGTGAGGACGCGGCGCTAATAAAGTCCCACCGAGAACACTTACACCGCTCTCTCTCGCGCGTCCGCATCGATCCGCCGCCGCACTAATCTACAACACCAGACGTTAAACATAGATTTGTTCGGAAAGACGCTTCGTGTCGGATCGGGAAGGAGGAGGAAGAAGAAGGAGGAGAAGAAAACTTGTCGTGATAAGAGCGGAGCGTAACCAAGCGATGGTACGGGTTCATGCGTCATTCCTTTTAATCAGCTCCCCGAAGTCTTTAAGTGCTTGTTATAGAGTACAGGTTTGAGTTGCAACTAAATCCTCCGGTTTATCAAGCTGTTCCTTGTCTTCGGAAATAAGAAAAAGAAGAGAGAGAGAGAAAAAAAGAGAAAAACAACAACAGCAGACGATGTGATGGAAAAAAAGGAGAAAACTTGAAATGGCTATATTTCAATCAATATATATATATATATATATATATATATATATATATATATATCTATATATATATATATATATATATATATATATATATATATATATATATATATATTATATATGGGCTCATATAACACTCGCTGCTCACGGTTACCGAGACTGAAAAACGCACAGCTATTTATTCTATTATTTGTTGATCATTTTATACGCCCTCTGTTCCATTTATGCGTTTGGGCACAAAAAAAAATTGTGAGGAAATAACACCTAAAATAGTTCATTTCTTAATCACTTCGTAAATACTGTAATAAATCCATAATGTGTTTTCTATCCATGATTTTTTAAATTCATTTTCACCCCCCCCTTCCCCTTCCTTTCCCCCCCCCTTTTCCCCCCCCCCCCTTCCCCCCCGAGTTTTGAACGCTGCAGCCGAGACCGAAAAAAAAAATCTGGCAACTTGCACAGGTGTGAACTACATGCAGAAATCAGAACGAGCTGCTCAGAAAATCAGTTTAAGTGTGTGTGTGTGAGTGTGTGTGTGTGTGTGTGTGTGTGTGTGTGTGTGTGTGTGTGTGTGTGTGTGTGTGTGTGTGTGTGTGTGTGTGTGTGTGTGTGTGTGTGTGTGTGTGTGTGTGTGTGTGTGTGTGTGTGTGTATGTTTGAGTGCATACGCGCAAGCCGATTCTGAAAAAAAGGAACTTTCCCCGGCTTAAACTGATTACTGAACTACTACTAAACTACTAACATTGGAAGACTATAAGCTACTAAAACTACTAAATTACCAAACTAAACTGCTAAACTACTAAAACTAAACCCCTAAACTATGAAAGTACTAAAACTACTAAAACCGATTCTGAAGGCAAGGAACTTTCCCCGGGTGAAACTGATTACTGAACTACTTCTACTAAACTACTACTAAAACGAAAAGCTACTGAAACTACTAAATTACTAAAGTAAACTACTAAAACACTAAAATTGGAACTAAGACTATAAGCTACTAAAACTACTAATCTGCCAAACTAAATGGCTAAACTACTAAAACTAAACAACTAAACTATGAGACTACTAAAACTACTAAACTACTAAATCCGATTCTGAAGGCAGGGAACTTTCCCCTGGGTGAAACTGATTAAGGAACTGAAAATGATTGTGAACTACTACTACTGAAACTACTAAATTGCTAAACTAAACTACTAAAATTACCAAACGACTACAACTACTAAACTACCAAACTAAACGGGTAAAACTACTAAATTAAACCCCTAAACTATGAAACTACTAAAACTACTAAACTACTAAAACCGATTCGGAAGGCAAGGATCTTTCCCCGGGTGAAACTGATTGCTGAACTTAAACTGATTCTGAATGACTACTACTGAAACTACTAAAACTGAATCTAGAAGCTACTGAAACCACTAAATTGCTAAACTAAACTACAGAGCTACTAAAAGTAAAACCACTAAACTATGAAACTACTAACACTACTAAAACTACCAAACAATTAAACTGCCAAACTAAACGGCTAAAGTACTAAAACTAAAGTAATAAACTACTAAACTTACCAAACTACTAAAACTACTAAACTACCTAACTAAATGGCTAAACTACTAAAACCAAACCACTAAACTGTGAAACTACTAAAACAACTAAAATGATCAAACTACTAAAACTACCAAACTAAACGGCTAAACTACTAAAACTAAACTAATAAATTACTGAAATTACCAAACTACTAAAACTAGCAAACTAACAGGCAAAAAACTAAACCACTAAACTACGAAACTACTAAACGTACTAAAGCACTAAAACCGATTCTGAAGGAACTTTCCCCCCGGGTGAAACGCAGGTGAAACGGGTTCGCAGCTTATACAGCGTAGAAACCGGAGATGGTTGGAGCTGTAGCTGTTTGTACAACGTTCCTCCATTTCTTCGGCTAATGTTACAACAATGTTATAAATACGTTAAAACGAAAACCCAGTGTTGACACAAACCCGAGCCTCAGAGTTGATCAGTGCTTATTATATTCACTCAACAAGAGGACACAGCATGAACTCACTGGCGCCTGGTAGAAGCGGCGCGATGTTGCTTTCTAAGTGATGTTTCGGGACATTTTTAGCTTTCAAACCGACTTCTGGGTCAGTAAAAAAAAAAAGAAAGGAAGAAAAAGAAAAGAAGCCGTATCTGTTCCTGCATCATGAATCTGTCGCTTTATTATATACAAAGGACTCGGAGAGACTCTCAATTCACAGGCTGTGGGATAAAACACGCCAGGTCACGCCTCATATATATATATATATATATATATATATATATATATATATATATATATATATATATATATATATCACGCAACTGGAATAAAAATAATAACCCCGGAATAATTGATAATCCGAGGAGGGTACGGTGGTTTAGTGGGTTAGCACGTTCGCCTCACACCACCAGGGTCCGGGTTCGATTCCCGTCTCTGCCATGTGTGTGTGGAGTTTGTACATGTTCTCCCCGTGCCTCAGGGGGTTTTTCTCCGGGTTCTCCGGTTTCCTCCCAACGGTCCAAAAACATGCACGGTAGGTTGATTGGCACCTTGGAAAATTGTCCCTAGTGTATGAATGTGTGTGTGTGTGTGTGTGTGGTGGGTTGGCATTCCATCCAGGGTGTATCCTGCCTTAATGCCCCATAGACTCCTGAGATAGACACAGACTCCCCGTGACCCGAGGGAAGATCGGATAAAGCGCTAGAAGACGAATGAATGAACGACAAAACACTGTAGGAATGAAGCCTGTGAGAAAGAGAATATTCCTAAACAGCTTGAACATTAAAAATATCATCATCAGATTTTGGATTCTGTAATTGAATGTATTTTTGGAAGGAAAAAAAAAGGACGGTTCTGACCTTCAACATCTCCACAGTGAGAGACTGAAAACTCTCGACGCCACAGGAGAAAAAGGGAAAAAAAGAAAAAAAAAAAGGGCAAACGACTTATTCGGGGCCGATCATTACCTCAGAAATGTGTCCTGTATGTTTTATTCTCGTCCCAAAAAGCAGAAACCTTTCAACAGTGCTGGAGGATTTCAAAGGGAGCGTAAAACTGTCTCGAGTTTTGTGACGGTCTGAAGCTAAAAAGGATAAAATGATGACCTCGTGCATTTCAGAAAGTAATGGATCTGACCTAGACTCATAAAAATCCTCACATAATGTGTTGAGAACTATTCTTCCTCTTCGCTTTCTTCTTCGGTGATAATCACCTCGTCCTTTACTGCAGGCAAAGTGTCATTATAATGCCACAGGTGTCACGTAATGCAGTGCAAATACTTTCTTACTTTACCTTCAGGAGAAAATTTGCCGGTCCATTCTTCTACTTTATACGACTTATATTTAAAAAAAAAAATAGCATTTCATTTTTTTCGTTTATTTCCAAATAAATGGATAGAGTGGATGAGATGTGAACATGCGCCATTCCGACACCCTATTGGCTTGTACTCGATCCGTCGTGCCTGCACGCGACTGACAAATCGCGTCGCACTCCGGCGAGGACTCGAACAAAGATTATTTCTTTAAAAAAAAAAACAAAAAAACAGGTGTTTTCTCTCCGTCCTCTGCAAACGAAGCTACAGCGGGGAGTTCTGTAGAGAAACCAGCTTCCAAACGAGCTGGGTTGTGCCAAGAAAGAATTTCCCTGTGCTGTAATGTATATACGGTGTTTAGCACGTTCGCCTCACACCGCCAGGGTCCGGGTTCGATTCCCGTCTCGGCCATGTGTGTGTGGAGTTTGTGCATGTTCGCCCCGTGTCTCAGGGGGTTTTTCTCGGGGTTCTCCAGTTTCCTCCCACCGGTCCAAAAACATGCACGGTAGGTTGATTGGCACCTTGGAAAATTGTCCCTAGTGTATGAATGTGTGTGTGTGTGTGTGTGTGTGTGTGTGATGGGTTGGCATTCCATCCAGGGTGTATCCTGCCTTAATGCCCATCGACGCCTGAGATAGACACAGACTCCCCGTGACCCGAGGGAAGATCGGATAAAGCGCTAGAAGATGAATGAATGAATGTAATGTATATACGTGACAATGTCTGTTCTGTAAAGAAGAGCCACACGTGGCTGTAAAAAGTTCTCCCTGTTGGTAACTTATGCATTGTTGCATCACTTCTCGCGATTCGTCCTGCTCCACTCTCAATGCGTTTTCAATGCATGTGTAATCTGCTGCATAGAAGTAGCGTCTAGCTGCCAGTCCGGGTGAATAATGACTTCAGGGAAATCCGCCTTGATTTGTATGCAAGTCCCAAAATTCGCCGGCTGGAAAATTAGCCATCGTATCGTCATCGAGGGAGAGCGAGCTGGTTTACCTGCAGGTACGATCAGGAGCGCCAAGCCTGCGGAAGGGACGCATTTCAATGCGCCCGCTAAATAAGTCGGGTGATTTGTCTCGGGTTCGACGCCGCGAACGCGCTCACATCAAAGCTGTCTGGTTTCCTTTTCCCAAGCACCCCGTCGCCAAATTGCTCATTTAATAGCAAATTATAATCAGGTTTCTCAGAACGAGGATGAAGTTGATAAGGAAGACCATGCTAAGCATTTTAATCGGAACAAAACCGTGTTTAGAATCAAATCAGAATGTCAAAATAAGGTCCTGCTAAATCTGATCATTAATATATCAGACCCGTACCTTTTCTTAATTAGCATATGTATATTTTCATTCATTCATTCATTCATCTTCTAGCGCTTTATCCGATCTTCCCTCAGGTCACGGGGAGTCTGTGTCTATCTCCGGCGTCTATGGGCATTAAGGCAGGATACACCCTGGATGGAATGCCAACCCATCGCAGGACACACACACACACACACACACACACACACATTCATAAACTAGGGACAATTTTCCAAGGTGCCAATCAACCTACCGTGCATGTTTTTTGGACCGGGAGGAAACCGGAGAACCCGGAGAAAAACCCCCTGAGGCACGGGGAGAACATGCACAAACTACACACACACACATGGCCAGACGGGAATTGAACCCCGACCCTTTAGATGTGCTAAAAGATAAACACATTCCAAACTGAGAGAAAAAAAGAAAGAATGAGGTAAAATGCTAGTAAAAAGATAGTAACACGCTAGGTCTGCGTTTAAATGAAGAACGCTGTACGCTAGATGTGGGTTAAGTTGGAGATTTTGCTATTTAAAGCCACATGCCGAGTGGAACTAGGCTGTGTTTGTAGAGGAGACCTCCTCGGCATGCTAGGGCTGAGAAAACCTGGCTAAATCCGGATGCTAACATAACTTTATTATGCTACGAGGCCACTTCTACATGCTAACTAAACAGTAAATAAACAAAACAAACAAATATTGGGTGATATGTGGGTTACATGATGATAAAACTAATTGCGAGAAATGCAAAGATGTAAAGACGATTATTTTTCTCTCTCCGTGACACTAGAAAAGCGTAAGCTAGCGCTAAATGCTATGTTTACATGCTAAAAAAAACATGTAGGCTTGGAGAATAATGTATTTATGGCTAAAAATAAGATGCTTAGAAGACACTGTATATACTAACTAAGAGAAAAAGATTTATTTAGTATTTGTGTACAAAATAAGAGCTATCTTGAGACGCTGAGATATAAGTCGGAATGACACGCTACGCTAACATGCTAGGTCTACATGCTACGATTAGAGGATGTTTAGCTAGCGGCATCTGAGCCGGCTTTTCCGACAGTGGAAAAGCTCGACGTGCTTCCGTCGGGCGAACTACGGAAAGAGAGTAATCCGATGCTGACGCCCCGAACGAAGTGAACGAAAAGACGCGAGGAAACTTTTTTTTTTTTCTTGAGCGAGTCAGCTAATCTCCGGATTTATTTGTATTTTATTTCAACTCCCGGATTATTTAAATAAGGTGTCAAACGCTAACGAGGCGCAAAAACGTATGCTAGCGAGGAACGAGGCTAAGCTAAGCGTTTAACGTCAGCTCCGAGGGCGAAGAAGGAAAAAATGCTAATGAGAGAGAGAGAAAATAGAGGCATCCGGGCCTGGATCCAGGTGTTAGCGCGATGGCAAGTGGAGGGCCGGCTTGTTTGGGTTTTTTTCAGAGTAATTAACGTGACAGGCAGGACGACGAAGCCAAGGCGATTCGGGAGGCGCTGACGAGGGTGGAACGGGTGCAAAAAAGGAAAAAGTAAATGATATGCGCGAGAGAGTTTTTACAAACGGGCAGCTGGTGTCGTTAGTGCGGATCGATTAGCTCGCTGGTCTGTGCGACGTTCGCCGGATGACACTTTAACAAGCCTTCCTGCGGCTCCCAGGAAAGCGTCGGGTGTTCCGATGAGCCGGCTCGGGATGGAGAGAATTTAGCGAACGACTGTACGTCTGCACGCGTTCGATATTCTATTCGGCGGGACGGATATTTCCCCGGAGGCGCCGAAGGCACCAACTTGAAGGTCAGGCGGACTTTGTGTTTGGATAAAGAGTCTGGGGAATGAGCTTTAATTGTGGAGAAGAGGCAGAACTAATCCCGTCCTTTCCTAAGGTTATAGGAAAAAACGCCCGGACGCCGCGAGTAACGAGCCAAAGATGGACCACGAACGACTTTAGAGCATAAATTATACAAGTCATTTTTAATTATTATATCAAATATTATATCAAGGGGAACGGTGGTGTAATGGTTAGCACATTCGCCTCACACCGCCAGGGTCCGGGTTCGATTCCCGTCTCGGCCATGTGTGTGTGGTCCAAAAACATGCACGGTAGGTTGATTGGGAAAATTGTCCCTAGTGTGTGTGTGTCCTGTGATGGGTTGGCATTCCATCCAGGGTGTATCACACACACACACACACACACACACACACACACACACACACACACATTCATACACTAGGGACAATTTTCCAAGGTGCCAATCAACCTACCGTACATGTTTTTTGAACCGGGGGAGGAAACCAGTGAACCCGGAGAAAACCCCCCTGAGGCACAGGGAGAACATGCACAAACTCCACACACACATGGCCGAGACGGGAATCGAACCCGGACCCTGGAGGTGTGAGGCGAACGTGCTAACCACTGAACCACCTTGCCTTGATCGTGCCCTGGGTGTGGCATGTGAAATATAACTCATACATGTGCACTAACATTATTCGAAGATCTGTAGGCAGAGCGCGGGAAGATCCTGGCACACCTGTCCTCACACGGGCACCCCCGAGCTCGCAGGGACGATGTAATTGCGGCGGGATTAAACAGCCCCGACGCTGATTGGCGTGAAAACGAGAGCCGTTGTTGCAGTGCAAAAACGTAGCGGGATGATGAAAAACGTAATTACCATCGCAGAGGAAAGGCTCTTTGTGTTTTCCTGGTCCAAACCAGGTCTTTTTAATGCCCGTACTCAGACACATTCTTGAAGGAAAAAGGTGAATACATAAGGCGAGGGTGCATTGGCTGGAGGAAAGGTGGAATGGTTCTCGCGCTGCACCACAAATTGGCACGTTGGACGAAACGAGTCGCGACAAATAACAGAGCGTTTACAGCGAAAGCAGACGCCACACCGAGTGCACAATGTCTCCAGGATTTACTGCCTATCACGTTTAATCACGTTTACTTTTTTTTTTTTCGTATATATATATATATATATATATATATATATATATATATATATATATATATATATATATAAAACAAGAAAACAATCAAAGTAATCCACTCGGCTTCAACGGCAGCAGCAACGAAACAAGTCATCATAATCGAGGCGATTTTACCGGCGTTTAACGAAGCATTAAAAGCATTTATAGTGTGTCGAGGATTAAAAGTCTAGAAGAGCAGCTCTGACTGTAGGGCAGCTACAAAGCGCATGGTTATATCAGTGCACAGTGCATTATCACTAATCATACACATTACAATTCATTAATATCATATAGGGTCACGGTGGTTTAGCGGTTAGCACGTTCGCCTCACACCGCCAGGGTCCGGGTTTGATTCCCGTCTCGGCCATGAGTGTGTGTGTGGAGTTTGTGTGCATGTTCTCCCCGTGCCTCAGGGGGTTTTTCTCCGGGTTCTCCGGTTTCCTCCCCCGGTCCAAAGAACATGCACGGTAGGTTGATTGGCACCTTGGAAAATTGTCCCTAGTGTGTGAATGTTGTGTGTGTGTGTGTGTGTGTGTGTGTGTGTGTGATGGGTTGGCATTCCATCCAGGGTGTATCCTGCCTTAATGCCCATAGACGCCTGAGATAGACACAGACTCCCCGTGACCCGAGGGAAGATCGGATAAAGCGCTAGAAGATGAATGAATGAATGAATAATATCATAGGGAGATGACTCAAACTTTTTGGAAGGAGTCTCCAGTGTCGGAGGCAAAAGCTCTGAATATATTTTTTTTCCGAAAAAAAAACGACATTCCAGGACAATAAGCGTCACTTTTATTGGATTAGATTATCGCTTTTGAATTAACGAACTTTCTCGTGATAAAAAGACTCCTTTTTTTTAGATGTTAAACATTAAAAATGTTTTTAATACTCTAAAATAAATACTTATAAATATAATTATTTATAAATAAATATAAATAAATATAAATATGCAAATAACATATGCATTTGGCAGATGCCCTCAATCCAGAGCAATTTACGACTGAGGGCCCACTAGTTGCAGCATGGCGGTGGTGGTGGGATTTGCACCGGCGACATTCCAGTCCAGAGACCAATGCCTTAAACAATGTAAATCACCAAAACGCAAACTTTGCTGCGGATTTATAGTATAGAAACATTATCGAATGTATATTCGGTGCCACCCAGATTAGAACGGGTTTTTTTTTTTTTTTTATCTGGGGAAGATTTTCCTTTCCACTGTATCTTTATTACTGAGCTTAATCTCTAAAGCTGTTTCAGGTCATGATCGTTGATAAAAAAAATAAATAATAATAATAAATAAAATGTGTGCGCGTCATCATTAAGGAGATTTTGCTTCATTCGTTCTTTTTCATCTTCTAGCGCTTTATCCGATCTTCCCTCAGGTCACGGGAGTCTGTGCCTATCTCAGGCGTCTATGGGCATTAAGGCAGGATACACCCTGGATGGAATGCCAACCCATTGCAGGACAAACACACACACACACACACACACACACACACACACACACATTCATACACTAAGGGACAATTTTTCCAAGGTGCCAATCAACCTACCGTGCATGTTTTTTGGACCGGGGAAGGAAACCGGAGAACCCTGGAGAAAACCAACCCCCTGAGACACGGGGAGAACATGCACAAACTCCACACACACACATGGCCGAGATGGGAATCGAACCGGGACCCTGGTGGTGTGAGGCGAACGTGCTAAACACTAAACCACCGTGCCCATGATTTTGCTTCATTTCTGTTCATTTCCAGAATTCTAATGACGTGACGGCGAATAATTAATTTATCCAATTAATGCAAATTTCAACATTTGATCCAAAAAAATGTTCATCTAATGTAGGTCGTTTTTAAAAAACGAAGACGCAGCAACACTAAATGCACCAGAATTCAATTTTTTCTATTTTTTCTATAACACAGATTTGGGATGGGAAAAAAAAATATATCATTCCGGTCAATGTGCACCAGTAGACCCAGAACTATCTGTAATCTATCCTGGGAATAAAAAAAAAAAAAACCACAGGAATACAACCGGAATTCTTTTTTTTTTTTTTTTTTTTTTTTTTTTTCTCAGAGAGGCACCAAACGCACTCCTCGCACTCAATCACACGCAGAGGGCAAGTTAGAGTCACTCACACACCTCCTGGCATGCTTTAGGAGAGATGGGAGGAAACTTAGGAGGAGGGGGAAAAAAAAGGAGGCAGAGACCAAAATAATCCCACCATGAAAATCTCGCAGTGTCGTCGTTTGTGGTGTGTGTGTGTGTGTGTGTGTGTGTGTGTGGGTGTGTTTGTGTGTGTGTTGTGTGTGTGTGTGTGTGTGCTTAAATAAATAGAATAATAAAAAAATATATGTAATAATAAATAAATAAAATAAAATGAATAAAATTATAAATTAAATAAATGCAAAAATAAATAAATAAATAAAATGGCTTGCATAAATCAATATAAATAAATAAATTAATTAAATACATAAAAATATATAAATAAATAAAACTAAATAGATAGATAGATAGATAGATAGATAGATAGATAGATAGATAGATAGATAGATAGATAGATAGATAGATAGATAGATAGATAGATGAAAATATGATTTGTAAATCTTCTGGGAATCTTCGTGTTCCAGGCAAAAGTGAAATCTGGGAATGGGTTCTCCGGAGTACCCGCGTATAACGTACAATTTCCGCCATAGAATGTTAACGTTAGTTCGAGCGCTGTTGCAAAGAAATAAACCCATGTATTCATCTCCTGAAACACACACACACACACACACACGCACACACACATCCCCCACTGCCCTAATTATCAGCGTAGACGCAGCCATACCTGTTTCCCAGAAGTACACGGACTTGCTGTCTCTCGTGGTTTGAGCAGAAACGCTCCGGATTCCGCAGCACGCCAACACGAGTCTCCACACGCATACGTACGCTCCGCTCCACCCCGTCCACATGCTGGACGTGCGGGTCGTCCGTGCCCCCCTGACCCCCGACCCCATCGCTCGCCTCGACCCAGAAAATCCAGCCGGTCCGAGCGAGACGGGACGAGGAAAAAGGAAAAGGCGCAGACTATCCTCGGGGTTCTCGAGCGACGAGATGCCGAGTTCTCAGAGCGTCCGGTTCTCTCGTCCCTTCTCCACTCGTCTCTCAGTGGAGTGCTCAGGAGAGGATGGAGACGAGCAGGGATGCTGCCGCCTCGTCTGTCCTCCGACTACTGCAGCTAACTGACGCGACACTCTCTCTCTCTCTCAGCCTCCCTCCTTCCTTCTCAGCTTCTCCCTCTCTCTCTCTCAACCCACTCCCCCCCCCCCTCCCCCCCCCCCTTTTTCCTCCTCTCCTCTCGGCGCTCCGAGCAGGAGGACGTACCCTTAACTCCGGCGCTCCGGTGACGCTAATGGAGACGAGATCAGAGCAAAGCCGGAGCTGTCGCTAGGCGAGGGGGGGGGGAAAGGACCGGGAATAAAAAAAAAAAAAAGCATAAAATAGCGCGGGTATAAATAATACAGCGGAATACGGAGCAGCTTTCCGTGAGCGCTGCAGAAAGATCGGAGAGAAAGGAGTCCCGGAACAGCACGGCAAGGTGTTATTATCCCTAATTTATCCGCCGAATCCGCGACAAAATTCGTCCAATATATTGAGAGTCAATCAAAACCCCGACGAGGCAATAAGTTGTGTGCGAAGGAAAAAAGAAAAAACAAACAAACCCTGACGATTTAATCCGCTTTCCTAAGGTCAGAAGGGGGAAAAAAGCGCGCTGGTAATAAGACGCGGCGTGGGAGTGCGTTAAATGTCAGCGTGAAAGCCGATGCTACGGCGGCGGCGGCGGGTTGGCGGGTCGGCTTTGATCGGCGGCGGGGAGATGTGTGCGACAGGTGGATTTAAGCGGCGACGGAGAGACAAAGCGGGCGGCGGAAAAAAGAACCGGGCCAGGCGTTAAGTCGTTAAGCGGCACAGCAGCCGTTAAGCGGCGGATTACAATTAGCATCGGCGTGATGAGAGGAAACGACGAGGAAATATTTCTCGCAATAAAGAGATTCGTTTTGGGGTTTTTTTTTGGACGGGTGAACCGTCACGTCTTTTTGTTCGCAGATCATTCGAAGAGACTCGTAAGTTCGCTTGCAGTACGAATTTGTTCGTAAAGTTGACTACGCACGCCTACCGAAATACGCCGGTAAAGACACGAGCTATAAAAACGGTTGTTTACTGCATTAAGATAAACAATAAAAGTAAAATGAATAAACAGCATTAAATAATACAGCAATGTATTACAGTAAGTGCGGTATTTACCATGGAATGTAGTGGGTAATACATGTGTGTGAAGATGGTTGGAGGAGATGGAGGTGGTGGAGGTGTTATTACATGGGTATTACACTCGTTTGCTACGTTCTGCATTCGTTTAACTCTGTGATTAGCTAGCGGCGCTTTTTTTTTTTTTGTTTTTTTTTTTGGGGTTTGTTTGTTTGTTTGTAGGGTGGGGAGCATCTGTGCACCAAATCAAATTAAAGTTAAATTCAGTCTAAAAATAATGTATATATATATATAATATATATATATAATATCTATATATATATAATATACTACAATTTTAATTGAGTAATTGATTAAATTGGAACAAAGTCAATATATAAAATATCATATATATATATCAATTTATATATATATATATATATATATATAAAATAAAACATTTCAATACGTGTAAAAATATATATTTAAATGGAAAAAAAAGTGTTTCAACTTTATAATATACGGTGTATCATTTTAATTACACTGTAAACATTATATAGTACAAATTTTAATTAAGTGGAGTGATTGATTAAATTGGAAGAGAATCAAAATATATATAAAATATTAAACACGTGTAAAAATATATATTTATTCGATTTTTTTATTTGCATTCATACAGCCGTTGGTACGTTTGGTATTAAATGGTCACTGGTATCTTACGTAACCATATTGAGTTTATTTTTAACCATATTTATTGCCATATTTTCAAAACACGCCGTTAACGTGTCATCCAGCGTTCGCCACTATTACGCTACCAAATTAAAGAAAGCCAACACACACACACACACACAGTTTCATAGCCGTCGCACAGCACCCACCCACTCACGAAAGCAAAAAACTCCATGCTCTACGCTGTCACACATCAAACCACGCTCATTCATGGAGCCCGGGCCTGTCAGCTCTAATCCACCTCTAATCTCCCACCCAGAGCTCTGATGTGTTCGGTTTCCTCGATTAGAGCTCCGGGTAAAGAAAAAAGAAAAAAAGAAGAAGGTAGCGTGAACAAAGGCTCCAGAATAATCTCATCAACATCTCTCAGAGTGTCAGTGTCGTTTCATAATGGGAATGCACCGAACGCATGACGCAACATCACACTCGCGCCTTTAACAGATATTCGGCTCGGCGTGTGAATTTCCATTACATCATTTTCACGATGCGTTCTCCGGAGCTTCAATACAGGATGTTACACTCGACAGTGACCGCGTCCCGCCACTAGAGTGCAGTGCATCCATCAGAAACAACTTGCATTGCACTTCTAAGAAAAACGGGAAAGGCGAATACATGCGTTTTGTGTTATGAGGTGGCGTCGCACTATATACTGTCTATGGAGCACCATAATGCTGATGTGGCCCCGCGGTGACGACGATTTCCCAGACCTTAAGGTTGGAGGCACCGTAGTTGTACATGACGCCATTGGAGTGAACTAGCATGTCATTATCCCGTGACTTCAACCTGCTCCAGCATGACAATGCTCCTGTGGACAGCTCCATGAAGATCTGCTTGACCACCAACAAAGTCGCCACTGCTGGGCCCCTGAGCACGGCTCTTAACTCTCAAACGCTCATTTGTACAAAGGAGACCATTGCACTCTGGATAAGTGTATATGCCATGTATCGTGTCTATTTCAGAACCCAGTAACGGAAGCCTGTACCTGCTTTCTGACCCTGAGAATCCTGACACTGTGCTCTATAACATCCGTCTCCATCCAGCTGCTGCCTCCACACGTCCGCTCGCAACGGCACCGAGCGCCTGTGACTCAACAGGACAACAACAGGAAGTCAAGAAAAGTATGCCAAATAGTAGCTGAACGCTAATTAGGAGACTATTGTTTATTTGGATGCTTTGCGGAAAAGCGGCGGTGTTGCTTTCTAGACCGAGTTGCAGAATCATCAAAGAACAAACACGGGCCGAGAACGGAGCCTTGTGGGTCGTCGTGTTGCTTTTTGATGACAGGACGCGATCAAGTTATGCTAACGAACAGCAAACCAACTCAACGAATCAGCAAAGTGTTTGTGCGGGTCGTTCCGATCAACGTTAGGACGGGAAGTCGTTTTAAAAAAAGTTATAAAATATATACGAAACTCGGAACATATAAGGGTCATTATTTTTGGTCTCGGCGTGTGTTTGTTATTCAGACGCGAGCTCAGGCCTCGCTGTGCATTGCTCCGTGTGTGTGTGTGTGTGTGTGTGTGTGACTCACAGAGAAAATGCAATGGTGGAAAAGTCAAAGTCAAACAGGACTGGCGTGCTGGAAATGTTACCAGCAGAACCACATGGTGACGCAACCGCCGTCACATCCGTCACAACAACGCGGCTTATTTACCTTCGTCCAACCCGCATTTTACAAAGAAAATAATCATGGGAAAAACTCGCCGGATTAACAACGCAAGGGGTCGGTGTTAGGCAGGCGGCCATAGCGTTTAAACATTTTGCTATAAACTCCATCTAACAGTGTGAATTCTCACATCAGGCTCGGAGGAGAAAATAAAAGCGAAGTCTGACGTACCCGTGGCCCATTACGGGGGTTAATGGAGGTCACGACTTTCCGGATCGGCCGTGGATTATTTATGGGCACGACTCCTTGGATGTAGCCAGGTGGCACAGCTTCAAGCATGTGCTCTTCCCAATCCTTCATACCGTTGTAGGAGCGATCAGGAGGGCTTTAAAATGTGCTTGTTGTGACATTCACAAGTATCATTAAGATGTGAAGTTATGATGGCTTGGGGGGGCAGTCGGTATGAGGTGGAGGGGGGGGGGGGGGGGGGGGGGGGGTGGTGGGTTGGGGGGGGGGTTTGGGGATGGTTTTTTGGTTTTTGGTTAAGTATTTGGGGGGGGGGTGGGTTCGGGTTGTGGGGGGTGGGGGGGGGGGTTCGTCCATTAGCATTGTTGATTTATTTGATTAACAAGCAGCTCTCGTAATAGATCTGCTTTTTGTTTTTTTTTGTTTGTTTTATGAATTCACTTGTTTCTAATACGTTTTGTTCTATAACGTATTTGTAACACCTCATTTGTTTCTATAGTAAACACCTCAAACGAAGGGATTCGGGCAATTTAAAAAAGAAATAAATAAAAGATGTATGTGATTCTTGATATGGTGATGAGTATATAATATAATATATATATATATTATATATATATATATATATTTTATTTTTTTTTTTTCTTTCATCATCTTTGGAAGGAGTCTCTAGTACCAGGACACTTTAAGTGGAAACAAAAAATCTCATTCCATAGGCATTGCACACTATGATATATAAAGAAACAAAAAATATACCCCCCCCACTCGTGTGTGTGTGTGTGTGTATATATATATATAGATATATATTAAAAAAATTTTATTATTATTTATTTATTTATATATTTGGGTATTTGGAGACTCATCATTCCAAAGACCAAAGATGATGTGTGTATATATATATATATATATATATATATATATATATATATATATATGTATATATATACACATATACACACACACACACACACATGAGGGGAATATATATATATATATATATAATATATATATAAATCCCTTTACTAATTAAATCTTTTATTATACACATTTATATATTATACATATACATGAGGGGGGAAAAAAAACAAAAAAAAAACAAACAAACAAAAAAAATAATTTTTATATATATATATATATATATATATATATATATATATATATATATATATATATGAATATTTATTAAAAATTTAAACTGTGTCACGCAAAGGGAATTAAAAGGGCGTCTGGGTGTTAACAGTGCTTCATCGCCTTTGTTGATTGTTTTCCTCCATCGGCATCACAAACAAGGTTTCCGTTTGTACCTATATTAAGCATGCTTTCATGTCTTCTTGAAGACCTTCAGCACACACTTCACTGATTCATCACCATCAGCCCACGCTGCTGCACCACCACACCTCCCCGAGAGTTCTGTAGACCCTCTCTCCCCATACGAAGCTGTCATTCGCTCACGGAAATCACGACCCGAGAGCCAGAAAAAACCAAATCTGCCGTTTTTTTTTTGTTTGTTTTTGAAGTGAGTCTATAATAAGCATCGTTACAGCAGGCAGGCGAGGAAGGAGCCTCGAAAATACGCTCGAATTAAAGCGGCTATAACAAAACAGGTCTTGTGAGTGCTAATTAGTGATTAAAAAAGAACAGATGTCTGAGATCTGTGCAGATAGAGAGGAAAAAAAAAAAGGAAAAAAAAGGCAGCGTGTTCGGGAATGCGCCGATGCTGAAGGAGTGTTTTCATGCGAGCGCAGTCAGGGGCTTTTAAAACGGTGTACACATCCATCCTAAATCAACACAAATAAAAATGAGGGGGGGGGGTGCTTTTAAATACCAAACACATTGGCATAGACAGTCCTGTCATATTATGACTAATTGCGGATTTACTAATTAGTTCCACTGATGCTCAGAGCTCGCGTTAGCCAGGAGAGGATCTCGCCTGCACACACACGCAGACGCCGTGCCAGGATTTCCCGCGACGTTCCTTTTATTTGTAAAAGTGACTGTTCAAGGTCAGACAGCCAAGAGCATTTTGTGCTGCCTGCGACGATACGGTCGCATTTCTTCTTTGTGTATTATTTATCAGCGCGATCTAAAGCCTGAACACCTCGTCGAACCCCTGAACGTACTTTTATACGTGGGAAAAAAATTTCCGACAATACCGATGGTTGGAAAAATCGCCCTCTAGTGGCGTGATGCCGTCATTTTCGCAGGTAACATAGAAAAAAGAATATATTTACATTTACATTTATAGCATTTGGCAGACGCCTTTATCCAGAGCGACTTACAACTGAGCAATTGAGGGTTAAGGGCCTTGCTCAAGGGCTCCCACTAGTGGCAGCTTGGTGGTGGTGGTGGGGTTTGAACCTGTGATCTTCCGGTCCAGAGTCCAACACCTTAAACACTGGGCTCTACAGCACCACCGCCCTACATAATAGCCTTTATGTGTCAAATATACATTATAGCAAAGTGAAATTCTTTCTTCGCATATCCCGGCTTGTTGTTGGTAGCTGTTGGTCAGAACGCAGGGTATCAGCCATGATACGACGCCCCCTGGAGCACAGAGGGTTAAGGGTCTTGCTCTAGGACCAAAGGGCGGCCATACCGGGGTTCGAACCCGGATCATCCAATCAACAGCACAGCGCCGTAAACCCACCGAGCCTCGCCCCCTCCCATAGTCACATGCATTGTGGAAGTTGTAGTTTATTGTCAACGCACGCTTTAAAGCGGCATCGCTTTCTTTTACGACAATCGTACACCTTTTAAGATCTTAAATGAAGTCCTGCATTGGTGCACAAGGGGGCGCCGGATGTAAAAACCTCCGTGAAGGCCGCGTAGTATTAAATGTGTGAATATTATTTGGTTTCTAACCCGTGTGACCTGGCGCGTCCCTCGTTTCTCAGAAATCCCTCTCTAGCCTTGAATCGTGCGGCAATTTAATAAATGAAAAGGTTATTTTGTAGATTAGCGAGAGGCGCTCGGGGGATTAAACGCTTAATTCCCTACACGTGCTCGCTTTGACGATCTCGGTTCCCCCGAGCAGCTCCTTGGCTCGACTCGAACCTCGCGTGGAACAAACGCACGAACATCCGAGTCATGACGGTAAAAACACAAACTCGTGTCCTTCAGCGAGTCTTTATTTACTCGCCGACACGTTTGACGGAATGTTGCGGAAAGGCATTTATAAAGAATTTATACTGAATTGTCGATTCGTACAGAACGCGTATTAAATCCGAGATTTTCTAATCACTAATAAGATTACGGAGGCTGATGAATCATGTAAGTTCACGCTGATCATTTTGCGTCCGATTCATAAAAAAATAACGGCGTGAAGAACATCGCGCAACATGCGACGGGAGGAAACGATGTTTATTATGTATTATGTATAAGGGACGTTTCGCGAATCGCATCCTTCTGCACCACGATACATTCAAAATTTTGACTTCGATGCGACACGATACATTCAATATCGATACCGATGTCAAAAAAGCAATAAACAACAAATAAAAAGTGAAACTTTATATTAAAAATAATGTTTTTTTTTTTTGTTTTTTTTTTAAGTTTTATGTTTTCAAGTTTCAGAGTGCATCCGAGAGGGGGGTGGGGGTGGGGAGGAAATATTTATGCCCCCTATAGTACATTCTGAACCATAGCAGTCATTTATTAATTCGATTGAAGAATCGTATTGCTTTTAAAAGAAGGGTATCGTGATACTTTTCTAGCACCGGTATATTGTGCAACACTAAGTTACATATGAAGCAGCAACTGACTCAATACAATGCGATTCTTTGTTTTAAAGAGTGTGTGTGATGATATATATATATATATATATATATTATATATATATATATATAAATAAAAAAAAAAAAAAACAAATATATATATATATATAATATATATATATATATATATAAAAAAAAAAAAAAAAAAACAAAAAATATATATATATATATATATATATATATATATATACAGTGTTGTGGAGTACCATTGTAACATTGTTACAATATTTAATTACAAAATAAATGTGTTAATAAATTAAATAAATATTAAATAAAAATATATAGATAAAAATAAATAAATAAAAAATAATCATAATTCATTACAGTTACTGGGGAACAAATGTGTATTTAAATTATAGTTATATTAAACTATAGGAAAATGATCACGTTTACAAATAGGGTTCCATTTGAACAATCTCGTGTAAAAATCGGTGCTTTTTTAGGTTATTTTTTATTTGAATGACGACAATTACAGCAATCCTAATGCTGTGATTATGATTATTACAGATATTATATGAACATCACGGCTTTTGAATTCCCTATTCATTTTGTGTATATTAAATATATTTATACCAAACAGGATTCAAATCCCAGATCCGGACAAACCCCAAAGTGACTTAATGACTGGTGATGTTCAGTTCCGTAGAGCTCGGGGGGGGAAATTCTCACCTGTGTTAACGATCCCCTGACTCATCCGCCTGACGCAGTGTGCTCGTTCGTCGTGATGACAGGAACCCGGCGTGAGTCAGGGGGAAGTTCAGCATGACTCGGAAGCGCTATGCAAAACCACTCGTCTGTAAGAAGGAGAGGAACGAGAGCACAGTGAGGATTTCACACTGAAGAATTTCCAAGGAAGAAAAGAAAGAAAGCACTGTGACAAACGCCATCCCACTGCCACTCCTATGCCACGCCCCCCAAATTTCCCCATGTCCTCAGGACGCACCTTTTCATCCTTGAGGGTCGGATGTCATTACGTTTTTAAAAGCACCATATTTTTGGCAGGCGGTAAAGATTTCATGGTGAATTTATCACCCTGGCCCTCATTTCACCCCATCGAAAGTTTGGCCCGGTGCCAGGAACCTGGCAAAGCAATACTGCCCCCCAGTGGTTGGTATGATTATAACACATATTTAACAAGCGCTCTGTTTTAAAGTTTGGTTAAATTATTCAAAGACACGGAAAAAGCAATCAATAAGTGTTGTTATAATCACCCAGGAAATTATTCATTTAGATAAATGAACGTAATATAAAATAAACATTTAGATATCGAAAAGGTATTTTCTTTATTAACTCAAATTAAATCAGCAGTGAATTAAATAAGCTACAAATTAATGATTAAAAATTAATAAAAAATTACAATAAAGCAAGAATATTTGGATTTGATTCAATTAATTAAATGGTGATTCTATTCGTCTTCTTTTTTTTCTTCTTCTAGCGCATCAAGGAAGCCACATGTGACAAATAAATGCTTTTTTTTAATTAATCAAATATTAGAGATCAAATATTAACCAATATTATTTATTTATGCACAAGAAATTTCGGATTAACGATCCTAGCTCTGTATAATGAATAAACAAAGAAATAAAGAAATAAGAATTACTTATGAATTAAATAACTAGCTAGAAATTAACTACAAAAAAGCTCAAATAAATTTTTTGAGATTTATTTGAAATAATATTTTTTTTCCCCACAAAAAATAATAATAATATTAATAATAATCATTTATATACATACACACACACACACACACACCACACACACACACACACACATATATATATATATATATATATATATATATATATATATATAATATATATATTTATTATATATATATATATATATATATATATATATATATATATATATATATATATATATAAACATCTGTGTTCATTCAAACAACTGTGTTCATTGTGTTTATGTAAAAATAATAAATAATTAAAATAATAATGTGGTGTTTTTATGGAAAATACCAGACCAACAGGTGTGGCAGGCGCACACACACACACACACACACACACCCACACATATATACAAGCCCCCCCCCCACCCCCACCCCCGGGGGTTGAGACCAGCCCAAACTCATTTAAATACATCAAACAACAAAAAAAAGCTTCACTCGGAGGAAGCGACTTCATCCGGCACCATCTTCTAAGCGAAGCTTCATAAGGTGACGTACCTGCATTTCTATTTAACGATCAATATTATCATTTTGACACAAATGTACACATTGTAGATTTCCTTATTCGCGCATTTTGAGCCCTGAAAGTTGACGTTAAGTTTCATGAGAAGATTAATATCGTTGTACGAGTTTTTTTTTTTTTCCCCCGGTCCTGGATGGAAGACATTCTCGTTCTAACGTCAGAATGAACCCGATCCGATCGGAATTCCGCTTCGGCTGTGCTTTGTGTGTTCTATTCAGGGTGTAAAACGTGTAGCGGAAAAAAACAGGCATCCGACCCTATATTTATTTATTTATTATTTAATAAAATAAAAAAAAGCAAAGGAGAGAAAACTTTTTTCACACCTTCGTCTTTTTGCCCCTCGAATCGGATTGAAGCTGGAAATTCCGGTCATGCTGTAATAGCGACTCGAGCGCTCGTCTCGGAGGGATTCAGTTGGGCAAATCTTGCCTGAGGCGAAGGCTGCGGCCGTCTGAACTGCTCTCTCAGCACGAGCCCAAACACATCCGAACTCCTCACATGCTGTGTGCGCAGGGAAACGACATGTTCTGTTCTAGAGGGGACGGAAAGAAAAGAGAAGAAAGAGAGAGAGAGAGAGAGAGAGAGAGAGAGGGAAACGACACAAAGACAGAAATAAACACAATAAGCATCAATAAACACATTTCATTTCATCTCATAATCACATATAATTTCATTTCATCATGATTTAAAAACGATGAAATGAAATGTGATGATGAAATGTGTTTATTTATGCTGACTGGAGGAAAATGTAGAAAAGCAAACGCCACCTTTCAGTGTTGCACAAGAATCCAGTAATGCAGGAAAAAGCTTCATGACGCCTCACAAGCTCTCTATGATGCTTTATAAACAGACCATAAAAATATCTAGCTCTGAATTCTCACTGATCCATGTAAATAAAAAAAAAAAACAATTAAAAAAATACATTTACAAAAGGCCAACGCCCAAAATGTGAGAAATGAAAGTGAATAATGTTGTGCAGAATGTTTCTGCAGAACTCGAGTCCGCTGACTCACTTTAATCCTTAAAACACAAATCTCCTTCCTTGTTCCTCTGCCTTCGAGGCCAAAAAAAGCAAGTCACTTGGAAATGTGAAACTTTTCTTCTTCCTTTAAATGTCAGATGGATTCTTCAACCAAAACCCTGGCAAAGGGCTGCTTTGGGAAAGTGTACAAGCAAAAATATGGAGACACCTGGGCTGCCATGAAGAAGGTACCGGTCAACTTCATCTCCAAGGAACAGCTTGGCAGAGAGTGCAGTGTGTATGAGTGAGTAACGACACGACACACACAAAACACACACATTACAGGAGACTATAAAGGATGCCGGGGGGCCACGGTGGTTTAGTAGTTAGTACGTTCGCCTCGCAGGGTCGCGGGTTCGATTCCCGTCTCGGCACGTGTGTGTGTGGAGTTTGTGCATGTTCTCCCCGTGCCTCAGGGGGGTTTTTCTCCGGGTTCTCCGGTTTCCTCCCGCGGTCCAAAAACATGCACTGTAGGTTGATTGGCACCTTGGAGAATTGTCCCTAGTGTATGAATGTGTGTGTGTGTGTGTGTGATGGGTTGGAATTGCATCCAGGGTGTATCCTGCCTTAATACCCATAGACGCCTGAGATAGGCTCCCCGGGACCCGAGGGAAGATCGGATAAAGCGCTAGAAGATGAATGAATGAATGAATAAAGGATGCCATATAAATTATTCATTGAAAATTTGGGGGAAAAAATTAATTCTTCATTTCAAACTGCAGTAAAGCACAACACAGCAACGTGGTGAAGCTCCTCGGAAAACCGTGGCTAGAAGACGGGAAGTGGCACATCCCTCTGGAGTTCGTCTTCGGCGAGGATCTGGAGACGGCCATATTTAACGTACAGAAATCCAAAATACAGGTACGTCTTGGGAATTAATCGAAAAGTCGAGGGAAAAACAAAACAATACATAAATATTGTTTATTATCCACTGCTGCGGATTTCTTTACAGTTGACTCAATCGGTCAAAGCCACCATCATCGCTGGGATGTGCGAAGGCTTGACCTTCCTGCACCTCAAAGACATCGTTCACCAGGATCTCAAACCCGACAACGTCATGGTGAGTCATATGAATGTTACCAAATCGCTTGGGAAGAAGCCGGATACATTAGTAAGCTACGCCCCACAATTTAGACCTGATGCGTGTTTTGTACACATCTCTGCCCCCTATCTGCTGCTCTATGGTAGTGTTTCTATAAACAAGTACAATGTGTTTTTAAGACTGTATAACATATAATATAGAATGGATACGGGTCGGTGTTAACAGGTGGAGCACGGATCTCACCGCGCCGTGATCATTGACTTGGGCCTGGCGAAGTTCTTTCGGAATGGCCTAAGCTCTGCGATAAACTTGGGCAACGAGGCCTACGGTGCTCCCGAGATCCAGCAAGGGAACGTGCGGGACAAGCGCTCCGACGTGTGGGCCATGGGGAAGATGATCGCTGAACTGTGCGCACGGGTCAGGCTTCCGACCAACAGCGTGAATCCCTTGAAGATTAGAGAGAGTCTAAAGGAGAGTCCTTACTGCAATGTGGTGTCCAGGATGGTGATCGTCAACGCAGCAGAGAGAGCCTCGATGTACGGGGTTATTGGAGAAATCCGGCAACTTGGAACAACTTATGGGGGAAATAAAGGCGCCAATCACGGGCCAAATCCAGGGCCAATACATGGACCAATTCCAGGACCAAATCACGGACCAACACAGGGGGCAAATCATGGACCAATTCCAGGACCAAATCATGGACCAACACAGGGGGCAAATCATGGACCAATTCCAGGACCAAATCACGGACCAACACAGGGGGCAAATCATGGACCAATTCCAGGACCAAATCACGGACCAACACAGGGGGCAAATCATGGACCAATTCCAGGACCAAATCACGGACCAACACAGGGGGCAAATCATGGACCAATTCCAGGACCAAATCACGGACCAACACAGGGGGCAAATCATGGACCAAGTCACGGACCACTTCACGGACTAATTCAGGGGGCAAATCACGGACCAATTCCAGGGCCAAGTCATGGACCACTACACGGACCAATTCCAGGGCCAAGTCATGGACCACTACACGGACTAATTCAGGGGGCAAATCACGGCGCAGGACCAATAAAGCCTCAGGCAGGTCTCGGTACCCAACTAAATCCCAGGAGGACCGGGGCTGAAGATTTTGGTGCGAAGCAAAAATGGCGTCCGCCGACTCCTTTCCCACCAGAAGCGAGGAAACAAGAGATACCGGTTGAGCGTCCGAACCGGAGCCCTTCACCGCGACCTCCACTTCCTGTTACCACGACGCAACTCGCCAATCGCTTCTCAGACATGTCCATTCCTTGCCCTCTGCCGACAGACGGAGTAGTGGTTCACCGGCGTTACGACGAGGAGAGCGGCCAAATGGAGATCAAACAAATAGTCACGAGGGACGGCAAGATCGTGAAGTACGAGGACATGAAAATTAGTAAGTGATTAATATGCAAAGACGCGTCAAATAATGTGATCGTGAAGACCTTCAACCTGTGAAACTTTGGGGCTTGTGGTGGAAGTTTGCTTTTAGAAATAATGAGCGAATGATATATACATCCTTCGATCGTACTGTGATGAGCAGCAGCCGTAACGAAAGGAAACGAGTGGAAAGAGAGAGACAGTGAAAGAGAGAGAGAGATAGAGGACTGAGAATAGAGTCCAGGTGGTGGATGTCAGACCTTCACTCTGTTCTTGGATGGGGGTTTTTGGAGGGCGGGGCAATAAAATAACACACATATCTATTTTCTACATTTGAAAATGTGGTGTATGTACAAATGGTGGATGTGTTTTGCGGAATATTTCATGTGTCTTATATTTCTAACTCTATAAATGACATATTTCTCTACAATGGCCTTCTGTGTCCCTGTGTTTTTAACAAAAAAGACATTTACGTCACTTACAATAACGCAAACATGCCATGTTCTTATACATTACTACTTTTAGGTTTCAGATTTAACACATCGCTCGTCGTCTTTGATCTAATCCTCATTTCACTCAACGGATCGTTTGGGCAGCGTAATAAAACCGCAAGACAACACTGACATCTAGTGGTCATTTAGTGTAGCGACCCCATTTTTATGTGTTTACATATATATATATATATATATATATATATATATATATATATATATATATATATATATATATATATATATATATTATATATATATATTTTTTTTAGCCCTATATTTTTTCTTCAGATAGACGAAAAGACCCCAAACCAGGAATAACGTGGCACCTGATTATCATAACGCAACTATTATTTATTTTCCACCTGCATTTCCTTTGTTTGTTTATCGCTGTTTGGTTTTTTTTTGTTGTTGTTGTTGTTTTTTAATTTAACACATTTATTTATCCTAAGAAATGTAAAAACGAAACGAGTTCTTGTGCCGTCTGTCTTGGCCAATATACATTGGTCACGTGACACCCAATAATGCAGTCACTTGCAAAACGGGTGTGTTCGCTGTCAATACGACTCCGTGTATTGATTTCATTCCTGATTCGGTTCCTTCTAACTTACCGAGGTCACGGTGATCCATGTTAAATCATTTAATGCTGATCTCTGGGATAAGTGAATTTGGTTGATTAGGGAAAGTGCATAAAGGGGCAAACGAGTCCAAAAAAAAGGGGGGGGATTCATTTGTACAAAGGTGGGTTAAAAGAATCGATTCCTTTAAAAGATTTTATTATTATTATTATTATTATTATTATTATTATTATTATTATTATTATATATCAACTACATTTTATTGTCTTTATTGGCCACACTGACTTATAAAATCTGACGGGGCCAGCACCAGATACATATTAATACCCGATGGATCACTGCGCCTAAAGCGCCATCTGGTGGAACGTTAGGTAATTACAGAAAAATGTCACAAGAATGCAGTCATAATTATAATATGATTTGATTTGGACAGTTCTCTAGCGTGCCGGATTTAAACGGCGAGATGTGGCCCGTGGGCCGCAGTTTTCCCACCCGTCTTATAGAGTTTGTTGTTGATGTTTCTGTAAGATTCATTCATGCATTCATTTGTTCATCTTCTAGCGCTTTAACCGATCTTCCCTCGGGTCACGGGGAGTCTGTGTCCATCTCAGGCGTCTATCTCAGGCCATCACACACACACACACACACACACACACACACCACACACACACACACACACCACACACACACACACATACACACACTAGGGACAATTTTCCAAGGTGCCAATCAACCTACCGTGCATGTTTTTGGAGGGGGGATGGGGGAACGGAGAACCCGGAGAAAAACCCCCTGAGGCACGGGGAGAACATGCACAAACTCCACACACACATGGCCGAGACGGGAATCGAACCCGGACCCTGGCGATGTGTGGAGAACGTGCTAACCACTAAACCACCGTGCTCCCTATATATTCTGTAAGATATATTTCCTTAATAAACCACATATGAATCATAAACCCCTATACGGCCTATAAATGCAGCAGGTTTGATTTTCAGTTTGGTGGAATGAAGGTGTGGAAGAATGATATATTCGGAGCTCTGACGTCGACCCTACTGAACGTAGTCAATAACAATCTCCACAGAAATCTAATGGCACATCTTCACTAATGCAAAACAGTAAATGCAGAATGCAGGGATGTTTACAAAAAAGTTTACGGACTACCGTGGTATTTTCTTTCCTTCTCCTCGACTCATGACTCGTTTATATTCCATCGTTCCTTCCCCAACACTTTCAGGTACACAAACAACTCAAGAAAACGCCACTGAATCCGATAAAACCCACCTTAAACCCCGATGCTTTCGCAACAAACGCTTTAATGAGTGCCAGCGTGAGCTGGTGAATAATTGATGAGTTGGTTCTGTTCTCACTACAAACAATAGCAGTTCTGATTCAAGAGCATTTTAACGCTCTCTCTCCAAATCCACTCCAAATACAAATTACCACGAGTTATTCTTTCATACATGAAACATTTTCATTACGGATAAACCGATGTGGCGTAAATCTGAGGTCCCCAAACACCAATACCGGACCACGAGCTCCAGGGGTCACAAGAGCATTCCGGGTACGATTTATTATCGTTATTTATTATATTATTTTAGTGTGTATTTTGCTCTTTATGAATCACGTTCCGAATTTATATTCATTCATTTTCTACCGCTTTATCCGATCTTCCCTCGGGTCTGTGCCTATCTCAGGCGTCTATGGGCATTAAGGCAGGATACACCCTGGATGGAATGCTGACCCATCACACACACACACACACATACATACACACACATTCATACACTAGGGACAATTTTTCCAAGGTGCCAATCAACTTACCGTACATGTTTTTGGGCCGGGGGAGGAAACCGGAGAACCCGGAGAAAAACCCCCCGAGGCACGGGGAGAACATGCACAAACTCGACACACACATGGCTGAGACGGGAATCGAACCCGGACCCTGGAGGTGTGAGGCGAACGTGCTAACCGCTAAACCACCGTGCCCCCCGAATTTATATTACGGGTCATTATCATATTATATTATGAAATTAAAAGTGTGTCAAATGTATTTGGACACCTGACTCTTTCAGCCGTATGTAGTAATCTTGTGGAACATCTTCCCGGAAAAAAAGGTGGGTATAATAACAGGAAAAATAAGGCGATAAGGAATGGAATGCTGAAAAAGCACATACAACTCTTATGTTTGCTTATTTATGTTCCAACATGCAATATAACATAATAATAAGTGTTACAAATGTTGTAGGAAACCCAGTTCGAGTTATTTTCAGCCTTCAAGTAAAGAATGTAAGTAAAGCTGCATTTAGAGCCAATGGAATGCAAAGTCTCGTTTCAGTTGAGCCTTGAATCCGCAATACACGATTTTTCCACCAGAGGGCGTCTTTTCTCATTCTTTTTCTTTATTGCTTTCTTTCATAATTTCTTGTGTGAAAATATTTCAGTCAGAGGAACACAACATTTTTCTACAAGAGCCAAAAAGCCAAAAAAGCCGTTGATTAAATCAAATGGGTTTTTTTTAAAAGCATTTTATTATATTAAATGTAAAAAAATTGCCACAGTTTCACTCGTCAATGAATAATATTTATAAATAAGGTTACTTTAAAAATGACTCTGTAATCTGCTTCACTTACACAGTTTTCTTTAGGCTTTTCCAGTTCAATAAAACTTACAATACAATGCAAACATCAAATCAATCCGATTTTAAGTCATTCGGCTTGTTCTTAACAAAGGCCCCAATCTGTGCAAAGTAAACAATAAAGTGAGATACAGATTAGATTAATAAATAAAATAAGTAAAATTCTATTTTTTTCTTTACACTTCTCCAATTTAAAAAAAGCATATTTTACAGGTGGTCCTGCACAGAACCCATTCGTAAAAAGGTGATACTTTTTAGTCTTATTTTAGTCTCGTTGACAACAATACAATTATATCTTTTTTCTTCATTGTTAACGAAACGTGTGCTTAAATTTGATCCCAGCACTGTTTGTTGTTGTTGTTGTTGTTGTTCCTCGTGCAAAGTGTGTGTGTGTGTGTGTGTGTGTGTGTGTGTGTGTGTGTGTGTGTGTGTGTGTGTGTGTGTGTGTGTGTGTGTCTTGTTGTTATTGTTAGGATTTCAATTTCGGTGTCCATGTTTTCTTTGGATTTTTTGTACTTGCCGTCTTTCCTGAAGTAAAGGTAAATAAACAATGACTTTACTCACCTGCATTCGATTAAAAAATTAACCATGGTGAGCAGAGGAAAAAGCACCAGCTTCGTGTGTGTGTGTGTGTGTGTGTGTGTGTGTGTGTGTGTGTGTGTGTGTGTGTGGTGTGTGTGTGGTGTGTGTGTGTGCCCTGTGCATGGTGTGATCCAAATGAACCGTTTAAAAATAAATCGCTGCCTCGGTGTGTTTCAGTGTCTTTTACCTGAGGAACTCGAGTGCAGTACACGTTTGGACCGCTAGGAGGCGCCAAAGATGAAATTACTGTCATTACAATTTAAATTGCATCACCGCCAAAATTACTGTAAGGTTTTAGAAGCAGAACATTAAATACCTTCGAAGCAGGTTTTTCCATGTCAAATCTGTATTACATTTACAATGTTTATATATCATGTTTATGGTAATCTAATATAATCTAGTTTCTTTTATTTTAATGCACGATTTTCTGAGCAGCCAATCAGTTTAAGTGAAAGCTGTGTAATATATATATATATATATATTCATTCATCTTCTACCGCTATATCCGATCTTCCCTCTGGTCACGGGGAGTCTGTGCGTGGAATCTCAGGCGTCTATGGGCATTAAGGCAGGATACACCCTGGATGGAATGCCAACATGTCGCAGGACACACACTCACACACACATTCACATTCACACTCATACACTAGGGACAATTTTACAAGGTGCCAATCAACCTACCGTGCATGTTTTTGGACCGGGGGAGGAAACCGGAGAACCCGGAGAAAAACCCCCTGAGGAACGAAGAGAACATGCACAAACTCCACACACACATGGCCGAGATGGGAATTGAACCCGGACCCTGGCGGTGTGAGGCGATATGGAGTCGCAGTTCTGAATCTTCTACAGTGAATTATTCATCCTTCAAACTGAATGGAAGCATCACTGTAATTGTCAGACAGAACAGAGGGCAAAGTCATATTTGAGGTAATTGTATAATTAAAAACATAAAGAGTGACAAGTTCAGTATTGTTCACTCATCAGCACGCAGACCGGTTTAAACTGACATGCAGCTAAGTGTATCTCAAACAGCAACTCTATACAACTGTGCTGAGGAGAAAAGCAACTCAGGATGCAACAAAAGGATCATGAAAAGTTCTCCTCCCGTCAGGTTACACAATAATAACGTGTAAAACTGGACATGCTATTGTCTTCTTTGTTTTGTCCCATCGGCACGCCAACTTCTGCTCTCTGTCTCCGTATTGATCCGAGTGAATCTGCTCGGCCAACAACACTCTACTACACCAACAATCAATCACTGTTATTGATTAATTAATCTCCTTACACAGGGTAGCATTCTAAGTGCTAGTTTCACCGGCATCAGAGACTCGGACTTAAACGTTATTCTTTGCGCTACTGAAGGTTTGGACGAGCGGGCACGGAGATAATTATGATGTAATCCTCACGCCAATCAGGAAGCCAAGAAACTCATAGCGTCTCATCCGGAACAACTCAGTGATGGGAATTTAAGCTCTTTTTAGTGAGTCAGGTCATTTGATTCGATTCAGCAAAGAGACGACTCAATCAGTACCTGAACTATTTTTCTCTAAACATAAACACACTGTGATATTATAAGCTGTGATGCTTCACGGTGCTGCTGTAATGTGCTTCAGATCATATAACTTTACTTAAAAATTTATTATTTATACAACCTCATTTTCCGAAACAGGTAACGCACTGTGCAATGATCTACATGAACCCATATTTTATTTACAATCACATATAGAAAAGAGATTTAAGGTTTACAGTGAGGAAATGTAACGTGTGTAGGAAATAATTACTTTCATTTTGCACTGGATTTTTGGAATTGGGGTTTTAATATATATATATATATATATATCATTATATATATATATATTATATATCTATAATATCCCTATCATTTATACGATATCTTTATCCGATGTTCACTTCGGGTCACGGGGAGCCTGTGCCTATCTCAGGTGTCTATGGGCATTAAGGCATATACACCCTGGATGGAATGCCAACCCATCGCAGGGCACACACACACATTCACACCCACATTCATACGCTAGGGGCAATTTTCCAAGGTGCCATCAACCTACCGTGCATTTTTTGGACCGGGGGAAACCGGAGAACCCGGGGAAAAACCCCCCTGAGGCACGGGGAGAACATGCAAACTCCACACACACATTCCCGAGACGGGAATCGAACCCGGATCCTGGCGGTGTGAGGCGAACGTGCTAACCACTAAGCCACCGTGCCCCTACTTTATATATATATTTTATATATATATATATATATATATATATATATATATATATATATATCTATATATATATATATATATATATATATATATATATATGGGAAAATAAGTCTAATGATTATAAGTATACATGATATATATAGAATAATGTAGAATTGCATATATAAACAGTGTACAGAGAGGTAATACAGAGAGTGTAAATAAGCAAAAGAAAAGTATTGTAACCATGAATTATGTTATATATATATATATAATATATATATACTATATATATATTATATATAGATAGTATATATATATATATATATATACCACACTACAGACTACATCACTACTTTATATAAAATCATACACGGCAAACCATACAAGTTGAAATCACCTGCAGTGTGGGTGTGGTTATAGAATGGGAGGGGTTTAAACTATGTCGTATTTTCAAGTATGTAACTTCAAGTCAATCCTAAAATATATTTATTTCCTCTTACAAGCATATGTATCTAATATATATATATATATATATATATATATATATATATATATATATATATAAAAATAAATCTGATACACACACACACACACACACACACACACACACACACACACACACACACACACACACACACACACACACAAACATAATCCCTAGGCTGCTAAGCATCTATGATGAGTAGGAAGAAAGCGAAAGGATGATCTAATAGCCAAGAGAAAGCAGTGAAGTCATACCCACCTGACTCATCCTCCCAAAAGAGCAGTGTTTCCACTCAGCACATGATCCTACCTCAGTCTGTGTGTGGAAAAAATAGAGGTGCACTTCATTTAGAGTTACACCAAGAGGCATTATACAACCCAATCCTAATTCATGATGACAATGTTTATGTCTTTTTTATGCATGTCAGAATTAAAAATGAGAATACATATATATATTTATTTTACCGAATGTAAAAACATGTAATCACCATAAAGGTGACCTGCGTTGTGGGCGTGGTTACAGCCATGAGTGGGTATGAAGCTTGGTGTCTCAAGAAATTAGTACATCAATTAACAAATAGTCATTAGCATTTGTTTGCTTCCTTTTGCAATCCTTCCAGTGACCCAAATTGCTAATGAATTAATTAACATTTTAGATTCTATCACAGTGCATATATTGTTTTTTTTTGCAATGTTTCCTATTCGCATCTGAAAACTCAGCTAATAAATATCATTCCTTTTAAAGGAGTGCGTTTTGTTGTCATGTTGTCATGCTCTTGTTGTCATGCCTTGTATTTCTCATCTGCAACCAAAAGACGTGTTTTGATTGCTTTCCCCGTTTAGTGACGCTCATGCAAACTGATGTACAGTTCAGCACTTTTAACCTTTATATCGGTGCCATATTGTTTGCAATTAAAGCCATCCGTTTCATTCCTTATTTATTTATTTGTTTGGATCGGATTCAGTGTGCCGGAATAATGAGGCAATGAAACATAATAGCGGTGCTTATTTACCGAGTACGCGGCATGTATTTACAGTGGGCTCGCTTATTTATTTATTTTCTTACGTTTACAAGCGCTACAGCAGTCTCTAGGGGTCATAAAAATGTGTTGCACCATTAATACTTTATTGTCAGTAGCCAGGCCTGAGGCATTCTGGGTGAATTCACTCTTGTTATTGAGATTATGTCAGGGCATAAAGGATGTACCGTGAACGCAAGCCAATCTGAAGCTTACAAAAGACAATCCGAACCCTCTATATAAAAATAAATAAATAAATTTTTTTTTTGTATTTTGTATGATGATGCACATGCCTAGTGACATGTATACCGAATTGCAAAGGAAAGAAAAGCAAGAATGGGGAAGAAAAAAATACAAATAATAGTCCTCTTTTGCAGGAATTTAGCTTAATTGTATTCGCAGACCCTGAGCTTGACCTATTCCAATAGCCAGCTGTTCAGAACAGACTACAAAGCACTAATTGCTCGTACAAGTCCTGCTTTAGGTTTTTTTCCTCGCTGCGACGAGTTTAGACGGCGACCAATTCATGAAACGTTCCCAAACCTTCCCATCGATTGCTCGATTGTCTGATTGATTGATTGATTGATTTCTACATTACCCTGCTCTTTGTTGGTCATAATTCTACCATAATAAGAGGCGACCCGGCAGATGACTGGATGTCCTTTGTCACATGACTTCCCATCGCGAGGCTGCCGTATTCATCCAATGGATGATGTCATATTAGGTCATCGCTGCATATGCACACTGAGCTCTGGCTGAGCTCCTGGGATTAATCACTAGTGACGTAATCGTCTTGCAGATAACGGTCAATATGGCACGAAGGCCCCGCTAACCTATTAAAGAAGATGACTGGACTTAATAGGAGACAGGAAAAACACATAATAAGCAAAAGGCGTTTGGACAAAAGAGCAACACTCGTGTACACACACACACACACACACACACACACACACACACACACACACACACAGGCTGAGCGAGGGGGAAACACTATCCGGGATCCATAGCTGATATTGATTTGGGCCTTGGGGTCCCAGTAGACACCATTAGTGAAGGCAGATGACCTTTTGGACAGTCGGACTGTCACACTTAGACTCTGCACCTGATCCAGCATGACCACGCTTCCTTCCTGTAGCGCATTGAAGGATTGCTAATCAGGTAGTCAGTCTTGCAGGTAGCAGGTCTTAGATCAGCGTTAAGGATCTCTGGCATATAAGGATTAAAAAAAAAAAGAATTATACATTTATAAAATCATTCACGGTGTACTATAAAGTCACTGACGCCATGGGGCAAAATAAATAGGTTTACACTTATATGCTGTCAAAACGTCACCTAGTTGTTTTACATTGAGGGTTTCCTGGCCTCTACGGCGTGCCGTCATTCCGTAATATCAGTTACACCCAGAATCAAATATGGAAATCTGCCTGGTTTTATCTGGCTGGTTAACTGGTTGGATCTTTTTTTTTTTTTTTCCTTTTGGGTGTAGCCAGATTTCAGCTGTCTGTCAAAGATTAATTTTAGCTTTCCATCTCTATGGGTTTTTTTTTTAATGGCTTTTAGGGCATTTCCAAAATTAATTTTATGACATTTGGGGAAAAGGAGCTAATTAATATGCTAAATAGGCTTTTTCTTGAGCTAATTGCAGATTTCATAAGGTAATGCAATAGGTAATCTTTTCTATTAAGTCATCCCTTGTTTATTTGTTTATTAAGGTCCGCTCAAGTCAATCCAAACTCATGTATACATGTTGAATAATGAGTTCTGATTGGTCCGAAGACTTTCAATAATTTTGATACTATAATATAATAGAACTATGGCACTATATGCCCAAAAATAATGTTAACACCTGAGCACTGGAGTTTTACCGCAGTAAAAACCAATGAGATTCCGTTCCGTCTTTAAATGTTAACCTCCAGATTGTGAAGCATGGCTGTGCGGATTTGTGTTCGTTTAGCTACACAAGCATTAATGAGATCATGCGGGGTCATGCTGTTAGGTTTGGGCCTCAGAGATGCAGTCTGGGGGTAAAACTTCATATGAGTGTGTAATGCTCAGGTATGTTTGACTCCATGGAGACGACGATAATAATAATAATAATAATAAACAGTTAGATAACAAATGGACATAATGATTAGAAATAAATGTAAAAAGTTATTTGGATGGATAATCAAAAAGGTTATCCTGAGCTATAAAACGTTTAAAAAAATGTTCCAATCATGTAAATGTCCATAATGATTTAATGCATTTTCACATAGTTTTTTTTATGCATTATAATCCATTATTCCAGTCAGACGTGAACTGCTGTATTATAAGGAGTTATCACTGTGTTATAAAGTCACCGCGTGTCACGCGTCTGACCAGGAAATACAAATATTACGAAAAGTTCCTTTAAACAGATATAGCAGTCGATATTATTATTAATAGTATTATTTTTTTAAATTTATTTATGGATCTTAGCAGCAGGCGTGGTCATGGGTTAGGTGTTAGGTCTTTGTTCGAGCTTAGATGAAGTGCTCTCTTTTTACTCTTTATATATATATATATATATATATATATATATATATATATATATATATATATATAATATATAATCAATCGCGAAGGCAAAAAAGAAGGCAAGAACGGAAACGGGTACAAGTCGGTTCTGCGGTGCAGGTTCCGCAACGTCTGTCTGATAAATTCGCTCCCTTCCTCCACCCATCCTTTCTCCCCTCTCTCTCTCTCTCTCTCTCTGCTTTATTCTTCACTGGAGACCATCTACCCAATGTGTAGAGCTAAAATCAAACCTGCACTATGGCCACGTTCCCCCCCCCCCCCCCCCCCCCCCCCCCCCAAAAAAAAAGCCGACTCGTCTCTTATGCATGAGCATGGTGAAGCAGTGCGCAGACACGGGGTTGGAGGTTTGGCACGGGAGGACGCACTTCTACAGGTAGCCGTGGAGACGGCACAGGTTTTGCTTGGACACGGTTTGGGACGCGGTTCCCTGGTCATCCTACTGCAACATGGACCGAGAGCAGAACATGGGCGGAACCCAGAGCCCCCCCCCCCCCCCCCCAAAAAAAATCATATTGCCTCTTTTATTTGTTACAGAGTCGGGTATACGAGTGAGGCGTGGCACGCTCTAAAAAAAAAACAACAAAAAAAGCCGCAGGTTCATAAAAAAATGGCCGAGAGACACGTTGCGCGCGACGCGCAGACGTCTCCATGCGTCCGCGTGTTTTAACCCGTGCGCTGTTAACGCGGAGATGAAAAACGCGCTTGGGAAGTGTTTGGGAAGTGCTCCTCAAATAACACTAACAAACACGTTTTCTTCCATTTAATATTCACGCGTGCACACACATACACACGCGCGCCAAAAACAGCCAGCGCCGTGAGCGCGCTACAGTGTCCAACAAAGCACGTGTTTCGGTCGTGTAGAGTCTCCGGGGCTGCTCAGGCGCGCAGCTCGGTAACGGAATGCCGTCAGGAGGAAAAAACGGGGAAGCGGCGGTCTGCGCAGAAGAAGAAAACGAAGCAGAGGAGGAGGAGGTGGTGATGGAGGAGGAAGGCGGCTCAGCCTGAGCTCCGCAGGGAGCGGACGCTGTGAACCAGACGGGGCGGAGTCACGCCGAGCCACGCCCGGTTCGGCGCAGACGGTCTAGTATCTTGTGTTGCCAGATTGTGACTGAGCTGGAAATAGAACACAATACTTGGCAGGCAGGAGATCATTTGGCAGCCTGGGTCAAGAGATCCTCCAAAACCTGTTCAGTCAGCGGTCCAGCAGGGTTTAATGATTTTCCCGCATGATGATGAATATATATATATATATATAGGTTTACAGAAGTCCAGCTCTCCAGGAATGGAGTTGGGCTTCCCTGTTCTGAAAACTTGCGTGCCATCAATCAGACAGGATGCTTGTTTTGCCCAAAGATGTTTACGTTTTGTACAAGCAGACTAATATGATTTAAATACGATAACGGGAGATGGTTAAGACACCAAACTTTAGCGCCAGAGGTCATGTGTTCAAATCCCGAACTGTCACTGCTAGGTCCCTGAGCAAGGCCCTTAACCCTGGCTGTATGAATACCATAAATGATCTCTCTGGATAAGGGCGTGTGTTAAATGACATAAATGTACTATGATGATGATGATGATAACTACATTTGTTTATTTATGTATTCTTTCCAAAAATCATACTATTATTCCTCCCAACAGAGTATTAATCTGATCCCTGAACCTATAACCTAGTGAACCAGTGTTGATGTATTCATTGATGGTCTTCAAGCAGTTTTGTATATTGCACTGAATAAGGGTGTGTGCTGAATGCTGTAAATGTACTACGAAATAATAACAATAATAATAACAAAATGAATATCTATGTTGTTGAGATAGATTGTTTCAAGCATACAGTAACAATTTGTGGTATGGATTAACTAAATACCTGCATTACGGTTTCCCTCATTTGTTCTCCCAGGAATGTTACGATTGGTTGATACACACACACACACACACACACACACACACACACACACACACACACACACACACACACACACCACACACCACACACACACAAAACACACAAACACCATATATATATATATATATATATATATATATATATATATATATATATATATATATATTCCCCCTTAATATACACAGCATTAAATATATACCAGGTAGCATGTTGTGCATCACAGGGTTTCCCAATTTATATACATAATACAAATAAACGTCCTATAAATGTGCAATTAAAATTGGAAATGATTTTCCATAATAATAATAATAATAATAATAATAATAACAGTAGTAGTAAAATAATAATAAACAAAGAATAACACTCTTACCTGCAGAACTAGTTTCCTCTATTTCTGAGGACCGTCGTGTGGAAAAAATCCATCCCTGACCACCATTTGTAATGTTTGATGAACTTGAGCGTGCAGTGAAGCACCTTGACCTTCACCCTACATGAATTTATGACTTGTGATGCTCCTGCATGACCGATGGGATGCTTGGATGATGGATTCGCAGCGGGGTTTCAGAATAAAAAAAGTGGTTGATGGATGTATTTAAGTTTTCCCACTCCAACAGCTTAGAGATGATTTTTTTTTTACTATACTATAAAATTGTTATACTGTACTCAATTCAGGTTTTTTTTTACGGATGGAATCTGGCAACCCGTCTGGCATCCTGTTTGCCTTGTGCACAATGAAACGCGTTAGGAGCTACAGCAGTGCGAGCAGTAAAGGGAGGGTCTATGGGAGGGACCAACAGCCATAGGGAGGGAATCGGGGAGGAGGAGGAGGGCGGCGGATGCGCTGCTTTCTCCAGTCTCGCTCTCCGCGTCTTTGTCTCACACTCTTTGTTAGCCATGCCTAGCCTGCTGGTGCTGTCAGGGATCATGGAGAAAAATGGGGGCTACGGCTCGGAACTGGCCGCCTCCGGCTTCGGTACCGAGAGCCTCCTGGCGCCGCCCGACGAGGAGGAAGAGGAGTCGCGGGCGCTGCGGGTCGCGCTGGGCCAGCTCTCTTTGCTCGGGCTCGGGGAAAGCGAGGAAGGCGCCGGAGTTCAGGAGCGGAGCAACAACAACAACAACAATCACCACCACCACCACGGCATCGGCCACGCCAACAGCAGCAGCGTCGGCGGAGGTGGCGGTGGAGGTGGTGGAGGAGGAGGAGGTGGTGGTGGTGCCGGAGAAGCCGGGATCTTACAAGGCAAGAGCAAGCTGTGCGCCCTGTACGAGAGCTCCGGTTCCGAGACGAAAGCGCGCGGCTGCAACATCACCGAGTGTGTGCCCGTGCCCAGCTCGGAACATGTGGCGGAAATCGTGGGCAGGCAAGGTAAAGACCGCGATTGTTTACACTGTTTCAACTTGTTTTCCCAACTCACCACGAGGCGCACAAAGGGATGCTTCTTATTTATTTTTTAACAAAATAATAAATAAATGTCTCGTTCTTGTTTTTTGTAGCGCGTGAAAAGGTGGGAGTGGTGGTCCTGTTTTGTTATTCAGCTCACATGGTGGCCGTACAGCAACATACTACACTGTGTAACAAAAAAAAAAACAAAAAACGAAACATTCCCGCATGATACATTTTTGTATACATTGTTGCAGGGGTGAAAAAAACAAAAACAACAACAAAAAAAAAATATTCCACCCCAGTGAGGGGCGTTAAACCTCGTGGTCGCGTTGTTCCTGCTCCGCGCCATCAGTGTCCGTGTGCAGACGCGCTTCCTTTGTCGTCTGAGCGCCAGGGAGGAGGGAAGCAAAAAAAAACAAAAAACAACAAAAAAAAAACAACAAAAAAAACGGAGTGCTTAAAAAAAGAAAAACAAACAGCATTGAGACTTTTTTTTTTGCATGCAAGATCAAAAGAGTGCTTATTGTCCTTTTCGGGTTGCTTTGAGAATGGATGCAGGCTGTAGTTGCGTCTTTGGGGTCGTTGATTTCAAACTTGCTGGACAGAGAAAGAAAGAAAGAAAGAAAGAAAGAAAGAGGGAGGAAGGACGCGGCTGTCAAGACAAAAGGCGCGAAAGTGACAGCAGAACGACGCAAGGTGGTGATGTTTAACTGACTATTCATCACGCTGAGCAGAAGCACTGGAGCCTATCCTAACGGTCCAAAGTAAGGAGATCCTACTCAATGACGTTATGCTTTTGTTGAACCAACAACCAGCCAACAAGTTTAATGCTCGGGGACTGAGCCTTGTTTGATTGGTGGAGCTTTTTTTTTTTTTTTTTTTTTTGCTTTATTGTTGTCTGGTGTCTAAATCTCCCTTCAGTGGTTTGGAGGAAGAAAACGAGAAACAGTTGCTCCTCGGGGTCAGGTATCCTGGCTTTGTTTCGGTGGTGTTTATTATGGAGCTGATAGAGTGATGAAGAGAAAGAAAGAAAGACAGACAGACAAGTAAGCTCAGAGAGTCACAGGAGGAGGGTCACGCCCAGCCGGCCGATATCACATCCGATATCGGTTCATCCATCCATCCACATCAATCCGTCCTATCCGCGTGCTCATGTGTGTGTGTGTGTGTGTGTGTGTGTGTGTGTGTGTGTGTGTGGGGAGGCACACGGGCTTTGCAGATACAAAACAAGGCGCGCAAATCGAAGTCGCACGTGGAGTCGTTCGGTCGCGTCATACAAAAGCGTGCCCTTGAATTTGGAAGAGAGAGAAAGAGAGAGAGAGCAGGAGGAGGAGGAGGAGTGGCACGGGGCAGGGCCTGGCTGTCCGAGTGCAGCACTGGGTATCGCCTTAAACCCCCAAAGTGCTGATTAGGTGGATTTATCTTCTTCTTCTGATTGGGTGCTTTAAGAGCAAGTGTTTCTTCGCTGGAGAGCTTCTAAAGAAGGGAATTGTCAGTCTTGTTTTTTTTCCCCCACTATGGAGGAAATGGTAACAATGGTTTATTGTATTTATACCACTGGATGGAGAGAGGGAGGGAGGGAGGGAGGGAGGGAGGGGGTGGGTGGGGTTAATATTCAGTGTGGATTCTCTGCTTTTTTTGTTGTTGTTGCTTTTACCCCATACAAAGATTTTTTTTGGATTATTTGGAGTAAACACACACACACACACACACACACACACACACACACACACACACACACAGAGATAAATAATCACTACTGGAGAGAGAAGAGAGCACTCACCACTCACTGCCTCTCCCTCCATCATTCATTGTTCCGAGTGTTTGGAGTCGTAGTAAGCGCGCTCCATTCACCTGCAGCACCTGCCAAGTCTGCTCGGGAGGGCTGTACCCGCGCGCCATGCTGTCGCTCAATACACACTCCGTCCTGACTGTGGTTATTTATTTATTTTTGTTTGTTTGTTTGTTTGTTTGTTTGCTGTACACAGCCAGCCGCGTGCTAGCTCCATGACAGGCCTACTCGCGGCCGAACGAAACAGCAACGGCACACACACACACACACACACACACACACACACCACACACACACACGATACCATCTATACACACCGGACACAAAGCACCAAAATGTAGAAGCTTCCCTTACACACATACACACACACAATACCATCTATACACCAGACACAGCACCAAAATGTAGAAGCTTCCCTTACACACACACACACACACACACACACACACACACCACACACACACACACACACACAAGTGTATATCGATAGTGTAGGATCGAACGTCTGTTCCAACTCACGTATTTCAATAGGCGTTACTTGACATGCAGCGCTGCGTATCTCCTGCCCTCACTTGACCTTCTCCGTCCCGGCATGATCAGCATTTCATAAATAGATAAAACTCCACCTCATCGTTAATACAGGTGTATAATTCCGTTTTACGTCCCAATCCAGCCAAAAAAAAAACAAAACATGGATGCTAATTATTTGAGGTGCTTGAGGAGAAAACGAGTGCTTTTATAAAAATAAAAAAAAAAAAACTTTAAAAGGTCTGTTTGGATTATTATTATTATTATTATTATTATTATTATTATTATTATATTTATTATATCTTTACAACAACGGTGTAATGTTTTTAACTGCAATATAACACGTTAGTAAAGACTGGTTGAAACATGTTCGGTGGGGGGCGGGGCTAATTTCCAAATAAAACACTTGGCTTGGTATTAGCATGATTGTGAAGTGTTAGAGTGTGCTTTGTTTAATATACGTACTATAAAATTAATAAACAGATTTCCTTTTTTTTTAACAAATGATGTAAGGCACATCTCTCCGACATTTTATAGTAAAATACCGTAAACAAAGAGAACACAATACAAATTCACTATAATACCAGGTCAGGTGTTTATTAAATGATAAACTGTCAAACTTGATGATCCACTATTTATGCTCGCGTATTGGAAATTAGCCCCGCCCCTTCACCGGATCCATTTAAAAAATGCACAAATAATGTAAAGAACAAAAATCTGTTTTAAAACCCTAAAATATTTCGCCTCGTTTGGAGATCATTAACGAAATTGCTTTTTCAAAAAACTTTATTTATTTATTTATTTTAACATGAACTCACGCTACTGCGTTCACTTCCGCAGGTTGTAAGATCAAAGCCCTGCGGGCGAAAACCAACACCTACATCAAGACCCCCGTGCGGGGCGAGGAGCCCGTCTTTCTCATCACCGGGCGCAAGGAAGACGTGGCGTTGGCTAGACGCGAGATCATCTCGGCGGCCGAGCACTTCTCCATGCTGCGTGCGTCCCGGAACAAGCTGGGCGTTTCCTTCAACGGTTCCCCGCCCGCCCTGCTGCCGGGCCAGACCACCATCCAGGTGCGCGTGCCTTACCGCGTGGTGGGCCTGGTGGTGGGCCCCAAAGGCTCCACCATCAAGCGCATCCAGCAGCAGACGTGCACCTACATCGTGACCCCGAGCCGCGACCGCGACCCCGTCTTCGAGATCACCGGGTCGCCGGGCAACGCCGAGCGGGCGCGGGAGGAGATCGAGGCGCACATAGCGTCGCGCACCGGCACCCTGCACGACCACAACAACGAGAACGACTGCCTGGCCGCCGAGAACGGCACCAACGGCGGGCCGGAAAACCGCCTGCAGCACGCGTGGGGGCTCCAGGGCGGTCAGCGCAAGCCGCTGGCGAGCAGCTACCGCCAGAATTTCTCCGACGCCGTGCTCGGAGGCACCGGAAGCGGAAGCGTGGGAGTTGGTATGGGGATTTATAACAAGTCCGACTTCTCGGCCCCTACCAACGGAGACAAGCCATGCTCCTATTTCGGGTCCGAAGGCTCCCAAAGCTGGGGGGACCCCGATTATCCCAAACAGGTAGCCTACTACGTCCAGCAGCGCTCCAAGAGCTTCGGAGGCCTGCCCTTGCCCTTGACCAGACTGTCCCCGGGTCTTCCGGAACCCTCTGGTACCAGCAGTCCCGGATCTACCGGCATAGGGTCGGCCCACGCCCAGGCTCGGCGCGCCCACAGCGAGCCCACCACCACCCGAGACTGCATGACCTGCTTCGAGAGCAAAGTGACGGCCGCTCTAGTGCCCTGCGGCCACAACCTCTTCTGCATGGAATGCGCCATCCGCATCTGCGAGCTGAACCACCCAGAATGCCCCGTCTGCCACACGCTCGTCACCCAGGCCATCCGGATCTTCTCTTAAAAAGGTCTTATAAAAGGTTTTTTTTTTTTTTTTGTTTTTTTTGGTGCATTGGTTTAACTAGATTTTTTGTTTGTTTGTTTTTTTACCTCTTTCTTTTTTTTGTTTTTTTTTTTTTTTTTTTTAGCATTTGTTTGGTCAGTATTGGTCACTATGCCCCATGTACGTCTTGCTTTTTTTTTTCAGAAAAGGAAAAAAAAAAAATCAAAACGAGCAGATATTTTAGAAGACACTGCTTGCTTTACTAAAAAAAACAACAAAAAAAAGATTAAGAAGTATTTTCAGATTTTTTCTTTTATATATATACACACATATATGCATATATATTTTATAAAAGTTTTGTTAAAATGGGGGAAAAAAATTTGAAAATCAATGTTCTTTTTTTTTTTGCTGTTAATTTATTTGACATTTTTTTACTGCTGCTGTTTTTTCCACACGAACTGCGATGTGGCTGCAAAACAGACGAAATAATGTGAATGTTTTAACATTTTTCTTTTTTCCCTTTCGCTTTTCTTTAGGAATTTATGACCATTATTATTACTACTACTATTATTATTATTATTATTATTATGATAATATATAGATTGTTAACGTTGATTTGTACGATTGGAAAGAATATAGTTTTACATCCCAGCGTTTTTGTCTGCGAATAGGCAAATCTGCTTTTTAAAGCGAGCAAAGTTGAAAAAAAATGACTGAATCTTAAGTCTATCATTGCACCTTAAAACTGATAGCTTGATTGTCATTGGGGAAAGAAAAAGAAAGAAAGAGAAGAAAAAAAAAAAAAGAAGAAGAAGAAAAAAAAACGCCCTTTATGTATTTGTTTGATCCTGCTTTGTGAAGATGCGGATTTGGGAAAAACACACACACACACACACACACACACACGAAACATTGTGCATTCAAATAATTAGCAAGCAGAAAACAAATTGACACACGGAATAACTACCTGAAGGATGTTTGTTTTTGTTTTTTTTTTAACAGATTTGAATTGGTGTTTATGCGATTCTGGTTCCAAAAATACCACACGTTCATTATCTATGATACAACAGAGGGGGGGGGGAATGCTTTACCGCTTGAAAGCTTTTGAACTTAAAAAAAAAAAAGAAGAAGAAAAAAGGGTGTTTTAGTAAAACGAGCCATAAACTGATTAATCAACTCAGACGTTCTTGGAACTTCCAAAAAAAAAAAAAGGGGGGGGGGGGGGCGTTTCCGGGGTTATTCGATTTGATTTCTTTCACAGTCTTCTCTTCGACATATTAACAGCAGTGAATATCCTCACAGCGAGCGTTTTATTATTATTATTATTATTATTATTATTATTTTTATCAGGGACGCTTGAAATGTAAACGAAACGAAGGTGCTCGCTAATCTGAGTTTGAATAGAACCTCCACAAAAGGAAGAGAAAGAGTCTGGGGAGCTGTAGTAAGGAAATTATGCAGAAGCACCCCTCCACACACACCCCATGTACGACCCCCCCCCCCCCCCCCCCCCCCCCCCCCCCCACCCCCCACCCCCACCCCCCCGGTCCCCACATTTGCGAAGTGCCTGCTGCCTCTTATTGTAGCCGATTGCGAGCAGGTGTTTCATATTGTGACCTTTTTTTTTTTTGTTAAGGGAGCGTCCTGAACCCGCTCACCGCCTAACCGTCCGCTCGCTCGCTCGCTCGGGTAATAATGACCGCAACTGCTCGGCTAAGCAGGCGTATTGTTTTAGCGCAGCGGTGGGAGGTTCCCCGGAGCGCGCTCTCGCCCAATGAGGAGCTGCTGATTAGTCATGTGGCATAGACCAGGTGCAAGCAACTTGGGGGAAAGTCCGTTTCTTTTTTTTTTTTCTTTTTCTTTTCTTTTTTCTTTTTTTTTTTTTTTTTTTTTTTTTTAACCATGGATGCTCCAAAACCCGGCACTGCCCCTCGTACAACACCCCATCCCATCCCATCCCTCCCTCCCTCCCTCCCTCCCCGTACCAACCTCACAGAAAAGCCTGACTAGGTGCAGCTGGGGCCCCTCCCTTCATCCTTCACCTCTCTCAACTCTCTCTCCCTCTCTCTCTCTTTCTTTCTCCCTCTCCCTCCTCCTCCTGCTCCTCGGAGCTTTAGTATTCCCACTGAGGAAAGGGGCCTCCTTTGTCCTGATGAAGGGGGGAAAATGTGCAGATTTTATTTCAGAGAGAGAGAGAGAGAGAGAGAATGTCGGCAGGTTTTCGACGTATTCGAAAAACTTGTTTCAACGCAATTACAACGCAAAGGTAATAAAAAAAAAAACACTAAAACCGCCAGCAGGCACTAATTATTCTCGTTAATGCTTTCGCTCGCGCTCCCCGAAAGGACTCGGCAGATCTGACGTGTCCTCCAGGGAGTCGATCGAAGTTGCCATGGAGGGATTTTTTTTATTATATTATTCGCCATGAGCATGAACCCACCCTGGTTCAACCACCCCGACTCACAAACCCGCCCCCCTTCACCCGCTACCACCCCATCAAACCCCAAGCCAACGGCCACAGGCAGCCAATGAGAGCAAGATGTCCAAGTCCAAAAAAACGAAATCAGACAATTGAAATTGACAGCAGAGTTGGGCGGACACGCCCCGTTTACTGGCTGCTGGAGCCGAATCAAATTACACACCCACTCCAGTCCTACATATCAACCCAGAGGATTTTTTTGGGGGGGTTGAGGGGATTAGAGCGTTTGCAGGATAGGGGGATAGATTTTTTTTTTTTTTCCGAAAGGGGGGCTCGTGCATAAAAAAACCCTAGTAAAGAAAGAAGGAAACGAAGGCAGTGAGAAAATGTAGTCCATCTGAAATGGGTCAGTTTTGTCCCTACGGAGACTTCATGCGCCACTGCCACATGTGTGGGACTGGTCGGGTGTCCGGGTAAGCTCACGACCGCCAAACAATAGCGCTTAGTCGTCTCTTAGACATCCTCGATACTCTATACTTTGTCAGGGATACGGAGATCGGATTCTTTTGGGACACTCGTTACAGTATCACCATTTCACCAATCCAATTTGGGGGTTTGTTTTTGTTTTTTAACTTCCGAATCTACTTCTAATCTTATTTACACTCGGGCATTCTGATTCGCAAGCAAGAAAAGTTCTACGATACATAGAATTCAAAGCACTTACATTAAAACACTTATGTCTGGATAAGAGAGAAGCACCTTATATCGAGACGAGCAGCGTATATCTGAAACCAAACAGCTGGAAAGCATCGTAATAGTAACTTTATAATTCGTGGTGTTTTTTATTTTTTATTTTTTGTTCATTTCAACAAAGTTCTTTCACTTTGCACTGGTAGAAGACGAGCGAGTAAATGAACGCAATTTGGCCGACGCAGTGTTTTTTTTTTTTTTTTTTTGGTTCATTTTCTGCACAGTAGCTACGCTTCTCTCAAAACAAAGTGCCAAGCACGCTTTGTTAACCGTTTCCTGATCAGCGTGAATTATATTCATTTAAAAACAAACAAAAAAAAAAAACGATAAACAATGGCCTATTTGGAGGAATGTATATTTGCAGGATTTGTGTGTCTTTTTTTTTTTTTTTTTTCCTCTCCTTTTTCCCCCCCTTGTCAAAGCCAAAACTGCTAGACAAAATTATGCAAAATAAATAAATAAAATAAAATAAAAATCACATTCAGTGGCTTGAAATTTTTTAGAAAAACAAAATAAAACTGTGCCCGTTTCGATATTTTCAGAAAAAAATAAAATAAAAAAAAGAAGTGTATTCCTGTCGCCTCGCGTTCTTTAGGTGAAGGAATACAGCCGAGCAATAAACTATATTTTAAACCACAAATACAACAATGCGTAGCTTTCAAAAAGTTGTACAGAACTTCATATAGGCGTTGCTTATTAGGTATACACACAAATATATATAAATATATATATAAATATGTAAAAAGAACTTAAATAAAAGCTTGCACATTGTCCAAGATTTCGAAACGCACCATTCCAGACATTATCAGCATTTATACTGCGTCGTTTCTCCAACCCATAAATAAATAAATAAATAAATCATTAGCTGATTTTAGTATTTATAAATTATATGTGTTCACAGAGTACGTTTTTTTGGGCGGGACGAATTTCAGCAAATACTTCTTTTATTTATTTATTTTACATTTTTTTTCCCTCCCCAACAAATCACTGCAAAGAGCCAGGTACCTTTTTTTTTTTTTAAACAGAGTAGCATTTATTTGCTATTAAAAATATTTACTCAAATATATTCGGAGATAGCTATATCGTAATTAAAATAATAAATAATTAACGTGACTACCATAGGCATATCCTGAGAATATATTTCAGTATTTAAGCCAATTATCAAACTATTTAAAAGAAAGAAAAGAGGGAAAAAGTTCTAAACTCTTTTGTTAAGACAGTTTGTTTATATTATAAAGGGGCGTGTGTTATAATCCCATCCGTAGAAGGATTATGAGTGTTTATGGCAGCCAAAGAATTGAAGCGAGATTCGAAAGGAAAATGAAATAGCGTTAATATAAGCACTAAAAAAAAAAAAAAAAAAAAAACACAGGAGAAAGCCTCTGAATACACAGTTTGACGTAATCGAGGTCTGTACGTCAAATCAGACCGATACGATGAATAATAATTATCCAAATATTGTTTTTTTTTATGTTGTTGTTGTTGTTGTGATTTCGATAAGAACGCGACGTTAATCAGAATCATTGTATTAAACGTGTAAAAAAAAAAAAAAAAACCAAACCACTACAGGGCTACAGAGTCGATCTGTTCACTTGGAACTGAAGAGGGAAAAGAAAGGATTTTTTTTTCCCCGTTCGTTTTCCGTTTCAGTGCCAATACGTTTGTATTTCGTGACGGTAACATTTGAGGAACTCGAGTTTTTTTTTTTTTTTTTTTTTGGAGTTTTTTTTGGAGTTGAGTACTTTTTTTGGAGTACGTAGTGATAACGTGGTTCGATAATCCTCTTTTGTTTGTTTTTGTTTTGCTTTTTAGATCCACATGGGTTATGCATGCTGATTTATTACAGAGCGTTTACCTTTTTTATCAGTTCCGATCTGTGGATATAATAGAGCTACATGTTATACAGAGAGCTTTAGTAATGACTTCATCTAGTGTTTGAAATAATGATGTATTAAGATTTCTTTCCGACCCCTGAACTTTATCTTATCTTATCTTATCTATTATAGTATCTAATGCACAATTACATGGCAGTCACAATATTTCCATAAAACTACAATCTAACTTTTCTCTTCTTTTTTTTTTAATAGCATAGTGTTCATATTGACATCTATGGAATTTTAATAGTAGAACTAGAAAGAAAAACACTTTGACGTAATCCAGTTAGCAGGACTGCAGGCGTTTATCTATAAGACACTAAATGCACTAAAGCGATTCTAATGCCTTTATTATATAGGAAGGACGGTGCATTTGAATGTAAAAAAAAATAAAATAAAATAAAAAAAAAAGCAAAAATAAATAAAAACAAATAAATAAACGACCACTCCATCTGTGTACCATCATACAAAAGACGAAAAGCTTTACGTTTTTTATGCCATGGTTGCTCCACTGTATCCGTTTTTTCAATTCTCCCTATACAAAGCAAGTAAGGGCGAAAGTCTTCTAACATTTTTCGTAAGATTCTATTTTGCTAACATGGGTTATTATTTCATACAAAAAAGAGGGAGAGGTCAGTATCTGGATGTTATTTATGAATATCTTAAAATGAAGCAAACATATTTATAAGTAACTTCGAGACGTTTTGTTTTTTAATTAATAAAAAAAAAATTTAATATATTTCTAAAAAAAGAAAAAAAAACACGATGTTGATTTCTACTAAAATTAAGATTATAGAATTTTTTTATTTATGAATAATAAAAAATAAAAAAAAAAGTTAGATAAATCCTTTATACCTCTTGATGGTGTACAATGTGGCGGGCCGGTGGTAAAGGATTATATTTTAACTTGGGATTTTCGAGCGTTAACGATGGAATAAGTTCAGGAAAAAAAAAAGAAGGAAAGAAAGAAAGGGAAAAAAAAATATTTTTTAGGATTAGGAGGTATTTTAGTCTCAAGTTTGTGCCTCAATCACATTTTCGCACCGCATCAACACTTGGCACACGTGTTGTTTGCCTGCTGTTCTTTAACTAACCCCATATTGCTGACTGAACACAATCCTTTACTCCCTCATTCCTTGTTTCCAATAATGTATAGCTTTTGTTTTGTTTATTTCTACATTTTTATAGATTTCTTTTTTTTTTTTTTTTAAGCGCTTCATCTGTTTTTCTTCGAAGGCAGTGAAGTGAAAGGGTGTCACAGAGGTGTGTAGACCAGAGAAGCAGGTGGATAATTGTGCATATACACATTTTTCCGGGCGTACATCTACTACATTCCAGAAAATTCCCTTCAAAAACAACAAATCACCGCATTACAGGCAATATCCGAAACGTCCCAGCGTTTCCCCTTTTTTCGGTGTAATGTAGTAGATCTATGCCGACATCAGTAAACACAAAACACACTCATATAATCTACAACAGAGTAGTTTGCATGCATCTTATATCATCATCATCATCATTGCCAGGCTGGAAAACGGTACAAAAACTGTAAAAGTGAAGGCTTTCTGTACACACTACACTAAAGGGCTGATGAATTGTTTATTTCTTTTTTTGTTTGTTTGTTTTGTTTCCCGCTTGTAGATGTTCATAACCCTTCACAACGGCTTGTTATGTTGGACAGCCACAGCTCTTACATGGTGAAATCGTATCTCGACTGTTTTGACTTCATAATGGCAAAGCTAATTGTGTAGCGTGGTTTGATTTGTAACGGTAGTGACGCAAAAAAAATAAATAAAAAGAGGAATAAAAAGGGGGCGGGGCCGGGGGTTTAAGGGTCGATCATGTTTTTTTTTTTTTTTACGGGTTTGCTTTTCTCTCTCTCTCAATAGGTAACTCCGCTCCGGCAGTTTGTCTTTGGTAGCTTTCAGAATCTTCCGACTCGGTAGGGGGAAAGTGGGGGTGGGGGGAAGGAAAAGAAAAAAAAAAGGGAAAAAGAAAAGAAAGAAAGACGTGTTTCATATAAACTCATGTAGTGGTCTTAGTGCATTAGTTTGGACCAGCATCTCCTGCTCTAAGTGTTTAGGTTCTTGTTGGTGAGTGAGAAAGATTCGCCATACCATAGGGGGGTTTTGTTTTTTTGGCTAGACAGTACTTCAGAATCTTGTTTTTTTTTTTTTCTTGTTCATTTCTTTCTTCCAAAACCTTTGCTCATTCATGTGGTGCCCACACGAGGCATACAATTTTGCAGGTTTATTTCTTAGCACATGTTCTCTGTGAGTTTTTTTTTTAATATATAAATATATATTTGACCGATGTATGTATACCATACTAGTTTTTGTTATTTTGTTACTTTCCAAACATGTATTGTAAATGTTTCTAATAAAATCAATTTAATAATCTTGATCAAAACGTGACACAAATATTTATGTGCTCCAACATCATCAGATCCACGAGGTCAGCTTATGTATGTATATATATATATATATATATATATATATATATATATATATATATATACACATATATCATACATACATACATACATACATACACATACATACACATACACACACACCACACACACACACACACACACATATACATATATATATATCTATATATAATATATATATATATATACACACACACACACACATATATATATATATATATATATATATATATATATATATATAGAATATACATATATATACACATGACAGCACACAGTAAGGCACACACAGACACCGACATACATAATCCATACATACATACATACATACACACACACCACACACACACACACACACACTACTATATATATAGATATATAATATATATATATATATATATATATATATATATATATATATATATATATACACACACACACACACATACATACATACATACATATATATATATATATACATATATATATATATATATATATATATATATATATATACATAAACAACTATTATATATATATATAATATATATCAATATATATATATAAATATACAGATTTATGAAATCAACAAAACAAGTCCCGTCTAAAATATCATACACATTTTCTCGCTCCTACATTTCACTCCCGACTCGCTTTACAAACCCACATTAAGGAAACCAGTGGCTTTGTGCTTACAATCAATTCATTCAGCTTTTTTTGTGTCGTATTTACTTCGAGGAACATTTTGAGAGGACGACAAACGGTGCACTTTTCATTACATGAAATATACTTATGCCCCCCCCAGAAAACACTCACTAGTCAAAAAAAAAAAAACAGCCCCCGCCCAGGAATGAGGATGATGTGCTTACAAATCGGCGAGTTAATTAAAAAGAAGCTTTCCTAATTGGCGTAACCTGAACACTACGCTGCAACTACAGATAAATGACCTTCAGCTCACTATTCACTCGACAACGTAACCATGACTCAGACCAGATAGGAGGGGGGGGGGGGGGGAGAGAAAGGGAGAACAAAGAAATAAGAGTGAGAAATGGGACACAATTAACAGAGATCCCTGAGGGTATGGCTTTCTTCAGGTTACATACAGCGTATGATAGGGATGGGCAATGAGGACTTCACTTACAGTAAGACAAGCCCCTTTCCAGTACACCAGAAACTCCTCAGTGAGCAGCTCAGCCTCCGCTGTTGCTCAGTCCTGCAACATAATCCGTCCACGTAAAAAAAAAAAAAAAAAAAAAAAAAAAAAGGGATGAGCCTGCCTTCCTGTTTCTTGCCTCCGTCCTGGTCCAGGTTAAAAGGCTCACTCGTTACAAATAACAACCACCTAGAATAACCTCGAAAGCAAATTCAATCAACCCAAAAAACGAAGAATACCCAAAAGGAAATACGTTTTCCTTACACTCAATAAATAAAAAATAAAAATAAATAAAAAAAGAGAGACTTTACAATGCCACTTTAGACGCTTTACTCACCCGGGACAGAATACAGTAATAAACCCAACAGACCAACAAACACCATCTAAATAAAACAAAAAAAAACAAATCCACAGGCTATCAGGATGTAATCTCAACAGTGTCATCACACACATTTCAATGTATCAAATAAATAGAGGGTTCCTTCGCTTGTTGAGTCATCATACAAATCAACAATACAGGCAGACGCAGCAGACATAGAGATGAAGTCAATCTTTTTTTGTTTGCCCCCCCCCACTGGGGATCCACTGGGGTGGGTAATTGGGGGGTGGGGTTCCTCCAGGAGATTGTTTAATAAGAATTAGACGCAATGTGTAGTGGTTAAAATAGACATGTAGGTTGACGGTAGCACCCTCGTTCCATCTGTACACACGGCAGCTCGTTGTGAGCACTTGCTGCTGGTGTAAATAAAGAGGCGTAAATAGTCTCCTAGTGCTGTGTCTAATTAGTGTAGAAAAAAAACATTATATCATTAAAAACTAAAATTCTTTTTTTTTCTATATTAAAGCTTAACTTGTTGAATTAGGGCTTAGCTGATCGAGCCTACTGCATGTGTTATTAAGGGGGGGGGGTCTTAATGTGCTTGACAAACAAACTTCTTTGCAAACCCCCCCCCCCCCCCCCCCCTTTTTTTTTGGCCAGCCTTATGTCGGTTTTTACCCATAATCCCATTGTGCCATGGTGGCTGCTTAGTTGCTCTGGCAGCAGGCGTTTTGCTTGGCCGAGCTCTGTGTGGGCTGCACCGTGATGGGCACCACTTTAGAGTTGGGGGAGAAGTCGGCGTCGCCGCGCCCCGAAATTTGCCTCTGGGATACGATGCGGTAGATTGCTGAAAGAAAGAGGTACGGGTGAATTACGCTCTGAACGCCGTGATGGATGGAGGGGGAAGGGGGAATAAAAATTACTCAGTGGATACATTAAAGGACAGTTTCTGTTCAGAAGACAAACACTAAATGATACGACCTTACAATAATGCAAAGGCTTATCTGACCTGAAAAAGGTTCAACCGTGGTTTGTGGCTTGGAATATGCTGCCATCTACTGGCAGGAATAAAAATCGAACTCCAGCATCCAGGGTGAACGTCTACTATAGGACACTATGTGGGCAAAAGTATTGGGACACCTGACGTTGCAATGCTTATGTGGTTCTTCTTCAAACTAAGCAAATTTGGAGGTGCACAGTTTTATAGGACGATACCGGACACGGTCGTGTAAAATCCCCCCCATTCACTTTATCTATGAGACGCGAATGGTTTCCAGTGCACAGCAAACATGGCTTGGTGTGGTAGATCTCAACCCTTGTTGTAACCCAAAGGCCTCCTCACCTCACCAACATCAGTAACACCTGTAATACATCTCGAGTAAATCTCCACAAGCACACTCCAAACTCTAGAGCAACATCTTTTCCAAAGACTAGTGGTTATGATCATCGTAACTAAGGTATAAAATGTGCAATAAATAAATAAAACCACATGGGCATCTTATATTCAGGTGTCCACAAACTTTTGGCCACACAGGCTAGAGCATCACGTTTAAAAAAAAAAGTGCACAAATAAGTGCTAAGTGTGTAATTTTGGGGAAATGACATGCAGTGACGCGTCACTTTCACACAGTGACGTCGCACGGGCGGCTCCGATTCTCGGATTTCAATGCCCTTGAAGCTATGGCGAAGGAGAACGACCTCCATTAAAACCAGTAATCTGCCTTTACTAAATTATAAAACATCAGAAAGCAGGAACGGATCATTTATGATGTAAAGTACACCGCGTCACCTGGGTACTAATAATCCCAGGGATTTGTTTATTCCCCCTAAAAATAAATAAAATGGGATGTAAAAGCTGAACCCCGGCTTGGAGTCCTGCGCCTGAGCTGACGTGTGCTGTGATTACCTGTGAGAATGGTCTGGAAGGCGAGCTCTACGTTCGAGGAGTCCAAAGCCGAAGTCTCGAGGAAGGAGAGTCCGTGTTTTTCTGAAGGACAGAAAAGGAACCAGGAAAGTTAAGAATCGTTAATGGACATGACGCACATTTATCATGAAAACCCTCACACAATAATATAATGGCCATTTCGCCTATAGAGACACAATTAGGGGGAAAAAAACAAAAACACCTATTATTTCTTTAATGCTCTTTTAAAGCTGCTAGAATGTGATCCCTCTGAATAAGAATGCTCTCAGCCAAAGATTGAAAATACAGTAAAAATAAATATATTATATTTATAATTATTATTTCCTGAGAGCTTATCACTGAGAGATACACATACATATACACATACATACATGCATATACACACACATGCATACACATACACACTAGAATCTGACCTGCGAAGGCCTTGGCCTCGTCCGTAGGCACGGCTCGTAGGTGACGCAGGTCGCTCTTGTTACCGACCAGCATGATGACGATGTTGCTGTCGGCGTGGTCCTGCAGCTCCTTTAGCCAGCGCTCGGCGTTTTCGTACGTCAAGTGCTTCGCGATGTCGTACACCAGAAGAGCACCGACGGCGCCGCGGTAATATCTGCCAAAATAAATAAATAAATTATAACTGAGTAACTGAATGAGTATAAATACAAATGAGTAATTATGTTGATTATTATGAGTTCACAGCTTGGGTTAAAGTCGGTATCTAAACTGTATTAAAATGAATAGATAATAATAATAATATATAATATAATATAAATAATAAATCAAAATGTTGGTTTAAGGCAAGAAGACTTTCTCTTTCTCTCTCTCTCTCTTTTTTTTTTTAGCCATTATAATACAAGTCTGAGTGGAGCTCAAACAAATGAGGCCAACGTCGTATTCAAACAAGCGCTGCTGGTTACCATGATGTCATGCGAGAAACAGGGAAAAAAAATACCTTCACACTGAACAGGAAGCAATGAAAGCGGTCTGGAGATACCAGTTAGTGTGGAATTCCTTATCATTGTGCAAATGCTAATTTCGGATTGTAATCCTGTCCCAAAAAAACACCCACACACTACTTTCTTATTGTTTTTGTCACCGCACAAATAGCAACAATAGCATGCTTTTCAAAACAGCTTTTCTTGAGGATCGTCATCGTTATTATATACAGAAGACTTTACACGGTGTGCATTAATTAGTTAAAACATCTGTAGTTTGATTAACGGTGACCAAATCCGATGCATTACATAATTATCTATTAATTGCATGTGTAGTGTATTAAATCATTTCTGTGTTTCATGTCATGACTAGTTTGAATAGAAAAGATTTCTAATATAAATTTGCATGAAAGGATTTTTTTTTTTTTTTGCTACCCCATGTTTTCTGCACACACTGAAATACGTATAGGGGCCGAGGGAGGTCAGAGGTTGACCACTCACGCCGAGGTGATGGCACGGTATCGCTCCTGGCCTGCCGTATCCCAGATCTGGGCTTTGATGGTCTTGCCCTCGACGTGAATGCTGCGGGTGGCGAACTCAACGCCGATGGTGCTTTTGCTCTCCAGGTTGAACTCGTTGCGCGTGAAGCGGGACAGCAGGTTGCTCTTCCCGACTCCGGAGTCTCCGATTAGCACCACTGCAAAGGATTTATTCCAGAGGTCAGTGAGGCAGAAATAGAGTTTAGAGAAGAAAAAAAAAACCTTGACATCTTTATCCAAGTTCCGTAATGCATACCTTTCCTGAATTTCTGGAAATGGAAGATATACGCGCATGCCGGATTATAAAGGAATTTCCTTTTCCGAAAACCTTTAAAATAGCTTTTCTGTGTGCGTTTTGTACACGTGCATTTGTTTATTTATTTATTTATATATTTTTTTATAATCATCAAGTCACAAGACAATTTGGCTGCGGAAACCTTTTCCGCAGGATACAAAGCAAAACATACTGACGTCCCAAAATTCACTACTGACTCAGAGATGCAAATATTGACTGAAACAATCTGCTTTGAATAAAATGCAGTCGGAGACGGGATCACCAAGCTGTTTGGCAGGGGGGGGGGGAAACAGCATAGTGAGGGCCGAGCAGTGATTCATTAGCAGTGAATCAAAAAAGAAAAAACAGTAAGAGGTGCAGCTGAGGTTGGGCTTTTCATTTCAAAGAGGAAATACAAGGCATGTCTGAAACACCCCATCCATGACTGTCAAATAAACAAACAGATAGATAGATAGACAATTATTATGTAAATGGACAGACAGACAGACAGACAGATAGATAGATAGATAGATAGATAGACAGAAAACACAAAAGATGGATGGATGGATGGATAAATAGACAGACAGACAGAAAGACAGACAGCAGAAAATACAGACAGATATAGACAGAAAACACAAAAGACGGATGGATGGATAAATAGAGACAGACAGATAAATTATTATTATGTAAATGGATGGATGGATGGATGGATGGATGGATGGATGGATGGATAGATAGAGATAGATAGATAGATAGATAGATTGATAGATTATTATGTAGATTGATAGATAGATCGATAGTTAGATAGATAGATAGATAGATAGATAGATAGATTATTATGTAGATAGATAGATAGTTAGATAGATATAGATAGATAGTTATAGATAGATAGATAGATAGATAGATAGATAGATAGATAGATAGATAGATTAGATTATGTTAGAGTCGATAGATAGATAGATAGATAGATAGATAGATAGATAGATAGATAGATAGATAAACTATTATTATGTAGATCGATAGATAGATAGATAGATAGATAGATAGATAGATAGATAGATAGATAGATAGATAGATAAACTATTATTATTTAAATGGATAGACAGATAGACAGAGTTTATTCGTTATCTGCACTGAGATTTCTACTCTCAAAAAAAAAATCGAATCAAATCCAAGTATGAAAAACTTCTACACGTCCTCCAGACTGAGAAACCTGTACGAGTCCTGAAACTAGTGTGAACGCGTTGCAGGTCTTTCCGGTTCGACTGCACCTGTAACCCTTGAAACAACAACAAAAAAAAGCACGAAATGTTCGCTTTACATTAATGACACCTTTGTACACCGCTTTCCAAACCTCTTTTATAAGCGGTTATAACCTTTAATAACCTTTTATATTATAAGAGATGCTATTACACAGGCTTTAGTGAACATGCACGGTGATGCAACACCACAGATTTGGAAATAACCGACTCATTTCATCACCGGATTGTGTAAGATTACGCTTTCTTCATCAACACAATGCGCAAAAAACAAAATACTTTGCTTTATTATTATTATTGTTATTATTATTATTGTTGTTGTTATTATTATTGAAGTAAACTTGTTAGTCTGTATTCCGAATATTTACTTATGTCATTCCATTTCGCTTTTAGAAAGGAAATTAAATATAATTAAAAAAAATAAAGTTAATTACAAAACAACAATTATGGCGCAACAGAAAAGCAGTTTTAGATGAAAGGATGTTTCTGGTTTCAGCCAAAATGGCGGCTCCCTGTATTACCAAGTGCACTACATAGGCTGCAGGAGGCGTTATCCTTAATCACTACAAAGTGCGCCTAAACAGGGCACACGCAGTAATTTGCCCTACAGCCCCGTGTTTTAAAGCCCAAGTCGAAAGTTATGTGAAACGCCGCTCACCTTTGAAAAGATAGTCATATTCCTCTTCTCTGCCCGTCATGACTTCAAAACGGTTCCTGTTGTGATTTCTTTTTACTATAAAAAATATATATTTATTTATAATGTGCTAGCTGGTCCAGCTAACGTCAAAGCAACTTGTCATGAAGATACGCGGAGAGTCAAAGCCGCCAGGGTGAGTCAAAAACGGCGCATGTCAATAAATAAAGTGCTCCTCTCAAAACAAAACAACAACAAATTAACTCACTCTGAGTTTATTAAAATAACAATAAATATGTGTGTGTATATTATAAAGATTCGCCTCAAAATACACCGCAAATCAAAGCTTTCCCGAGTTTGCCTGCGTCACCAAGGTTTCTGCGCTCCTCTCCTCTCTCACCCGTTCACGCACGCCGAGCGGCGAACACGCCTATGACACTATCTCGCATCGGATTGGCTCCGGCGCCTGTCAATCACCGCCATCTCGCCAATGATGGTGATTCAACAGGTGCATCACGTCACCCGTGCTCAGGTAACTAAGTGCACAGGTGCAGCGCCGGGGAGGAAACCGGAAATGCCACGTAGGAGGAAAACTTTTTTTTTTTTTTTTAAAGGAGACTTCCTTTCAGGAAGAAACAATCCGATTTCAAGAAAGTCGCACTTTATCGCATTCCATCAAACATATCAGATTCATGTTCATTTTTATTTTTTATTTCCTTTCCAGCAGGTAAACGGAAGCAAAAAAATAAATAAAAACAATCGGATTTCCCTGATCTTTTTCACGGCCATCAAACCTTATTAAATGATTACACATTCACACAAACAACAAAAAGTATTGTGTTGGGCACGGGGGCACGTTCGCCTCACACCTCCAGGGTCCGGGTTCGAGTCCCGTCTCGGCCATGTGTGTGTGGAGTTTGTGCATGTTCTTCCCGTGCCTCAGGGGTTTTTTCTCCGGGTTCTCCGGTTTCCTCCCCCGGTCCAAAAACATGCACGGTAGGTTGATTGGCACCTTGGAAAATTGTCCCTAGTGTGTGAATGCGTGTGTGTGTGTGTGTGTGTGTGCTGTGGGTTGGCATTCCATCCAGGGTGTATCCTGCCTTAATGCCCATAGACGCCTGAGATAGACACAGACTCCCCGTGACCCGAGAGAAGATCGGATAAAGCAGTAGGAGATGAATGAGTACAGTATGTTAAAAGCCTGCACCTTTAGCGTAGATTTTACATCCCTTACACAAACTCTAGTCACTGTCTTATTCTTTTATTTACTTTTCTTTTACTTTTATTTACCCTGGAGTCTGATTTTAAGCTTTAGAGTACTTGATCAGTGTCACACAGTACGACGATGACAAAGTACATTACATAGGTTATAACGTCTAACTACAGCATGTATTTAACTGCATGCATGTTATGCAATAAAGCTGATTTTAGAACATGCATAATTCTTTTCAAATCATAAGTGATCAGTATTGTAGGAAAAATATGAACAATATGTCGTAAAGGTTATATGTGGTAATGTAGTATGTATTAATCGTGTGGGGTGAAATATCACATCAATACAATGCATTTCATATACGTGTCTTACGGTACAATTCCGTTTTTTGTTAATTCAAAGTGATTATTGCCGAATAAACTGTTATTGGGATATTCTATATTTTGTTTGCCTGATTCATATTTTAAAGCACACGGTTGTACAGTAAATATAAATACACTGTAGAGTCACTGGCCTTCAATGAAGAGGCTCAAACACTGTTTCAGGTTTGCACAAAGTGAGGTCCGTGACATTCAAGTAAGTTTTATTGTCATTTCAACAATATACAGCGCAGTACAAAGTGAAACCAAACAATGTTTCCCACAGACCAAGGTGCTAAAATGAAGATATCGTCCCAGAGCCTGAAGTGAACAGAATGAAAGGGCCCCGGGGCCTTCTCCATCAGCACTATTGTCTGATCTCATTAAAGGCTGAACTTTAATCAACAACAATTGTTTATTACAATCTACCAGAAAGCCGTTCTGAGAAAAGTGGAACCTTTATAACATTCGTATCCGGTGTGTTGATACCACGTTTCAGGTAACATCACCATGCCCGATAATACACAAACATGCGTGTTTACACAAAAAACAGTATATGATGCATAATCACATAATTACGCCGTATTTTCTAGCGAAGTGTTTTCAATAAGAATGAAGCGCTATTCGTGACGATATAGATGCGGGAATTCTTAACATTCATAAAATATGCCAATAAAACCAATATTTTTCATGTGATTTATATGTAGGAAAAAAAAGAGGATGCTTATTATTCGTTCATTCATTGATATATTGATATGTATAAATGATATATGTTATATATGTGTGTATTAAAAGGAAGCTCTTGTCCTTATAAGGATTTTAACTGGCGTAAAGGTTGTGTAATGAAATGTAGTGTGTAGCCTCTAGGTGTTGTTTAACAACGTGTAGCGTAAATCAGTATTTTGTCAGTAATGTCACAGTCATTTGAAATGAATCCTAAAGCGTGACTATAAGAAGCTGGTGGTGTTATTATATATATAAATATGCTTTTTTTTCCCGCTCACAAAATATAACGCTAGCGTGTACGGCGAGGGGAAACGAAAACGCTGGAAAACGTCCACTAAAGTGATTTCAGCGTGCGCACGAATACTTGACAATAACAGTGACAGCATGAAAGTGACACGCCATAGAAAAATACGTATGGCCACATCAGTCAACAAAACTGTGGTTCCTTTGGGTTGTTTTTTTGATTTTTATATTATATATATATATATATATATATATATATATATATATATATATATATATATATATATATATATATATATATATCGCACCGCGTCTGCATTCTTATAAGTTTTTACAGCAGGGCTTCTTTTCATCCTGGGCTTCGGCTGAAGTGGCGTTCGGGTTGGACAGCGACACGGCGCCGACCGAAGCGCGCGACGCCTCCTTGCTGCTTACTTTCTTGTGGATTTCTGCAGAACGGATGACAAATGCGTCAAAAAGCCCGCTGCCCTAAAGGGAAGGTCGGCGAATGGAAAATGAGCAGAAATCCGAGATGTAATATTGACAGTATACAACACCTGTAAGGACGTTGTTGAAAGCCGCCTCAACGTTTGTTGATTCCAATGCAGAGGTTTCCATGAACAACAATCCATTCTTTTCTGGTTAGGGGGGGGGGAAAGCATCTTCATCAACAGATTATTAAAATATTTGTAATATATATGTTCATAATATGTGGGGCACGGTGGCTTAGTGGTTAGCACGTTCGCCTCACACCGCCAGGGTCCGGGTTCAATTCCCATCTCGGCCATGTGTGTGTGGAGTTTGCATGTTCTCCCCGTCCCCTTCTCCCCGTGCCTCAGGGGGGAGGGGGGGGGGGTTTTTTTTCTCCGGGTTCTCCGGTTTCCTCCCCCGGTCCAAAAACATGCACGGTAGGTTGATTGGCACCTTGGAAAATTGTCCATAGTGTATGAATGTGTGTGTGTGAGTGTGTGTGTGTGTGTGTGTGTGTGTGCCCTTCGATGGGTTGGCATTCCATCCAGGGTGTCTCCTAGCCTTAATGCCCATAGACGCCTGAGATAGACAGAGACTCCCCGTGACCCGAGGGAAGATCGGATAAAGCGCTAGAAGATGAATGTTCATAATATATATAACACAGACGCTCGCCACCCTACGAACAAATGCTTTACGAACTTTTGCCGAAACCAAAAAAAACCCCGCTATAATAGAGAACGAGTGTAATGACCATGTAATACCTACCTCCTCCTCCTCCTCCTCCCACCACCCACACACGTACTAACCACCACATTCCATGGTAAGTAGAATACATTCATGTATTATTCGATACTGTTTATTCGTTTTTAATGTATTATTGTTATTGTTTGCAAGTTTTCTTAAGTGCAGCATTCAGGAATGCAGTAAAACTTAAGAGTTAGAATATATATATATATATATATATATATATATATATATATATATATATATATATATATATATATATATATATATATATATTCATCTTCTACCGCTATATCCGATCTTCCCTCGGGTCACGGGGAGTCTGTGTCTATCTCAGGCGTCTATGGGCATTAAGGCAGGATACACCCTGGATGGAATGCCAACCCATCACACACACACACACACATTCATACACTAGGGAGCAATTTTCCAAGGTGCCAATCAACCTACCGTGCATGTTTTTTGGACCAGGGGAGGAAACCGGAGAACCCGGAGAAAAACCCCCTGAGGCACGGGGAGAACATGCACAAACTCCACACACACATGGCCGAGACGGGACTCGAACCAGGACCCTGGCGGTGTGAAACGAACGTGCTAAAACAATAAACCACTATAAAAGAGATATTAGAATACTTACCTGCGAAATCTTTGGCGTCCTCGGTGGACACGGCTCGTACCGATGCCAAGTCTGACTTGTTGCCGACCAGCATGACCACTATTTGGGGATCGGCGTGGTCGTAAAGTTCCTTCAGCCAGCGCTCGGCGCTCTCGTACGTCAGGTGCTTTGAAATGTCGTAAACCAGCAGCGCTCCGACCGCACCACGATAATAACTGCGGCAAAAGGGGAGGGGGTATCAGTAACATCTCCCAAGGTGGTTCTTCTCTGAACGGTTCTGTTGCTGCTCTGCCTCACGCCATCATCCCACCACCTGCACGTTGTGTTCGTGATTGCTTGTTTTACGCCTGTTCGCAATTAGGTCACATGGTCGGATCTCCAAAAATGAAGGTCAGCAAACGAATCATTTTGGATTCGGGTGATGACTTAACAGAACGTATAACGGAACGTATAATTTTCTAATTCAAGACGGAGCACAATTAGCCAATCATTGGCGTCTCTGAGCACCGTGTTACCACGTACTGGCGCTCAGACAAGAGCATGGACCATTACACGTGTCAAACTCAAGGCCCGGGGGCCAAAATGTGGCCTTCCGCGTCATTTCATGTGGCCTGCAAGATCTTTAAAGGCGTACGACTGTCTTAAAATAAGGGCATTCGGCTTTAAAGCTTGTATTGAGAATAAACGACATCTCCCACAATGCACTTGACAGTGTTACCCACAAAGCGACGACACCCCGACCACTAAAGTGCACCGGAAATTTCTATCCCAAAATGTCCCGGAAGCGGGAAACTCATGCAGATGGAAGGAAAATTCCAAGAAAGATGGGAAAGCGAATACGTTTGTGTTTTGTGTTATGACGCGACGTCAACCACTATATACTGTCTTATAGTTACAACTGGCCCTTCGAGGGACAACCATAATGCTGATGTGGCCCCACGGGAGCCACGCTTTCCGATGTGAGCACGTCTTCACAAATGTAGTCTTTTGCATTACACAAAGGTTCAGTTGTTAAAAGTAGAACCTCTGATATTTGACAGATGTTATCTCACGTTACAGGAATGTCTCCCAAGTAGCACAAAGGTCTACATTTCCCTGTCATGTTGGGCGTCAGGGCGCCGAGGCCTTTCTGTTCATGTGTATGTGAAATGATTTCATGCTTACATACTCGATTGTACCTCTTTGAATTAAAGCGTATATATATTTAAAGAGTGTTTGTGTGGTGGTGTTTACGTTGGCGGCGGTCCCAGAAGGGTATATTTAGCCACATACGATTGGTTCACACGTCGAGCGAAGGACGTGTCCGGCGGCCATCTTGTGCACAAGTTAACGCGTAACCAGATCATTCGGTGATCAACGGTTTCAATGCGAGAGTTTTGAGGAATATATATATATATATATATATATATATATATATATATATATATATATATATATATATATATATATATATATATATATATATATATATATATATATATATATATATAAATAATCTATACTATATATATAAAGGCATGGTGAATATATGGAAAATATCTGGAAATACTAAACTCCTTCCCGGTAGACGTTCATACTTACGCCGAGGTGATGGCACGGTACCGCTCCAATCCGGCCGTGTCCCAGATCTGGGCTTTGATAGTGAGGCCGTTCAGATCCATAGTCCTGGTACTGAACTCGACGCCGATCGTCGTCCTGCTGTCATGGTTGAACTCGTTCTTAGTAAAGCGTGAAAGCAAGTTGCTCTTGCCGACGCCCGATTCCCCGATGAGAACCACTGGGGGAATCACACACAGAGGTCATTATACATCCAAGATGCTCAACAAGTCCAGACCCGCACTATTTAAGTCCGAACATCCGATTCCGATCGACTGGACTCGGTCTTATGTCAAGTTGGGATGAAGATGAAGTCAGACTGGAGTAGTTAAAATACATGTTATTATACTCTTCCTGGAATAGTCTGAGATGCCTAGGCAAGATATTGAAGAGTTTCATGACTGAGAGCATCACACGTCCAGCAAGCGGTCAGTCATTCATTCATTCATTCATTCATTCATCTTCTAGCGCTTTATCCGATCTTCCCTCGGGTCACGGGGAGTCTGTGCCTATCTCAGGCGTCTATGGGCATTAAGGCAGGATACACCCTGGATGGAATGCCAACCCATCACACACACACACACATTCATACACACGGAACAATTTTCAGTGATTCATATACATCCTAATTTTCATCCCAAAAAAGAAAACGCTCTTGTGATTCACCCTGTTTTTTTTTTTAAATCCCCAGAAACACATTGTTTCACTTGTGAACTGATAAAAACAGATACTTTCAAGATCGTTCGTGAGATTTCGCTCGATTTCGAGAGCAAACAAAAGACGACTTTGTAAAGGAAAAGCGTGCGGAAGGGAAGTCAAAAAATACACCGTTCTCCCTTATTCAGTAACCTGTCGTGTGCAAACAACACCCTGGTTGCCATGGCGAATCAGATTTGTGACCTTGAAGCATTTTTGCTTGTGTGGACTGTGTTGCGAAAAGAGAAAAAAAGAGAGAAAAAAAAAAAAAAAAAAAAACCTGTGCTGGACAAAAATATCTTATTCTGGCTTCAGGAAGAATCGGTTGCATGCAACGATACGAAAGCGTAGGTGTTCTTATCAAATGTGTATTCATTTTTTCTTCTTTAACCCTTCGTATCGAACGAATCTTTGCTTGCACTAAACACTTTGCATACAGACCTGGTTTAGGAGGACAAAATTTAACCAGACCTCATTTGGGAAGATAATTGTTTCGTGTTTTTTTTTCTCTCTCTCACTGTTATGATCATAAGTTATTGCCCTCACAGTGGTATTCCCAGAATATTTTCCCGTCAAACATACCAGCACGTGATTCGAGTTTTGTTTGGCAGCCGAATCTAAATAAGCGTAACTTTTCCTAGTAGTTCTGTCAGATTTTCTGACAAACACTCCACATTCGGACTTCAGATTCTGCTGAAACACAAGCGCAGACGTTCTGGTAGTACATTTGATGATGATAATACGGAAAAGAAAGACAAAAAAAGGAAGGAACATGACACACCTTTAAAGACAAAGTTGTAGGCCTCGTCTGTTCCCATTCTCAGCACTCACATTAGGTCTTGTGTCTCAAACCCTGGATAAAATGCATGAGTCAGGATCCAGGAGTGTCAGGAAGCGAGACAAAACAGAAACCACAAAGCACTCACTCGACGAAGCACTGCGAGATGTGGAGGCAAGAATGAAACACCTGATGAGGAACACGCTCCGCCTGTGTGTGTGTGTGTGTGTGTGTGTGTGTGTGTGTGTGTTTAGTTCTACCTGCGAGAAGGACGAGGAAGTAAGCGTGATGTTTGGCTTGGCATTTCCGCCGAGAAGCACAGCTCAGGTGGTTAGAGACGGGGTGTGACCGGATCGTAAAGCAGGTTGAACGAGTAGAGTGAGCACAGGTGCAGTCACAAGAAACTGCCCTCCCCGCTGCACCTGCACGGCCAATGATCCGACAGGGCGATCCGAGCCCCACCCACCGTGGAGGAAAAGGCCAATCCGAAGCGTTCCTTCTCTATAGAGCAGCAATGCATTGCCTTAAGCTCAACGAGAGCTCACTTACATACACAAGGGGTTCGGTTTCTGTATTAAATAGTGCCTAGGGATACCGTCGTTCGAGACGGTATCTCTAAAAAAAAAAAATCCTGTTATTAATAATAAGCACATATGTATATTAGATTAGTACATACTGGTGCTATTCAATGTGTCCTTATCTACACAGTTATGTATTTTAATATATTAATACAACCTCAAATACAAATATTTTGGAAGGTGAACAAATCTCACGAATGCATATTTTATTAATAATAGGTTATAGAAAAAATATATACTAAGAACTATTTGTTTGTGAAAAATGTGGTTGTTTTGAGATTGACAGAAGCAACAGGTCAAAAATACTTTTTTTAAAGCCCCATTAAGGGAACAAACAAGGCAGGTACAGGAAAAAAACACTACTTCCTTTTTTACATGAATGACACCTTTTTTTGTCAAGTAAACCTTTCTTTTAGTCTTATATTTCACAAAATAAACCTGAAACAAAATGTTGACTCCATTTTAAAGGCTGAAAAAGTTCAATTTCGCAATAAACAAATGTAGAAAATGAGCCCAGAATGGCAAATCGGTACGAGGGGGGGGAAATCGAGATCGGGAGTTTCCTTTGAAAAATGTCTAATATGAAAACGGGCGGATCTATAGAGAAATTCACACTTCTTCCAAACATTTATTTATTGTTGTATAGAGGGGAATAATGTTATTACATGATACTATTACACAATACTTTTAATGGAATGCAGAACCTCTGACTTTTTTTTTATTAAATTCATTGCTTTAAAAACATTTTACTTTTTTTCCAAGATACCCATCATTTAAAAAAAAAAAAACATATTTTCAATGTTTTTCCCTTTCACTCATTCTCCTAGTGTAGTTTATTTATACTCATCATTCCTTGTACATGTTAAAATATTGTTCTTTTTTAATATTGTAAATATTGCTGTTTTGTATTATTATTTTAATAACGAATAAAAGCACTTTTATTCCATTTTTGTTTTTTATAAATAGCTAGATCTTAATCCACTTGATCAATAATAATAAATCCAGTATTTATATCTAGCCAACATGAAAAGCAGTACGGAATAAAACCAGTAGGACAACAAGCTACAAAAAAAAGCACATTTATTAATTTTTTTTAACCAAATATTGGCTTTACGTATTTAGGTGCAAAAAAAAAAAAAAAAAGAAAAAAGAAAAGAAAAAGAAACTTGAATAGGGGGCGAGAAAACTACCCCAGTGAATTCTGATTAATACGCACTTTGTACAATAAATCTGTTATGAAGACCAGAAGGATCATCCGAGTAAATAAATAGAGCTTTTGGACAAAAATTAACTTAAAAAATAATAATAATAAAAAAAATGTATAATAAAGGCCAGGTTACAGCGGATCTATGACGCCGCCACTTGCGTCAGCGGTTCCTGAAGGTACTGCACCAAAGCCTCGGCCTGAAACACAAAGAAATGTCATTTCTAAGGGAAAAAAAATTAATAAATAAAGCATCAAAAAGAATGTGACGCCGCACGTCGTACCTTGGCTTTCAGCATCCCGAAGCCCACGGTCTCTTTAGCGTACATGCACAGCAGTAGGTTTGCCACCCGTGTAATGGCCACTCTGCCTTCCTGTAAGCACAAGCGGTTCGCTTTTAACCTCAAACGGCTGCTTGTTTCCTCGCTGGCACGAGTTTATTGGTTTTGTTTTGGCTCGTTTACTGGCGCAAGTTGGGAATTATTGATGGATTTAAAAGAGAGAGAGAGATGGAAAAAAACAGAGCCTGGCTTTGCATTCAAGCAGAAGGTTTTTTTTCTCCCCCATCATATAAAAAGAAGTCTTGAGTTCAAATGTATGGAGGTTACAGAAGGCTTGAAGAGAGAGATTTACATCCCACTTTATTAGGCACTTTATAAGAGGGTTAAAAGTCTCAATACCCAGCGTGACATTACCCCCCCCCCACTCACCCACCCAGACCTCCTAACCTCCTAATCCTGAGTTACCCAGAGCCTTAAAGAATAAAATGCTGCATAATAAAATACTGCAAATGTAAAGCTTTACATTTATTTTGTACTTTTTAACTTTACGTTTTTATTTTGTGGCTTTTCTTTACTGTGGGAAACACTCCAAATGGCTCTTTGACCTGCACCATTGATGATCAAACGAATCATTGATGCACATTCATTTGCCTCAATTAATTTTTGTAATAGGGGCACGGTGGTTTAGCAGTTAGCGCGTTCGCCTCACACCGCCAGGGTCCGGGTTCGATTCCCGTCTCGGCCATGTGTGTGGAGTTTGTGCATGTTCTCCCCGTGCATCAGGGGGTTTTTCCTCCGGTCCAAAAACATGCACGGTAGGTTTGATTGGCACCTTGAAATAAATTGTCCCTAGTCTATGAATGTGTGTGTGTGTGTGTGTGTGTCCTGCGATGGGTTGGCATTCCATCCAGGGTGTCTCCTGCCTTAATGCCCATAGACGCCTGAGATAGACATAGACTCCCCGTGACCCGAGGGAAGATCGGATAAAGCGCTAGAAGATGAATGAATGAATGAATTTTTGTAATCGAATTATTCGAGGGATCGTTACAGCCCCAATGACAACAGCGGAACCGACCGCTGTAACGGACTCACGTGATCATGTGATCACGTGATCCAATAAAGCGTGGAAAACACACCGTTTCTCCTCCCACTCTTACCATGCAGTCCATCAGAATAAACTTCAGCTTGTCCTCGTTGAAAGCCTGGTGGCCGTTCTTATCATAAGCGGCCCAGATGTTGCTGGCGATGGCAGCTGTTACCCGCGCATCCGTGTCCCCGTAACCCGAATACGCCAACAGAGATCCCTCATTATTCAGCAACCTGGAAATCCAGAATACATCACAAAGATATCATCTATATAACACTTAATCTTACCTGAATAACACCTTGAGAGTGAGAACACAAATGTACACTGAGTAAATAAGCAACGGTAAACATCAAAACATAAAAAGAAAAATACAAATAAAACCATCCAGTGACTAAACTCTGCAAACTTAATTCACCTGGCTAGCTACTTAGCATGCTAGCTGTTGTATATTTTACCACAGGAATACTCACAATGTGCTCTGAACTCCGTTTGTGTTCGCCTGGCTGAGGACCTGAGTTAACGCTTTAGGACGTAACATGATCTGTGTTGTAAATAAACGAGAGAAATCAACAACAACAACAACAACAACAAGAAGAAAAAAGACCGTCCACAAAGTGTATTTTCCGTTAAAACACTTTAGCTGCATAAACGTCAGCTGACAGGGACTTCCGCAAACGCGGATGGAATCACGGGAATTGTAGTTTAAAAAAAGACAGCGCGGACTTGAACGCGCATGCGCTGTATGCTTATATCGCTACTGAATCCTCGGAAACCTGAAAGTGTGGCCTTATTGCTTGGAAAGTAGTTCCGGCTGCACCGTGAACTCTTATATTAATGCGCTCGCTCCGTGTAGATTTTAGTTCCAGGAGTAAAAGTTTATTATTGTTTGAATGTGTGTGAATGAAAATAAATGTCGGAAAAAAACTGAAAAAACTTTATTTATATATATTATGTAACATATTAAATATAATTATAATGTTATTTATGTTCTATTTATGGGAGGATATCATGATTTCCCTGAATCAATTCACTTATTATGACGTCACCAATAATAACAATAATAATAAATTAATATTAGAGAGAAACGCAGTGAAACAGAGAGCTGCGTCACACAGGAATCTCATACCGAGAGAAAGAACTGTTGTTAATCAAGCCAGAAACCCGATGAACACAATTCAGCACGTCTCCTTTCACTGTAGCCACAGCTGCACCACCTGCATACATAATCTCTATCAGAAGCATCCATATTAACTGCATACAATGGCATTTCTATGCCGATTCTACTATGCATTATGGTTCTGTGTGGGTTTGAAATGAATTGTGGATTTTTATGCAAAAGGAAAAAAAACCCAGAATAGTCTAAATGGTCATTGTTAAAGCTTAATAACTGTTTCAAACCCTTCTAGGACAAAACCCGAGCAGTTCCACGTCACAGAAAATGTACAGCAGCGCTGCTGATTTGTGTTGACTCTGTCCATCATGGACTTGTTTACAGAAAACTCTTCGTTGTGTTTCATAAGAACTACAATCCTGTGGTTGGTTAAAGCATTACATCTGCTGATCGTAGTATTATGAAATATACCACAGCAGAGTGTCACCAAAATACCCTGCATGCATCAGAGAAAAACATCATGTAACCAGGCGTTGACACTCTGTACTGTATAGTTTATTGTCCTTCTGTATTAATTAATGAAGCAGCTAAAAAAAATGTCCTCCTGGCATATTTACTTTTTAGCACGTTCGCCTCACACCGCCAGGGTCCGGGTTCGATTCCCGTCTCGGCCATGTGTGTGTGGAGTTTGTGCATGTTCTCCCCGTGCCTCAGGGGTTTTTCTCCGGGTTCTCCGGTTTCCTCCCCGGTCCAAATACATGCACGGTAGGTTGATTGGCACCTTGGAAAATTGTCCTAATGTGTGTGTGTGTGTGTGCCCAGCGATGGGTTGGCATTCAATCCAGGGTGTATCCTGCCTTAATGCCCATAGACGCCCGAGATAGGCACAGACTCCCCGTGACCCGATGGAAGATCGGATAAAGTGGTAGAAGATGAATGAATGAATGAATCTCCTAAACCATGACCAAGACATCAGTACTCCTGCATCTACTGTGCATTGCATTTTATCTCCTTATATGTTTAATGAGGCAATTTCTTTTTTTCTTGATGTTGGTAGCTTTTAATCTTTTTAAACCAAAATCCCATCCAACAACATCTGGAGACTGCTTCTATTACCATCATATAACCTCTCTAGCTTTTCCTGGAGCGTTGACTGTTCAAGTCAAGTATTCTAAATTACCCCCCCAAAAAAAAAGACTTTGCACATGCATTGAGAACCAAGGAGTAGTACAGGTTGAAGGGAGTGCACTAGCTTCCTGTGGACTTGTGTACATAGTGTGTGTTATGTATGACAATAAAAGTAAATACCATGTAAGTGGTAACATCTTTTTGGACAAACCTGTATAAGCGCTCGATGCACAGCTTCCTGATTTGAACATGAACTCGTTCGGAATTTTGTCGCACAAGGGCGCCACCAACAGGTGAAAGTAATACAGACAGATTATGAAGGGAGAAAAAAAGACGGGGCTGATTTCAGTCTAGGGGCCATTCAGGTCTATAAACCAAGAATATAATTAGATTTGTACAGTAAAATCAAAGTCCATAGAGGAAGATCCCATTATTTGGTCTTTTTTTTTAACTTTTGTAATTTTTTACGTAAATGTATAAATCCACCTGAACTAATATGAGAGAACATTTTTCCATGTGATGCATTCAAAAGAATGTATATATATATATATATATATATATATATATATATATATATTTTCTTCCTTCAAGAGTGGTGTGTGTGCTCCAAGTATAATGTGTGCTATCTATTTATATAGAACAAAAATCGTAACATTCTTTTCTAAGTGACAATAATAACGTAACTATCGTTAGTAGCTATATAACGCCACATTAACACAATACCTTCCAAATCTACATATTAAGATCCTTTAAAAAAAAAACTTATACTCAGCCCCAAACACATCCCATAAAAGGTATGTAAAGTATTCGCAGTGCCTTTCCAAGTTGCTATGCTTTAAAGAAACATACCGAGTCGAGGATGAGTTCAGATTATTGCAATGTAATTAATCAAATAAGAAGAAAGAGTGGATCATGAACGTGCAGCGCAGAAAAAAAAAAAAAGCAAAAGTTGAACACATTTTAATTCACATCAATAACTGTTAGTTCCATTAGACTCATTAGAATCATGCTGTTACCAGGCTCGATCGCTCACTACACCTCCACCATCCACGTATCCGCCTCACAATGCAGGTCCTTCCCCAACCGCCACCCCCCACACCCCCCTTCCCCTCCCTACACACACACTTGAGTACTATTTCAAAGCGTAAAGATATGGTCAAAACAAATGGTGTCTGCTTTCAGCATCGAGTGTAAGCTGAGAAATTATTTTTATTGATGCCTTGTTACAACCTTTACCCCAAAACCACAAGCTTGATGTTTTTTTTGTTTGTTTGTTTGTTTTTTAAAACCAGAAATTCAAACAAATCAGACTGGTGTCTCATATCTGTGCAAAAAAAAAAAAAAAAAAAAAAAAACTTGTCTAAAGAGCACGCAATGTCCTGCGTGAAGCTGTTATAATGCTCAATGACTTCCTCTATTATATTTCAATTAATGTCGAACGAGAAGCTTTGTGAATCTTGGAGCGCTGATAAAGGAGTAAAAGGTAATCTCTAAGTGTTTGCAATAAATACTGGTTTAGTCAGGTATGATTTCAGAGAGAGAAAGAGAGAGAAAGCGAGAGAGGGAAAAAATTAAGATCAAGAAAACAGCCCATCCTCATGAGGGGGGGAGAGAAAGAAAAAAAAAAAAAAAAAAAAAAACACAGTTCTTCTGACTCGGGAGATGACCTTTATATATCTTTATCTACTTCCCAAACTCTTGGAAGAAGTAGTGCCTCGAGTGAATGTGTGTCGATTAAAAGGAACGATAACCTACACTTGGTTCACAGCATTGCCCTTTTGTATTTATTAATGGACGCAGTCAGAAATGAACGAGGGGTTAAGTCTGATGCCATTATTTTTTTTCTTTTAAGGGAATAAATTTGAGAACCCCAATTTCCTAAGATTCACAGATCAACCGCGTTAAAGGAAGAAGCAAGTGGAATTCAGTCTATTCGTCGGATATTAGGTGATGAGGGACCATGTTCGTGACTGTGACGTGTCTCTGGTTGTGATTAGGCGGTGAAGGGATTAAGATGGCTGCGAGCCGAGCAGTCTTTCGATGGCGGCGTTGATGTCTCCCCCGGTGGCGATGAGTGCCTGGAGGTTGGCCTCTCTGTTGATGAAGCCCATCGCACTCAGCTGTTCCAGCTGCTGCTGGAAACGCACCTCTGGAGTCTGGGTCTGGGGGAAATAGAAACAATCCATAAAACCAAAAGGTTCTAGGTTTCAAGGAAACGCATACATCAAAGGACGGACTGCAGGGGGCGCTGTACTAACCATAAGTGTTGAGGTTTAGTCACGATACAAATGTATAGTATATGATTTAACCGTGTTTAAGAACGAGCAGGTGCGACTTTGAATCAGTGAACAGGTGTAAACAAGAAAAACAACAACATCAATGCAGACTGTACCGATGCGCTTCCGCCGGCAAACATCTGTAACATCTGTTGCATGAGTTGCTGTTGAGAGGAGTTGGTTCCAGAGGCAGGGGCAGGGGCAGGGGCAGGGGCAGGGGTAGGGGTAGGGCCCGGTCCTGAGGTGGGGGGTGGGGCACTCTCAGAAGAAGTCACATTAACACCCGCGGGGATCCCGCCAGGAACTCCTCCGGGAATCAGACTGCCCAGAAAGAAGCGATACACATGCGATTGCGTCATCCACAGTACGTGCTCTTATTTAATTCTTTACACGCACACACACACACACACACACACACACACACTTTCAGAGAACAAAGATTTAAAATCATCTACTAAAAAATGATTCATTTAAGACGGAGCTCAGCTTTTAATACCTGGGCATGAGTCCAGGAGCTTCAGTCTGGAGAGTCTGGAGGCCTTGCTGGATCTGCATCAGAGCCTGCATGGCCCGCGGGTTCGTCATCACCGACAGGGCCTCAGGGTTCTGCATCTGAAGCAAAAAAAAAAAATAATCAAAAAACGCACGTCATAAAAGGGAAGAATTGATAGGATGCCTCAGCGCAAGGTTAGTGTAGTTAATACCTATTTATTATGGTCAACCGCATTCTTCAATAAAAAAAAAAAGATTGGGCGGAATAATAATAAAAAATAATAATAAAAAATAATGATAAAAAATAATGATAAAAAATAATGTTCACATGCAAATTCTGTATTTCTTTTTTTTTTTTTTTTAATTCACATTAATCATGTTTTCCGGCTCTATTCCACTCTCAAGCCCAGGAAAGTGTGTGTGTGTGTGTGTGTGTGTGTCTAAGTGTGAGAGAACAACGTGGAAACCAGTCTATCCTGCCTCCTCCTGTCTTTGCTTCATTCTTATTATTTTCAACATGAATAATAAAGACACCCAAACTATGAATACGGAATTATGTTGTTCGAAACCAAACGGCGTACGTATGAGAAAGACCTTCTACCTGCTGTAGAAATACTGGCAACTGATGTCTCATCTGCTCCTGCAGCTGGGGATTTCCAGCAAAAAGTGGGTTGTTCATCAACACCTGGAGAGAGAGAGAGAGAGAGAGAGAGAGAGGGGGACAACGAGAGAGGGGACAAAGTCACGGGGGAACGACAGAAACAACACATGAGGATGATAAATAAATAAATAAATCAAGGAATTCGTTTTATTTCCATAGTTTTGAGTAAGAAATGCGAGCGGCGACGTCAGACCTGCGAGGCGACGTCAGGGTTCTGCGCCAGAGACTGCATCATGCTGCGCATGTAAGGAGCTGAGAGCATGTTCTGCATCAGCTGCGGATTCTCCGAGATCTGCTGCATCAGGCTCTGCATTCCAGGGCTGTTGAACATACCTGAATATACCAGGGCATGAAATATTAAAGTATGTAAAAAGGTACAATATGTGTACATGTATGTACGTATAATATACGTACATACATGTGTTATAACTAAGCTTTAAGACGCGAGGCAATCAGAAGAGCTAATGAGGGTCGTACCGGAGCCCAAGCTGGCAGAGTTGATGCCCAGGGGATTGGAGACACTGGGGGTTGTGGTGCTTGTAGTAGAGCTGCTGGATGTGGCGGGTCCAGAGGAACCTGTCTCTGGCGGACCCCATGGATTTGGCAGTGGCTCCCGGTTCTCCGTCCTGGAGGGCTGTGCCCCCGAGCCGTCTACATTCCCACCTAAGGCTGAGAAGGGATTGTTTCCAAACTGTACCAAAAAAAAAAAAAAAAAAAAAAAAAAGAGACAAAAACATCAGTAACAATAAGTTTGGGATAATTTTGTGTAAAAAAAAAAAAAACATTTTACCAGCCTAAGCTGTTCCTGGTATAAAAATAAATAAAAATAAACAAATAAACGCAATCGTGTTTTCTGGACCTGCTCGCGTGCGGCGCTAAACATGGGCTCCTGGATGTCTGTGTACATCCTCCGGAGAGCGTTGTATCCACCGGGGATGCTCTCTAGGTTGCTAAGCGCCCGGTCCTGGTTACGCATCATTTCTTGCATCATGGCAGGGTTCCTCGCCAACTCCATTGTCTAAATAAAGCCGAAATGATTCAACTGCCATCAGGACAATTTCACAGTTTCAAATCTCAAATACAATTCAGTAAAATAAAAATAATAATGCTGATAATAATAATAAAGCCATTTTGTCATTTGGAGGTTCCTGTGGCGAAATCTCAACTGTGTGAGTTATACACAATTATAACACGATTATAAATGAATAAATGTGTGTGTGTGGGGGGGGGGGGGGGGCACACTGCATGCACGGGAAGTACACCTGCTCCTCACTTACCTGTCTCATCAGCTCAGGATTATTGAGCATGTGTGAAATCTCAGGATTCCGCTCCATCAGCTGCTGCATCTGAGGATTTGCCATGATCATCTGCCTCATCAGGTCGGGGTTGGACATCATGTTCTGGACCAGTGGGTTCTCCATGATCTGCGAAAGCATCTCGGGGTTGGACATGAGTTGCCGCTGCATCTGCTGCTGAAGCTCCATGAAGTTGGACGAACCCATGAGGTTGGCCACCCATGCCCAGGAGGACGCACAAACATACGCACAGAGCCGAGGGTGGAATAGGATTTATTCCAGTTTTTGCGTTGTTTCCTGGGACCGGACAGGTCGCCGAAACCAGCTGAGGACGCACAAACATACGCACAGAGCCGAGGGTCAGCGAAGAAGGTCGGGGTACATCATGTTCTGACCAGTGGGTTCTCCATTCTCGAAAGCTTCGGGGTTGGACATGTTGCCGCTGCATCTGCTGCTGAAGCTCCATGAAGTTGGACGAACCCATGCCCAGGTGGCCAGACCGGACAGGTCGCCGAAACCAGCTGAGGACCACAAACATACGCACAGAGCCGAGGGTCAGCGAAGAATAGGATTTATTCTCCTTTAGTTTTTGCGTTGTTTCCTGGGAACTTCCACCATGAAATAAACTTCCCCAGAGTGTGTTTTATTTTCCCATTTTCACTTTGTAGATATTCCTGAGCGCCGCATAATAATCGCAGCTCGGCGATGCAAACTCTTATCCTTTTGCAAACGCAAGAAATGTCCTACACTTACTTAATATGTTGGAGGGCTGCGTGGGAGCCGGCGACGACCCGCTGCCCTGCGATGTGCCCAGGCTGGCAGCCGGACTGGCGCCCCCCGCCGAAGTCGTGGTGCCGCTGCTGCTGACCTGCGGCGCCCCGGAGCTGGACGATGCAGGCGTGGAGCCGCTGCCTGTGGCCCTGTACACAGCCATAAATGAAATTAATGCGAAAGGTATGGAAGCACGAGTGCGCGCCGGCCAACACGTAAAGCAGGAGACGACTTCAACTTAAATCCCATTGCGCAAAGGACGTCTTACTTTTGTGCGGTTTTGATGACAAGGTGAACGGTGAGGCCGTCCTTTATGCCGTGTTGAGTGAGCGTGTCGCCGTCTTTCAGGATTTTGCCGGCAAAGATCAAGACTAACTGGTCCTGCTTCGCCTTGAACCTTTTGGAGATTTCTTCTTTGAACTATAAATTAGGAAGAAAGCAAAAGTTTAAAAGCGGTACTTCTTTTTCCAGACCAAAGAACGGCTTTGAACAAAACAAATTGAGCTTTTTTCATTTTATTTTTTTTCCCTCGAGAGCACCTCTTCCCCCCCCCCTCACGACAAAGATGTAAAGATGCATAATTAGGACCAGAGGACTGCTTGTAAGTCTAAAACGGTCTCTCTTGCAAACTAGAACAAATAAACTAGCTAACTCTGTAAACAAAACAAAAACATCTTGAAAGTGAATTTTAGGATGTGGAAAATTTTTTTTCACACAGTTCTACTTTAAATCCAAACACAAATTAATCTACATATTCACAACTCTGGCATTCCACACCACTGCAACAAAAACAGCTGAGTCACATCCAGTTATGTAATAAAGTTCGCCAACCAGAAGGACAACATTTACAGGGGGATAAAAAAAGAAAGGAAAAAAAAAAAGACGACAAAATAAGAGCTTATGATACAAAATGTCCAGTTGTTACAACAATCACGACTGCCTGTGTTCCAACAATTAAACAAAGCAAAAATAAGGAAGAAAACACAATATATATGGTTGCTAAGCGTGAATCATTGCACTTAAACATATAAATATACGAATAAGGATATTCTATATGATTATATTGAACCAGGAAGCAAGTTTTGGTTATTAATTGTGTTATAGCAGCTATAAACAGGTGTTTCCTCGCTATTCTCGTGAGGGTTAGTCATGTTACCGAGTAATAACAAACTTAAACGTCTGTCCTGAAGATGACAATAAAACAAAACATATCATTTAAAAAAAATATCCCTGACGTGTACAGTGACCCGACACTGGAGACTCCTTCCACAATAATCGTCTCCTCATCAACAAATCATCAGCGCATTGGTATGACGTGATCTAACCCGTGCACTCGTCTCGCAAACGAACCTCGTAATTACACACTAAATTTTTTTCTGTCAGTTATAATACACAATATAAAAACACACATTGTCTATCTATTTGCAATATTTATTTAAAATATTGAAGGAAAATATCCCTTCAATCTGATGAAATGCGACGATACATTACCGACGTTACGTTACTGAAATCGTGATATCGATATATCGTGATTGTACCGCGATTTCCACGAGACCGGGGCGGGAGACTAATACTGTATCGCTAATATAAAACGACAAATTAAACACAATTACATAAATATTATTGGTAGAAAGAGATAAACAACGAAGAAACATTTTAAAACCCAAATCCTTGTATTTTCTGAATGACAAAAAAAAAAAATGAGGAAAAAAAGAAAGACCTAGAACCTTCTCTAAGCCAGCTCATGCTAATCATTTACATCAGATATCTTTTTAACGATTAAACATTCACACGTTGACCTAAAAGCGCCATCATAACACGTTCCACATTCTTTCATCACATATCTTTTACAAATAAACCAAAAAAACTAAACAAATAACATCCTGATGAATTACTTATAACCGTCAAAATGTCACTGTAACAATATTGCTAGCCAATAGGGTCCAATCCCAAACCGCCGTCTAATCCTTACATACAAGTGCACTACGTGCGCTGTTCAAGACGGAGCTCTACACCCTAACTAGGGTAACTACGAGTTCAACACGGCGCCGATTGGGATTTGGCCCAGGAATCTTCCCGTTGGCCGCCGCCATAGCCGGTAACGTTTGGGAGCCAAACTCACAGCGTCATCCTGAGTGCATTATTATTATTATTATTATCATTATTAGCATTATTAGTTTGTATATTATAATGTCAGCGGTGATCTATGACATTCGAATATTACATTTCGATTCGGATTATATTCGCAGGTCAAAGAAAAACGCGTTTTAATTTATTGTCGTCGTAAAAAAAAAAAAAAAAAAGCAGCTAGCATGACGAGCTAACAGGCGTCTCGGGCTGCAGCGGCCATTCGCGGCGGATCAGCCGAGAGAGGAAAAAAGGAGCCCCCGCCGAGCGCTCCGGGCGGGACTCCGGGCGTATACCTGTGCCACCGAGGCGTCCTCCGAGATCGCGATCTCCTCCTTGTCCTTCGGTGTTTTCACCGTGACCATGATGATGGTCCCGCCGGTGGCAGCGTTTTCCTCAGCGCTCCTGTCCGCGACAGGATCCGTGCCACTGTTCTCCGCCATCTTTCTTTTTTTTTCCTTTTTTTTTTTTTCTTCTTTTTTTTTTTACCTCCTCTTTTACTTCATTACATCACCAAACCGACAGGAAGCGGAAAAGGAGTTTCAGCGTACGTCAACGTCAACAGCGCCACCAAGCGTCTCCGAACCTCTGTGTACAAAATTCAACGTAAATAAATAACAATAATAATAATAATAATACCATTAAAAATAATAAATAACTTGTTAATCGACTCCGTAAAAAAAATGCAACGCTGTTGTTCCGGAGACGTGTGTAATCTGGTCCGCTGTGCATTTCACGCCTCTCTGTCCCGAATCAATGCACCGCGTCATCCTAGTACTGTGACGTCATCCCTACACATCCCCTTCAATATAAATCATACGTTGTTTTGTTTTGTTTTGTTTTTTGTTTTGCTAAACCTATTTATTCTTAAAGATAAGTGTTTCTTACGTAAATGTCAATATAAGTGTGCCTTATCTTTTCTGTATTTTATTTCGAACTATATCCTGTCCTGCAAAGTCCTTAAAACTCTCGTCGTTTATTTGATATATTTAACTTTGTTTTGTCGTATGTAAACTCAGCCTATACCTATGGCATTGTTAATGCTGTTTTGTTTTCTTTAATATTAATAACAATAAATAAAAAATGACTACTGTCCTGCTATACGTTATGAAGTCCTTCGAGAGGTAGTTATGAAGCACGTCAAGACAATGCATCCCATAATATTAGATTTGCAGCATTTTGGCAGATGCCCTTATGTAGAGCCGACTAAAACGGCGCAGTTGAGGGTTAAGGGTGGTGGGATTTGAACCTACGATCTTCTGTACTGAGCTACCACCGCCTCCTTTCTACATGGATATCTGGGAAACATTAAGTAAAGCTGCCACTCTTGGATCCTTGAGCAAGGCCCTTAACTCTCGTGTACTCCAGGGGGCGTCGTGTCATTAGCTGACTCTGCGCTCTGACCTCAATTTCCCAACAATTTTTTATTTATTGTGTATTGAACGAAAACAACAATCACCACAACAACCACAAACGGCCTGGTACGATATAGAAAATAGTTAGGATAAAAAAAAACAACAACAACAATAACAACAACTAGGGATTGTCTGCAATTCTTCTATCAATTTATAAAGAGTAACAGCATTTTTTTTCCTTCATTAATTTCAAAGATAAAAAGCAATGAGACAGTTCCTTGGGAAATATGAAAATGTTTTTTATGCAAGAAAAAATTCCCAAGAATAATAATTGTGTTAAACGCCAAGTCGTGTATTTTGTTTTCTACAAGCACATCAAACATAACATTTCATCTAATGAAAATACAGGCACACCAGATTCCAAACAAGCTGGTATGAGAAAACAGAATGTCACCGTGCTGTAATGTATATGTGAGAAATAAAGGCTATTCTGCTCTATTCTAATTTGGTGTTTACATAGACAGCATTTATTTTTGATTTGTATATGAACAATGCATTTTGCACAACCTCAACGTTTACAATGTGATGTAAAATCAACACTAACTAATCCCCCAAGCCTAGGAAACCGAATTTTGTTTCAGCGAACTATAAATCTAAATGTGTGTTGTTTCTCATGATAGAGAGTGAAAAAGAGACGTTTACATTTCCGCACGTCAACAATAGGATTCTGCCTAAAAGGAACTCGCAGCCAAGAGGAAAGTTTCATTAGTATGTCCAGGATCTAACCTACAATCTCAATCTCAAGGGTTTTATCAAGACTTGCCCACTCTGTAATCTCAAACACGTCACCCAAATGTCACAGTGTGATAAATATCCAGATTAAACGTATAAAACACACACCCAATATCTTTTCTTTAAAGCCCGTGAAACCCGGACAGCAGTCACATTTGAGCCTTTCTGTTCTCAGCCAGACTGGTTCGCCTCACAGAGTAAGTCTTTGCCTTTTTTCCTCTCTTTTTTTTTTTCTTTTTGGTATGCATTATAATTTAATTACATTTTTCATTTGATATTCAAAATGTCTCACTTGACAAGAATGATTAGTTTGAGTTGTTAAAAATCATAGTGGTGAGGAAAAATTCTTTTTTTGGGGGGGTTTTAATCAGGAACAATCGATCGCAGTTACGTTCCAAATTCCAAGTAAAATTGAGGGGGCACGGTGGCATAGTGGTTAGCACGTTCGCCTCACACCACCAGGATCCGGGTTCGATTCCCGTGTGTCCATGTGTGTGTGGAGTTTGTGCATGTTCTCCCCGTGCCTCAAGGGGTTTTTCTCCGGGTTCTCCGGTTTCCTCCCCCGGTCCAAAAACATGCACGGTAGGTTGATTGGCACCTTGGAAAAATTGTCCCTAGTGTGTGAATGTGTGTGTGTGTGTGTGTGTCCTGCGATGGGTTGGCATTCCATCCAGGGTGTATCCTGCCTTAATGCCCATAGACGCCCGAGTTAGGCACAGACTCCCCGTGACCCGAGGGAAGATCAGATAAAGTGCTAGAAGATGAATGAATAAATGATGAAGTAAAATTGCTGTAAAAAATTAACAAATGACGTTATTTTCTTCCCAAAACAGGCAAAAATGAAGAAAACGAATATCAAGCAAATCTTCTGTGTACCAGTGCTTATTCTGTAAGTATGAAATTAGACCCCTAAAGCATGCTTGTGCCATGATTTTTAAATGAATATAAGTTCCAATTTTTTTTTTTTATCAAAGTATAACACTTCTATTGTTTGCATCTGCTGTTTAATCATTCTCCTAATTCATTTCGCTGTTTGCTTTAGGAAAACGCCCTTGGCCACTTTATCTTTAAAGTGTGTGTATTGACATTGCAGTTAGCGTTAATGATAGCACAGGTTTGCACAAACATTACTAAACACATGGCGTCCTTCCAAGTAGAGACCTGCACGGGACGGATTTTTCCGTCTCGTTCACGCAAAAAAAAAAATGTGATTTTGTTCCGTCCCGCTCCTGTACCTGTCCATTCATTCATTCATTCATTCATCTTCTAGCGCTTTATCCGATCTTTCCCTCGGGTCACGGGGATTCTGTGTCCTATCTCAGGCGTCTATGGGCATTAAGGCAGGATACACCCTGGATGGAAAGCCAACCCATCACACACACACACACACACACACATTCATACACTAGGGACAATTTTCCAAGGTGCCAATCAACCTACCGTGCATGTTTTTGGGACCGGGGGAGGAAACCGGAGAAAAAAAAGAGCAAAAACCGGAGAAAAACCCCTGAGGCACGGGGGGGTGGAGAACATGCAAACTCCACACACACATGGGCGAGACGGGAATCGAACCCGGACCCTGGCGGTGTGAGACGAACGTGCTAACCACTAAACCACCGTGCCCCGTCTATTTGCAGTAGATTCATAACATTATATATACACACACACACATATATATATATATATATATATATATATATATATATATATATATATATATATATATATATATATATATATATATATATATAATTTATTTAGATATAATTGATCTAATAATTAATAAGTGAATAATTGTGTTCTCCCGCAGCCCGCACACACATGAATATATTCCCACCCGCACCCGCGTCTGTCCCGCGGTACTGCAGGTCTCTAATTCCAAGGCCAGAAATGTGAAATGTAAAAAAATTTGTTTTTTTTTTGGCCCAGGTTTTTTTTGGCGCAGTTTGAAAGCTACAGTCCAGCTTTCAACGATAATGCGCAACTCATCCTCCCCGAGGCGTACAAAGTCGGCTGGATGGCAAACCTGAACGGAAACACTCTCCTGTCTGATATCACCATTCCCGGAACCCACGACACCATGGCGCTTTATGGAGGACCTGCAGTGGAATGCCAGGCCTGGAACCTGGAGGAGCAGCTGAAGGCAGGCATCCGCTACCTGGACCTCCGCGTTTACGCCTTCGATAGCACCCTGTACCTCATGCACGGGATCGTTTACCAGCATTCGACATTCGCCGAGGCTCTCGCCGTCTTCAAGGCGTTCCTGACGATCAACCCGAGCGAAACGATTCTCGTCCGAGTCAAGCCCGAATTGTTCGAGAAAAGTGAAGTGCTGGAATTGGTCGAGAATCTCATCCAGAATGACATCAACATCTGGGTTGGGGCTATTATACCACGACTGGACGAAGTCAGAGGCAAGATCGTGTTCGTGCAGGAAGGCCTCTTTTTGCTCGGCGTTCCTCTGCTGGAAACCGACACCAAAGGGGACTACAGGGTCACTGACGTCAGCGACAAGGAGAAGGAAATCTCACAGCACCTCAATCTCGCCAAGACTGCGTGCGGAGGAAAGTCCATCATCCTCACCTATTCCAGCGGGACGGGCATCGGCACGTTCGAAGGCATGTTTCTGACGCCGAAGCGGGTGGCGGAAAAGGTCAACCCCTGGCTGCAGAATTATCTGAGTATGCTGAAGACCAAAATGTGTTTCGGGATCATCGCCATGGACTTCCCAAGCTTTGACCTCGTTCAAACGGTCATCAAGTTTAATTTCTAACTTGAGCCGATTTGCTTTCCCATTCAAATAACATTAAATGGCCTTCAAATGTGTAATTCGCGTACACGCGCCATTATCCTTTAATCTCTGTAACGCCTAATCAAGACCAAGACGTACACCTTTTTCCCCTGCCTTAATCACCTGTCATTACTCTTCCGAAATGCTTATCTGTGACTGTATTGCATTCTAAAAAGAACAGCGAATAAAATCCCTCTGCTGTCGCCTTTGTCGCCTCACGTTGTCATTTCTCCAGAAAATCTTTCGTACGTTGCCAATGTGTGGCAGTGAAATTCAACGCCGTACAAATAATATTAATAAAACGATGAATAATACATAAAAAAACAGACAATTATCATCATTAAATCAATTGAGCAAAATGAAAGTGTGTGTGTGTGTGTATGCAAATAACACTTCCTGCTCATTCCCTATTCCATTTTCTCCCTATTCATAATTACCCAGTGTTTTGATAGTGGGTTAAACTGGCTCTCGCGTGTGACTGTCACATTTTCTCAGAGGCTTTTGTGAATCAGGAGGCATAAAAATGAACCGAGTTTCCATTTTATTCAGGGCAACATCCATGCGCTTATGTCACCATCTACAGGCGTATGTATATATATTCATTCATTCATCATTCGTCTTCTACCGCTTTATCCGATCTTCCCTCGGGTCACGGGGAGTCTGTGCCTATCTCAGGTGTCTATGGGCATTAAGGCACGATACACCCTGTACGGAATGCCAACCCATCACACACACACACACACACTCACACACACACCACACACACACACACACACATTCACACACTAAAGACAATTTTCCAAGGTGCCAATCAACCTACCGTGCATGTTTTTGGACCGGGAGAGGAAACCGGAGAACCCGGAGAAAAACCCCCTGAGGCACAGGGAGAACATGCACAAACTCCACACACACATGGCCGAGACGGGAATCGAACCCGCGACCCTGTCGGTGTGAGGCAAACGTGCTAACCACTAAGCCACCATGCCCCTTATATATATATATATATATATATATATATATATATATATATATATATATATATATATATATATATATATATATAAATAAAGCAAGCAAGCAAAAACAAAACAAAATGCAGAACTAGAAGCGAATTTAAGACTTGACAGATGGAAAACAACAGAAGCTGAAAAAGATATATTAAATAAAGGATTAGATGAAATACTATATCGTTTGCAAAAAATTATACTCTTCAAATTCTCATTATTTTTGTCAACTCTCATTTTTTGTTGTTGCACGGACACTATTGCGTTTATTACCTTTACATTTTAGAATTATTGTAGTATTTGTCATTAATTATTAATAACGTGTTTTAGGCGTTGGAAGTGGACGAGGATTATATATACATTATAGGTTGTATATACATTATAGGTTGCTTTTTTTTGGTGATATGGTGCAAGACAAAGCTGTGTTGAATTAATTTCATATAGTATTTTTTTTTTTTTTTTTTTTTTAATCAAAATTATGTCGTTTTATTCTGCCGAATGACGTCACTGTAACAGGCTGAAGCTGGTTTAGAACTGGTTTAATAGTTAGAGTTAATCACTGCAACAACAACACATGGTATAAACAACTTTTATAAACATTGTTTTGTTGAAATGTGACCAAAAAAAGTAAGAAATGTTTTTACACCTTGATTTAACGTCCTTTAAACGTTGATTAAGAGGTTAAATGACTATTCATTTGCATAAATTTATGTACATTTTAAATACGTTACTAATGTCAGTCATTTAGGGTAAATATGCTCGCTCAGACGCCCTCTTGTGGTGAAAAAGTAAACTTCACCCCTGCTCTCTAAAACCTCAGCAGCAGCGCAGCGTCGAAACAGCGGAGAGGAAAAAAAGACGACGGGGAAAAAAGGTGAGTTTTAGATCTAAACAACTTTGGTGTAATTTTGATGTAAACACATTCTGACAATAATAAATCGTTTGCAAACACGCACATGCGCATTTCCAGAAAATAAGGCGATGTCTGATCCACCACACGCACGTTATTTTTTGGTAAATAAAGTAGAAAAGTCGTGTATAATCGCAAATAAACGCCGAAAAGATGTTTACTGCATGTTTACAGCCAGGTTTAATGTTCATACACATTGATTTATAGTAAAAAAAAATGTAGATAGGACCTTTCCTTTTTCACACAAGGAGACGTTTGGAATGTGTTTGTTTGTTTGTTTTTTGTATCTTCAAAAAGGATTAAGATGTGAAAAGTGGATATAATTAATAATTTCGCGTAAAAATAATAAAATTATAAACGTTTGGCCTAAACAGACGCGTCAGAGCAGGAGCCTCGCACCGCCTACTTATAAACTAAATAACTTTTACTCCGCTGCTAATAAACAAATTATTATATATATTTACAATTGTTTATATAAATAGAATAGAATGCCTTACACGTATGGAATTATACCTTATTTGCTTAAACAAAAATAAATAATAATAATAATAATAATAAAAAAAAAACGAAACCGAAACAGGACGCGAATTCCGGGAATTGACGGTCGTGCAGACGCCCCCTAGTGGTTCTCTAGGGTATTATAGCTCATTTGGCCGCCTAGTGGCTAACTTCGGTGTTAACCCACAATGCATGGCATGCGCCACCCAGTGGATCTGCAAGGTATACACTGCACTATTTTTTTTTTACATTATCACTAATTTTTTGGCGCCCCCTAATGTCCATATGTGGTATTTGCATTCATTGTAAAAAATTATATATATATGTTTCTTAATGTTTACTATACAATGAAGACTAACAATCACTTTTCCCTTTTGTGGTATTTGCATTCAGTGTAAAATTATATATATATATATATATATATATATATATATATATATATATATATATATATATATATATATATATAGTGTTTCTTAATGTTCAATATACAATGAAGACTAACAATCAATCACTTTTTTCTTTTGTGGTATTTGCATTCATTGTAAATGTGTGTGTGTGTTTCTTAATGTTTAATATACAATGAAGACTAACAGTCAATCACTTTTCTCTTTTGCAGAGCATCAGAATGTCTCTGACAGTCAGCATGGCGGAGGGGGTGACGGTGTACACTATACAATCGAACCGCAATAGTAAATGTCCGCTCATCTGCCAGATCCTGGGCACCATGTGCTACAGCCCCGTGTGCTCCGTCTCCAAGAGCCTCAAACGGCAGCTTGGCTGCGCTCTCACAGCTCTGACGGTTCGTTATGCACATGACGTACAAGTGTTTTGCGGGTTCGAGAACTTACCTTGATGCGATGGAGAGACGTCATAGCACTTATTACAGATGACGGCGTGACCATGTAAACGAAAGCGGACCGCGTGTAAAGAAGTGCCTGATATTGTCCGATAGTTCTGGATTAGATTCAGGACGATGTGTGTGATTATATCAAAAACACCTTATTTTTTTGCTAAAGTGTTTGTGTTTATGCTTCCTGTCCTCTCCCAGACGATCCAGATCATGGTTGGAATAATAAATCTGGCCTACGGATGTTTGGCTCCATTCATTTATGAAATGTATATACTTTATGGTGCCCCCTTTTGGCTCGGAGGAATGGTAAGGCTGTTCAGGAAACATTTCTTTCAGATTAAATGTGATGTGCTTTGATTTTTTTTTTTTAACGATTATTGTGTTGTGATCTTTATTCTGTTTTAGTTCATCACAGTTGGAATTCTGTGCATCCTAGCAGAACATTTTCCAAGCCAATGTCTGGTGAGTTTTCTCTTTTTATTTATTTATTTATTTAATTATTCTTATTATTATTTGTATATTTTTGAAAAGAATGACTACTTTCGAACACCAAACGTCACAGTGAATCGCCTCCCAAAGCAAAGTGGAATTGTTTCATTCTTCACTGTGGATGAATAAAAGCGAACACTGAAAAACTTGTCGAATTCTCAAACTGAATCGGCAATTAGATTGTTCTCTTTTTTGTGTATATTAATTTTAGAGTTTAGAATGGTCTTGTTCACCAATGACGCGACACACGGACCCATGAAAGACTTCGAATGATAAAACAAAAACAAATAATAAACCAAAACGTTTATCATTGACAAATACATTTGACAAATGATAACATTTTCCTTGAGGAGGATCAGATTAGTTATAATACGACAGCCACATTATTTCTGAATGTTGTGATTGTGTTGTAGGTTGTCCTGTGTGTGATGATGAATGTAGTGAACGCTGCATTATCTGTGAGCGCCATCGTGCTTTATTCGATTCACCTGGCGCAGAAGCCCTGGTACACGTGTCGGGTTCCAGAGCGCGACAACGGCGGATGGTATTCCTGGACGACTGCGTCTCCCTCGAAACAAGCGGAGTGGGATGCGATCTACGAGAAGAAATTAGAGGACCACAGAGCCTGTCAGCAGAACCAGCTGCTTTGGATGGTGATCAACGTTTGTTAATTACAGGGAAAACAAATAATGTTTGGTTGATGAAGTGTCTTAATATTCATTCATTCATCTTCTAGCGCTTTATCCGATCTTCCCTCGGGTCACGGGGAGTCTGTGCCTATCTCAGGTGTCTATGGGCATTAAGGCAGGATACACCGTGGATGGAATGCCAACCCATCACACACACACACACACACACACACATTCATACACTAGGGACAATTTTCCAAGGTGCCAATCAACCTACCGTGCATGTTTATGGACCGGGGGAGGAAACCGGAGAAAAACCCCCGAGGCACGGGGAAAACATGCACAAAATCCACACACACATGGCCTAGATGGGACTCGAACCCGGACCCTGGCGGTGTGAGGCGAATGTGCTAACCACTAAACCATCAATAATAAATATCATTCATTCATTCATCTTCTACCACTTTATCCGATCTTCCCTCGGGGGAGTCTGTGTCTATCCCAGGCGTCTATGGGCATTAAGGCAGGATACACCCTGGATGGAATGCCAACCCTTCACACACACACACACACATTAACACACTATTGACAATTTTCCAAGCTGCCAATCAACCTACCGTGCATGTTTTTGGACCGGGGGAGGAAACCGGAGAACCCGGAGGAACCCCCCCATGCACAAAATCCACACACACATGGCCGAGACGGGAATCAAACCCGGACCCTGGCGGTGTGAGGCGAACGTGCTAACCCGCTAAGCCACCAATACTAACTATCTACGTAATAAAACATCTACGGATTTACTGGCTAAATTCTTGCCCGTGTTTTCTCCGTGTACGTTAAAAAAAGGTGCGGGAGGAAAATTTGTCGTAATAACTACAAATCCCACGATCAGCAATCGTAACCAAAGCAAACGGATTTCTTTCCCCCCAGACCGTCATCAGAAGCCTGGAGGGCTTGATGATCGTTCTCGCTGTCCTCCAGATCTGCGTCAATCTCAGCTGGTGTGTCCTGAGCGTAAAGGGCTTGAGAAAGGAAACGCCAGACGAGGAGGTATCTAATGAGAATTCTAATAAACGATCCCGAAAAGCTGTGTGTGCGGACTCGCGACGCGATGCTTAAACACTGATCTGCGGTTCATTTTTCAGGAGGTGGAGGATCTAGAACTCTGCAAACCTCTCATGGATCAAGAAGCTCCCATTCCTGCGCATTAGACACACCAACGGACCAAACGTCGTTACTCGATGTCACTTTGCTCTCCGTCGCGTTTAAAAATGAGCATTTTGCATGTTTAGTAAAATCACTTTACTGTATTAACACTGCAGATTCCTTTTTTTTGTAAGCAGAATTGTTACAAAAATCATTTTTCACCTTTTCTACGCTTGGATAATAATATGTAGGAAATAGTATTTAGGAAATAAATGCCTTCAGTACATACTATGCATTTCAATATGATCAAATATATCAAAAGATATTGTGCATTCTGTTTATCTCAGCTGTAAAATGATATATAGCTTACAGCATTTCCAATCATTTTCTGGTAAACTGTTTCACTTTGGATGTTGTTTTTTGTTTGTTTTCCTCGACATGTTAATCGATGTAATGTCACACTAATTCATTTTTGCCTTTTTTTTTTTTATAATCTGCGCTTCGGAAACCAACAGAAAAATCTTTTTCCAATAAAATGTTGTGAATTCCAGACTTGCCCAGGTATTGAAAATACTCAGTGAATATATTCATTCCTTCATTCATTCATCTTCTAGCGCTTTATCCGATCTTCCCTCGGGTCACGGGGAGTCTGTGTCTATCTCAGGCGTCTATGGGCATTAAGGCAGGATACACCCTGGATGGAATGCCAACCCATCACAACACACACACATTCATACACTAGTGACAATTTTCCAAGGTGCCAATCATCCTACCGTGCATGTTTTTATACCGGGATGAAGAAACCGGAGAAAAAAAACCCTGAGGCAAGGGGAGAATATGCACAAACTCCACACACACATGGCTGAGACGGGAATCGAACCCCGGACCCAGAGTTTTTTCCCCCCCACATTCTTACTCTGCATTTCTCTGTATTCCTGTACGTGTTTACAGCCGTCCACCACTAGATGGCGCTTACAGAACGCTATTCATCTCTCTTCTCCGTGTCCTCCTTGAGCAGCAGAAGCCATTTTGAGAGCAAAATACATGGAAAATGAAGGCTGTGTTTCAGTGTCAGTGACCCTTTAAAGGTCAAAACGACACGACTGCACATTACGGAATTCGATCAAGATGTCATTTCTATTTTGAAACAAAGCTGTAAAAAAAAAAAAAAAAAAAAAAAAAACCCAAGGAATAAAACACTTCAGTGATTGCAAAATAAATCAAATGTATTGTTTATGCCATTCTTGAGTTTGTTGTTGAGTTTCTCATGAGTTTGGGCAACACAATATTAGACCGGCGGTCATGACGTTAGGTAATTAATATTTAAAAAAAAAATAAGAAAAAGGTAGAATGGAATCTAATTGATTAGTACAGAACAGGACGTGGGCACAGTGGCGTAGTGGTTAGCACGTTCGCCTCACACTGCCAGGATCCGGGTTCGATTCCCGTCTCGGTCATGTGTGTGTGGAGTTTGCATGTTCTCCCCGTGTCTCAGGGGGTTTTTCTCCGGGTTCTCCGGTTTCCCTCCGGTCCAAAAACATGCACGTTAGGTTGATTCGCACCTTGGAAAATTGTCCCTAGTGTGTGAATGTGTGTGTGTGTGTGTGTGTGATCCAGGGTGTATCCTGCCGTAATGCCCATAGACGCCTGAGATAGACACAGGCTCCCCGTGACCCGAGGGAAGATCGGATAAAGCGGTAGAAGATGAATGAATGAATGAGAACAGGACGTTTCATCCAGTATTAAACAAAGTATTTGTACTGCTGTTAGTTTGGTCAGATATTGCTAATCAATCACTTTTCAGACAAGGATTTTTCCCTTGATGCCTTACAGGCATGTCTGTGTGTTTTTTTCGTACCATTGTTCATGTTGCGTTTGTTATTTCTCTAGACTTTAGTCGGATTACTTTTAAAGTGAATCACGGGTCCTCTTAAAAACCCAGCTGGCATTACGGGTGTGACGGTGTACCGGTGTGTCCTGTATGAAAACCTGATCTTTTACGATCAGTAAAACGTACCGTCCCGTACATGTACAAGCCTTCAAAATAAGCTCATCGTGTCTGTATATAAACATGGTTTCTTTTGCACATAAATTCTAAGTTCTAGCAATTTCATAATTGAAGTATGTTGAGGTTTCATCATTTAACGTTGGAAAAACCTCGGTTTAATACTATATCCTATAACTTTTACTATATACTATATACTATAACTTTTGTACATTTGATCCTATTTGCGTATTATTACATAGTTCGATTGTAAAACGACTTTGCCGTGTTTCTCCGTATTCTGTTTTTTTTTTAATGTCGATATATTCCATGACCCTGCTGTGTGCGCCACTGGAGTCAGTCGTCCATGAAAAACCATCCTATTTTTTTTTTGGATGCTAAAATGAAATTATTTCCAGAGAGACTGAATTAAGCAGTAAACACAGGGGATCGTTTCGGGGATAAACAGCAGCACAATGTATTCCCGCATGGAAATGGAAACGTTTCCTCGCCACGTGATGTTTTTCTGCGTTCCTGAGATCACCTGATGGGGCCGGACTCAATGCAGCGCTGTCTGACCAAATCGTATTTTTTTTCTTTTTTTTTTTTAAGGTGTAATTCTGGTGTGATGAAAATGCTCTTAAGCTGTTTAGAAGGGTAACATTTTTTCGGCTTGATTCACAAAGTCTAGATGCCACTCCGATGCGCCTACACGGCCTGTGTAACAGGACAAGTCTAAAGCGAAATAAAAAGTAAGCAGGGGAGAAATCAGACTTGATTCTTGGGAGCTCAGTGTTTAAGGCTGTGGGTCACTGATCAAGAATGTCAGGGGTTCAACTTCCGGTATCGCAAAACTGCCAGGTATCTTGGGGCCCACGAGCAAGGCCCTTAACTCACTGTGCTCCAGGAGTTCTGTATCATGACGGACAAAACACTGTGATCGCAGCTTCCTAAAATCACTGGATGAAGAATTTCAAGTGCAGTAAACACTCTGCATAGCTACATACAACTAAATTAGATTAAAATCTGTCATTTACTTTATATATTACATTTACTTTATACTTTTGTCAATTAAGAGCATTTACTGTAAAAACTTTTTTTTTCAAATTCCAAACGGTGGACCAACCATTTGTCATGACACTTCGCTTGCACCATATTAGTTTATTATAATAATTACACTTAGCATTGTGTTTTTTAATTTTTTTACAAAGTGTAGCCACGGTCCATTTTGTTTAGCTGTTTAGATTACCATATAAGGTCCTGGAAGATTGGACCAGCAGAAGGTCCTGGAAGATTAAACCAGCAGAAGGTCCTGGCAGATTGGACCAGCAGAAGGTCCTGGAAGATTGTACAGATTGGAAGATTGGACCAGCAGAAGGGACCAGCAGAAGGTCCTGGCAAGATTGTACCAGCAGAAGGTTCTGGAAGATTGGACCAGCAGATGGTCCTGGAAGATTGGACCAGCAGAAGGTCCTGGAAGATTGTACCAGCAGAAGGTTCTGGAAGATTGGACCAGCAGATGGTCCTGGAAGATTGGACCAGCAGAAGGTCCTGGCAGATTGGACCAGCAGAAGGTCCTGGAAGATTTGCAGGTGAGAAAAATTACACCAGGAATTGAAATTTGAATTTTGTGACAAGTTTCCAGAATCGGAATCGATTTTTAAAATATATATATTATATATATATGTGTATATTTGTTCTAATTCTTACCTTGTTTTTGAGTCATGAGGTTTAACATTGTTTTCTGTGGTAATGTATATATAAACATGTTTTTTTGCATGCATGGTGAAGTGGACTGGAGATTTATATAGAAACCCAACAAGTCTGCTGTTCCTGGGCATAATTACAGAGTATGAAGGGTGTTTTCACCCAGTGCACAACCGCATCTATTTCTCCCCTGATGTGCTTCTATAACGTCGCTTCTGGCGTTACACTGAATGGACCATGATTTGGACTTACAGAATTGTGGACAGTGAGAACGGATATTAATGCACCAGGATAAGTGTACTATATACAATTTTGTCATGGGGAAACTTTCATAAATTGTATTGTACGATATCTTACACTAAAGTCCACAATAACATACTCCTCGATAAATAAAGCGCAGTAAATAAAAAGCAGCACTTGTGTTCCTGGTATGAGTGTGTATGCAGTAAAGCTCCTCCCACGGTGGGTCTACAGGGAAAACGCTCCTTAATTATAAAAGCCTTAAGTGCCAAGATCTTATTGATCACTACTTTTACTTACCTTTAGTACTTTTACTTGAATGGAAAATGTCATACATTTCTTTACAGAGGGATTTATAATGTATAATCTGCTGATTTACATGTGTAACTTTAATTAAATGAACAGACAGGCACTTTTAATTTGATTTATTGTGCAATGTTTATTTCAATGCATTGACCATATAATGTTTATACCATGAACGGATCAGACAGAATTAAATAAAGTGATCCTTTGAGTTAAAAATCCTCCATAAAGCAAAAAAAAAAAGGTTTTGACAGGTGAAGAATAATTCGATTTAAGCCAGTATTTAAAAAAAAAAAAAAACACCCAAACATGAGCGAATCGGTTCGACAGTCTTATAAAGCGTAGTGGTTTTTGGGAATCAATCAACGGGAATCATTTCAGGTGTATAACCTGCTTAACCAGCTCCGAGCGCCTGCTCATACATGCCGAGTCCGACTTGCGTGACTAACCGACGCAGAATCCATTTCAGACAAAATTCCAAGATTTCTTTCAAGGCAAGAAAAAAACGTGGCCACGTCAGCAGTGACACTTGCTATAGTGTTTTTCTTGATTGTAAATAGTGGAAAAAGTGAGAAATGTATTTCTATAGTGAATTGGAAAGAAGGCATTTGGGTGCTATGGGGGGAAAAAAAAAAAAAAAAAAAAAAAAAAAAAATTGTAAAATCACGTGACGTTTTTTTTTCACTGTCACAGATCGGAAATCGTGTCCTGCCAAAACGGAATATCAAAATTACTCCCGGTTTATCATATTAACATTTCAAAACGTGTATAATTGAAACCAGAAATGTATTGATCAATATGCAATTTAAAAAATAGACGTAAACCCCCCCTCCCCCCTCCCCACAACCCATGACATACAAATTCCCCCCGAAATACCCCAGATGGAAGTTATAAGGCACTTTGTAAAGCTATAATTAACAAAGACGAAAATGTTCCGACACACAAATCTTCCGCGTTTAAAGGGAACGATTAGTCGCTTAACGTGTTATTTCAAAACAATGTCGGTTCAAAAGTGGTTTAAGAAGAATGAACAAACAAGTAAAAGTTCTTGAACTCCTCGAAGAAGTGAAGCTCGTCCCGAAAGCTCCACGAGTAAGCCATTTCTTTGCACGACGTCTTGACGGCATGGACCGTACACTTGGGGGTCTTCTCAAAGATCAGCTCTGCGATCCCGGAAACCGTGACTTTCTTCTGGTCCTGCACCAACTGCTTGATCAGATCTTTATCGAGAGGTTCGGGAGAGGCACTGAACGATACCGCTACATTTACGTTCTCGTCCGGCGAAGGCACCTGAAACCTGCTCTGGCCCGTGGCGCAATGGAAGACCTTCTTGTACAGGGATTTGGGCGTTTTAAAGACCCGGACTGACCAGCTGACCCAGTCGTACTTCCCTTTCAGCTTCGTGATGATGATGTCAGCCAGCTGCTGGTTGCTTTTGCCCTGGTTGTCTCTGACCAGGCACTTGAGGTCGATCTCAGCCTGACTTGGGAAGCTGACGATGCAGTCTTCGATCACGGCGTTCATTTTCTCCTGGACCACCTTCATTTTCTCGGCCCAAGTTTGGAGCAGCTTCTCCTCGTCGTCGCACCCGACCAGAGCCGCCTGTCCCATCAAAGCGATGAGACCAATGCAAAACAACTGCTTCAGCCTGGCACAGAAGTCCTCCACCACCCGCCGGCTCTTCTGTTCGTAGTTAAGCGTGATCTCCAGCACGGATTCCCCCTCGAACTCTCCCATCACGGCGCCGAAAAGCACGTGCAGGTTGTTGTCTCCCCCAGACTTGTTAAAATGGTCCAGGAATAGCTTGACCTTGACCTCTCGGTATTTGGGCTTGGCGTTGAGGATGTCCATGTATTTGCGGAACTGGTTGCTTATGTTCTCCTCCACCGAGAAATAAGTGGAGTCCATTTTGCTCTTCCTCACCTCGTCGTTGATGCGCTGGACCTCCTCGGATATGACGTCCAGACGCTCGCGCACCCTCTTAAACTGCTCCTTCATGTATTCCGCCTCTCTGCTCTCGACGTTGTCCAGCGCCAGCCTGACGATGGGAGCGGCGATGGAGAAGACGGGGAACAGATCGCCAGCCATGCTGGCTAACACCTCGGCTCCCTGCTCGAATACCTCCATCACGTTCTCCACCACACCTTTCTTCGAGGCGATCAACTTCTGCAGGCCTTCTGCCATTTCTTCCTCCCCCCTTTGTTTTTATCGATTTCAAAATCAAATCTGTCGGGGAAAACAAAAGGAAGCACAAACATCGGGTTGTAAATCACTACATGGATAAATAATAAACCAGCTGGATCCAAAACAAGAATGATAACGCGTTATAAGTGTCATACGAGGCCTTATTTTACAAACAGGAAGAAGTAAATTACCCCGTCAGTCCTTGTGCTATAGCTCCCCCCCCCCCCCCCCCCCCCCCCCCCACCCCCCCCCCCCCCCCCCCCCCCCCCCCCCCCCCCCCCCGAGTGGAAAAAGGTGAGAAAAATAAACAAACAAATAAATAATAAGAAGCTAACAGAGAAAAAAAGCTCTTAACTTCCCATACTTTAGAACAGGACAAGAATAGAGTAATATTTATTATTAATAATAGTAATAGTAATAATAATAATAATGATTCACTATAAACTATACCCACTGGTATGTATATTGGGGCCGATTTATTTGTAGGAATATATGAAAAGGCAAGTCATGGCGTCCCAAAACTATTGTAAACGCAGATAAGGAAAGCAATCTCGGTGTTCTTTATAGACTTTGTGCATCGGTGTTTTCAGGGCGGATCTTCCCCCACACACACCACATACACACACACACACACACACACACACACACACACACACACACACACACACACACACACACACACGGAAAGTAACGACAGTGTAATTCAATTCCAAACTGAAGAAAAGAAACGACTAAAAAAAGGAAAAGGAAAGATGATATCTTCATTATATCCATAATCAATGTATTTATAAATAAATTGATGGTGTTTGTACAGTTTTCAGTGTGTGCAAATGCCATGGTGGGTGGACAAAGGGTTAACGAGGTAGTTCAACTCGCTGGGCAGGAGCATAATTTCCAAAAGCAACCCTGACAGTTTCTATGGAAACCAGACAAAAGATAAATGAGGCCGTCAGTTACACTTTGATGAAATTCCTTCAATTCCTTTTTTTTTTTCTTCTTTTTTGCTCTTTACGATTTTTTTCCCGATGGCTTATTTTCCGTGTGCAATCTTGTACTGTGCATGAATGAGCAAGCAAATACACACACATACATTATATATACACACACACACACACATATATATATATATATATATATATATATATATATATATACATACATATATACACACACACACACACACACACACACACACACACACACACACACACACACACACACACACACACATATATTCACAAGGGTTTATATGGTACATGCTGAACATAATCCAAGGCTAATAATTAATTTGATTTTATAACGGCAAGCATGCAATCATTAACAGGTAAAGACATGTACGGAGCTCTAAAAGTTACATTTAATGCTATGACTTCGGCAGTTTATGCATCACAGTAACTTGAGAAAAGCTTTAACCAAATATAAAAAGCACAACGCGGCACAATTTATTGTGGCGTCGCACTTTGGGGCACGATGGGTAAAATCGAAAAACACTGGGTTGTAACAATAGCTCTCCATTATCGCGCGTATTCCTGCAGCATACCTTTTTTATTTCTTTTATTAGTTTGTTAATATTTGATAAGGGGGTTTAAGCCTTTTTTTAATCGTTATAAATGGAAAGTCTGTATGACCAATTTCCTTTTGCGATTAGATGATAATATATTTGTCTACACAGATTTTTTTCCCCAGCATCAGAAAGCACTAGAAGAGATTAGACAGAACATTGCCTCATCCCGTCCATCCCTTGGGTTACTGGAGCACTTGAGAGAATCACGAATTGCAATAAAACACACCACTAATGCAGTGTTAACATATCGGATACAGGCTGAGGTTTTTCTCTCGACGTCTTAAAATCATAGCCGACTAAAAAATCATTATTTTTGCAGCATATCGACTCCTGCGGCCAATTCCTGCCTGCATATATACACACACACATACATATATATATATATACATACATACATACATACCCACACAAGGAGCGAAAAAGAGTAAATACGACGAAATATTCAAAGAATAGAATGCATTTTCACAGTATAGTACCAATGACCCTTAGTGTATCTTTCCTGTGCATATAATTACAACAGAAAACATATATTTGTTAATAGCTCCATCGTTTACTATAATTGTGTGTATACAGCAGTAAAAACATTCATTCATTCATCTTCTAGCCCTTTATCCGATCTTCCCTCGGGTCACGGTGGGTCTGTGCCTATCTCAGGCGTCTATGTCTATGGTCACCCTGGATGGAATGCCAACCCATCAAACAAACACACACACACACACACACACACACACACACACACACACACACACACACACACACACACTCACACACTAGGGACAATTTTCCAAGGTGTCAATCAACCTACCGTGGATGCTTTTTGGACCGGCGGAGGAAACCGGAGAACCCGGAGAAAAAAACCCTGAGGCACGGGGTCACATGCACAAACTCCACACACACATGGGCGAGAGGGGAATCGAACCCCCGACCCTGGCGGTGTGAGGCGAACGTGCTAACCCACTAACAAACTCTTATAAATGTACATAACACACAGAGCAGAAAGTGGTGTTGTAATAATAACAACAACCAGGGCATATAATATAATATAATATAATATAATATAATATAATATAATATAATATATATATTGCTAAGGGTTATAACACACACAGCTCAGGCATGCATTTCAGTAAGTAATTCACGGTTATAATGCATGTTATGTCAGTGCTAGTCATGAGGAATAAGACAGAGTAAACGGGAAAGCATGGTTAGATGAGTGAATCTTACGTTTAAAGACGTGCTACATATACATGACAGAGAGTCCACTGTTGTTATAGCGCGCTAAAGTCATGGAGTCGCACTTTACTTCCTGGTTGGCTGGAGACCAAAGAAACCCGTATTTGGGATATTGACCCGCAATCGATTCATTATATATTCGATTAAAGTTTTGCCAAATCAATTCCATCGTGAATCCGAAATAAACGCTTAATATAAAGTTGTTCTAGAACGGGAATAACTTTTTCTCGCTTCGGAGAAACGCCCCAAAACTTCTGCTCTTTAAAAAAAAAACCTCTTTAAATGTTAAACGAAGTTTTATTTTTGTTTAGTGCGTCAATCAAATAAACGATTGTTATTCACGATAAAACCAAAACACTTATCTATAATATCACCAATAACTCACCTTCAGAGCGAATGAGGAGAAAAGAGAGACTCTCCGACTTGTATCCAGCCGAAAGTGAGACACACCCATACACAGGAGACACACAACTGCGTGGATTTTAACCCTTCCTCACTCGGACACTGTCATAAATCCAATAAAAAAAAAAGCTCCTTTTCACGATTTTGTGCATTTTAAAACATAAAATAACGAATTATTGTTGTTTTTCTTGCGGTATTTCGGTATAAAACAGCGAGAGAGACAGCGTGGGTTAAGAAATCAACAATTAGCTGGATGTAAGTTTGAATATGTTTTAATGTAATTGAGCAAAAACCTTGGGTTAATCATTTAATAATGCGGAAACCAGCATATTCATTTATCAGCATAAATCATGCACGTGTATATCAGCACACTCCTGATTTTTGTATTAGACACGGAATTCATACATCTTATATTTGCGATTATACAGAGTATCAAAACAGGATATTAACAAAAGGAACTGGACATCGTGGCACCCTTGCCATCAAATCAATGCACTGCGTAGAGGTGAGACCACAGAAAGAAAGAACGAGGAAAAAAAATAGATATATATGCCTGATTGCCAATGATGTATATCGAATATGATGAAAACGTCACTACTCTGAGTGGATACAAATGTGTGCCCTTTTGTGAAGCGCATAATAATAGCACTCGGGGTCGAAACTGTTGGCTTCCTCCACTCTCTTATAGCGACTGACTGCATGGACAAGGCAGTTAGGAAGACTCTTGCACAGAGACTCGGCCACGGATATCATGTCGCCTTTCAGCCTTTCGTGCTCTATTTGGTCCTTTATCTGCCCCTTGTTTAGGGATTTGGGGTTGGCGGTGAAAGACACCACGATCCTCATTTTGTTGTTGGTCAAAAGGTCAAAATAGTTGACGCCTCCGCCGCTGCCGTGGTATCTCTTACCGGCCAGCCAATTCCAGAAAAAAATGCCGCCGTGATTGAAGACCCTGACCGACCAGGAGACCCAGTCGTACTTCTTGACGAGGGCGTCGAGGAGGAACTTCGCGAACTCGGGGTCGACGCGGCTCTGCCTCTCCACGAGCAGGTGTTCGACATCCATCTTGGCCTGCTCGGGAAAGTGGTCGACGCACTCGTCCACCGCCGCCTTCATGCGCTTCTCCACGTTCTCCATGCGGACTTGCCATTCCTTCACCATGCTCTCACCGATCGTGCCCTCCTTTAGCGCCGTGTATCCCATCACCGCTATGATCCCGACCATGAACAGCTTCTTCAGGCGAGCACAGAATTCCTCCACCGCCCGCCTGCTGCGCTGCTCGGTGGTCAGTATCACGTCCAGCATGGCGTCTCCGGAGGTGTTCTCACCGGTGATGGCGTTGTACAAACCGTGGAGGTTGACGTCGCGGTCGGTGTTCTCGTAATGGCTGAGAAACTTCTCCTTCTTCTTCTCCTTGAACTTGGGTTTGGCGGTGACGAACTCCTGGAACTTTTCGTACTGGCTGATCATCTGCGCCTCGCGGTCGAAGTTTTGCTTGTTCAGCGACGTCCTCTGGAGCTCCAGGGCGATTTGGTCAATCTCGTCCTGGATCCCTTCCAACCGCTGGTTGACCCGTTCAAACTGCTCGGCCAGATACTTCGCCTCTTTGCCCTCCGGGTTGCTGAGGAGCTCGGCCGACGCCACGAAAACCGCCTCGAGGATGGGGTGGAACTGGCCTACTGTGGCTGCCAGGATCTCGCAGCCTTGGCTCATGATTTCCACTCCCTTTTCGATCTTGTCCTTGTTCTCCAGAACCCATTCTTCCACGCGACTCATAGCGGATGCCGGGAAAGAGGTCCCGTCTTAATCCTTTAAGGGAGACAAGTGCTTTCTCTGTAACATAGCAAGATAAGTCGTTTAACAAACCCCTCTCGCTTAGCCAAGTGATATCAAAATCAATGCAGGAATCAATGTGGCCACCTCGAAAGGTCACACGTATTTCCCCAACACCAGATCTTTGAGGAGACATTGTTCACCACAGGGATCAAACAAGTGTTGGGAGTATTCTAGTGTTTTGGAGTCGGTTTCGCAGTTTCCTCATAACCCGAATCAGCAAAATGTGGGAAAGTTAAAATCTGGGACGTGTACAGACATGCCCGGAGTCATAATACGCCACACCTTCTGATTGTGAGACTTGGGGGGAAAAAAAAAAAAATCAGGTGTTTCCCAGGATTCAACGAGAACAAACATATTGTAAATTAGGAACGGTCCAATATAAACATCAGAGTGACAAGAAGACGTTATAATGGGGGGGGGAAATGGGGTTATTCCCGCAAAAGTATGAAACATCTGTTTTCAACATGCATTTGCTGAGAAAGATGTTTAAACGGCCGTCGAACATTTCAGGGCATTTCTAGGCAGTTTTCAATTACCGGGGGAGATGAGCTCACACATATATCTCATTTCCCAAGACCCTGCGTATACTACGGCAAGAAAAACGCAGACACACCCAGATCTGGAAAAAATAAAAATATCCATTTCATTTGTCCGCTAATGAACAAAAACAGGATTTGGACTAATCAACAAAACCAATGTAACCAAAAAAAAAACCAAGCAAAAAATGCAAATGAAGACGAAATCTCATCTGTCGTTTAGTGCAAATAAAAGTCCAACTCCCTTAATATATAAAACCAACAGCATTATCTCTGTATTATTTCCTAAATAAAGCTTGTTAGGAAAAAAAAAAAAGGTTCCCTTTAGAAGAATCTATTTGTGATTCGACTGTTACATAAAATGCATTTTTTCCCCCATATCTGTTCTTTTTTTCCCCCTCCAATCCGTATGTAAACATGATTTTTTAAATAGTTACGAATCGTTCAATAGAACAATTTAATTACAAGTCAATTTGAATGCACACACACACACAAACAAAAAAAAACATCATTATTATTAGATAGATTTGCCTTTGATGTTTCTTTTTTTTCCCTCCCTTTTAAAACCACATCCTTGGTTGTTAATCCTTATACACTGACATCGCAGACAAAGTCTTATTCAGGTCAATATTTACTTAAGCGCAAGATCCGGCTATCTCATATTGCATAAATAAAAGAACCTTTTTTTTTTGGTATTGTCTCTATTATAAGCCAGGAATTAACAAACACAAACGGGGTACAAAGATCTTTTTGTCATTTTTAATGCCCACTGAACTTTCTTTTTGTGTGTTAAAAATAGTAAACAAAAGCACAAAAGGTTTGAAAGCAAGCGAAAAGAAGCCGAAAGAGAAAAAGAAAAGTCTTCAAAGGGATCGGAGGAGAAGGGGAAAAAAAAAGGGCTTACAGTTAGGCGGTGAAATGTGCAGCGGTACCCTTCTGTGGCGCTCCAGTGAAGCCCAGCTGTGCTGAAGAGCTGCAGCCTCTGAGGCTCGACGTGTATTTATAGCCTCGCTATACTTTGCGACACGCCCCCTTTGGATAAACTCCATCCCCTGCGAACATTCCTAGGAGCCCACTCGGAGAGGGACGGGGAACGTTCTGTAAACACTGACCCCTTTCATTCATTTGTAGGGTTCTCGGCTGTTGGGTGAAATGGTTTAGGGCACAATCCCAGTGCACCTTCCAAAAAAACACACTTAAAAAAAGCCCCAAGAATACCCTTATGATAACTGGAATGCTAATTACCAACCATTTCAGGAAAAAAAGTTCTGTAACTTTCTATGGGCCGGAAGACAAAGCGGCGTGGCCTGTGCGCCGTCCTTGAGCTTTTACTCATTCGGAGTCGACAATGCGGTGAAAGACTCCTCTGTTTTCCCAAGCGGCCCGTGTCAGGGAGGCAGACCGGGAGGCTTTGTGCACTTCTTGTGACCTACTTTGCCAGGAAATTAAAAAAAAAAAAAAAAAAAAAAAAACCCCGTCGGATTACGGAGAGCCAGACGGTAGCGTAGCGCTAGCCAGTTTAGCGGCTTTCGCTTCGTCGTGTCGCTGCGAGATCTCGCACTATGCTAACCTGATTGAGGCCAAAAGCACTCGCTGACGGTACCGTAATAGTATGTGGCGTGATGGGAGGAGAAAGATTACGCCCGTGTTGGAATCCTTCCTACATAAGGAGATTGGCCATGAAAAGCTTTACCATTATTTATTCAAAACGATCGTAGCATCATATAGCGTAGCGTAGCTAACATGAGCATTCCGAGAAAACAGCAAAAACGTAATTGTTTTTTTTTTCCCGTTATTTAACCAGACAAAGCAAAGAAACGCTTTGATCTTCAGAGCAGGTTTTATGAAGCAGCTTCATCTTCATTAAATCCCTACGATGGAAAAAGCCGTTACGGTAATTGCTACCAGATTAGCAAGGTGCGCAAGACACGCCAGTGCGTTCTGCCCAGGTTTTCTTTGGAATTCCGTGGCCTCTGTGTGTGTATGTGTGTGTGTGTGTGTGTGTGTGTGTGTGTGTGTGCACCGTTTAACCAACAGGCAGGCAAAATATTTCTACCTAAAAAAATATATACGTAGAAATACGGTACATCAGTGTTAGCGTTAAATATGCTGACGCTACATCTATTGACCACGGTGCAGAATCCAGCGCTTGACCTCAGACCCTCTTTCACTTAAGTACATTATGCGTTACCGCTTCGGTTGATGTTTTAATTTCCGCCTGGGCTTCAAATAAAATGTATGAAATGCAATTTTTGGCTACAGATAACGTGGCGTGCTCGCAGTGGAAAAAAAGTCATGCTTTATAGACGGAGTGTAGACAGGCACAAACTGGGTGAGACTAGAGTCTGTCTTTTTGTCTGGGAGATTATTAGTCATACGTTGAGGGAACCACTGTTTATAGCTGCTATAAGGAAATAAAAGGGGTAACTTTAGGGAACAGGAACATTAAATGTTCCTATAACATGTGTAACGTGTCATTTGGGTTAAATTCCATCCAATCCGCCATTTCAGCGATAACGGAAAATAATAAACGTGAGTTTCATCATCACACCACCCAGTCATGACCAGTTTACTTATCAAATTGCATTTTCTATATGACCAACACAAAGCTGCTGGATCACATGACCCCTGGGCTACACTGTGCATTACATCATTACCAATAAGAAAAAAAAGCCTTTTAAAGCAAATAACGTTCATGTCTTTCTGTCTGACTCAGACGTGCAATTCATCCTGGAAGCTTCATTTCTAAACAGCGACATGCAGCTGTTTCCAGTGCACTGAATCAGAAGATGGCTCATGGTAAATCAGGGGAAGAGAGGTCAAACACCAGACCCCTCCAAAAAAACACCAATTTAATGACAGATGTGATTTTTTTTTCTCCTTTTTAATGATTTCCTTTGCTTTCAGATGCATGCCAAAGAACAACCAGGTACTAATGTGAATATTTTCAGCTAATTTGTTCTTTTTAAAAGACAAACAAACAATATTTACATTTTTCTATAAGAATTGTGGATTTTTTTTAAATAAACGGCTTTTTGGGTCTTTTAGGGAACAGAACTGATAGCTGCATTTGCAGACCAACACCTCACAACAACCACCAAACAAAAAACATTGTTTGAGGTTGGAGTGATTTATATAGTGAGTGTGTGTGTGTGTGTGTGTGTGTGTGTGTGTGTGTGTGTGTGTGAGTGAGTGAGTGATTGAATCCAGGTGCAATCAATAAGCAGAAGAGTCAGACGGTGATCTTAGGAGTGAACTTTGGAAGATGAAGTACTATATATATATATATATGTTATAAAATACATACATATTAAAAAAAAAAAAAAAATATATATATATATTATATATATATATTATTATGATGATTATTTAATATTTCAGTCACTTTAATAAAATCACTTATCACTTGGAGGAAATAAATATGCATATGTATGGGTGTGTGTGTGTGTGTGTGTGTCTGTTTGTGTATGTATGTTTGACACTCAAACGTGCATGTGAGCCAAAACAAACCCTATGGCCCAAAATGTTCCAGTGACCTCGGGAGAGAAATAACGCCTTGATGAAAGATGTGATTTTCCTGATTCCTCCACTACATATGCAAATTTTGTGAAAATTAAAAAAAGGAAAAAAATCCTGCATGTGTTAAATGAAGTGCTGCTTGAATTACTTTTATTTCTAGTGTTTAAGAAACTCCACCTGGTAAAACAAACAAAAAGAAAACATTAAATCATTTTTTTTTTCTAATTAATGCTTGACAAAAAAAATAGACTGTACACTGTTGCAGTGTAATGAATGCAAATAATTAATATAGACGTTTTAGCACTTTTCCAATCACAAACACCTTCCAAGTATCACTTTGCTTTATCCGATCTTCCCTCGGGTCACGGGGAGTCTGTGTCTATCTCAGGCGTCTATGGGCATTAAGGCAGGATACACACTGGATGGAATGCCAACTCATCGCAGGAAACACACACACACACACATTCATACACTAGGGACAATTTTCCAAGGTGCCAATCAACCTACCGTACATGTTTTTGGACCGGGGGAGGAAACCGGAGAACCCGGAGAAAAACAACCCCCTGAGGCACGGGGAGAACATGAACATGCACAAAACTCCACACACACACACACACACACATGGCCGAGACGGGATTTGAACCCGGACCCTGGCGGTGTGAGGCGAATGTGCTAACCACTAAACCATCGTGCCCCCATTTTGCTTTTCAAATTAACTTCAGCCAGAAATAAATGTACATAAAAAAAATCTAAAATTTTTTTATTTAATTATATATAATAATATTAATAATAATAATAATAATAATAATAATAATATGATATAATTGTCATAACTGACCTCATGATTCAACAGTAAACGAGTTTTATTCTTCATAGCTCGTGTGTGCTGATCCTGATCCTGATCTCTGTGCTGATCTCCCTCCGGTCTCACCTTCACAAAAGACATTTTCCAGTCATAAACACAATTACAATGCAGACACTGATTCAAGGTGAAGGCCAGTGCCTCTTTTTTCCAGTCATAATTAAAATGCCACCGTTATTTGAGCAGTGGAGGTCGATGCGATTTATGATCGTCTGTCACGGAAATGAAACGTTTTGCTTTTCAATGTTCTCCTCTAGACTGTCTTTAAGGACAAACAAACGTGTGTTCTCAAAGAAAACAAACTCCAGTGTTGTGTCTGTAAGCTGTTCTCTGAAAGATATGACTTGTTTTTAGTTTCATCCCAAGGTCACGTGTGATTTATTACCTTATGTAAGTAAAAACAAGCCGGTAATACATTCATTCATTCATTCATCTTCTAGCGCTTTATCCGATCTTCCCTAGGGTCACGGGGAGTCTGTGTCCTATCTCAAGGCGTCTATGGGCATTAAGGCAGGATACACCCTGGATGGAATGCCAACCCATCGCAGGGCACACACACACACACACACACAAACACACACACACACACACATTCATACACTAGGGACAATTTTCCAAGGTGCCAATCAACCTACCGTGCATGTTTTTGGACCGGGAGGAAACCGGAGAACCCGGAGAAAAACGTCCTTGAGGCACGGGGAGAACATGCACAAACTCCATACACACATGGCCGAGATGGGAATCGAACCCAGGCCCTGGCGGTGTGACGCGAACGTGCTAACCACTAAGCCACCGTGCCCCTTTAGAGATTGAATAAAAAAAAAAACACATGGACTTTGATGTTACATGAAAAAAAGTCCCTGTTATCACTTGTGCTATGGCAGCTTTAAACCGTCGTCCAAATCCAAAATACACCAGGGTTTTTTCTGTGGAAGTTGAGAGATGATGACGTCGTCTGTACTTAAGTGGAAATTTTGCTAAGAGCTAAAACTGGAGACTCATTCTCATTCTGAGAGTGATTCATTCTCTCTGTTCATTCATTCGTTCATTCATCTTCTAGCGCTTTATCCGATCTTCCCTCGGGTCACGAGGAGTCTGTGTCTATCTCAGGCGTCTATGGGCATTAAGGCAGGATACACCCTGGATGGACACACACACACACACACGCACACACATTCATACACTAGGGACAATTTCCCAAGGTGCCAATCAACCTACCGTGCATGTTTTTGGACCGGGAGGAAACCGGAGAACCCGGAGAAAAACCCCCTGAGACACGGGGAGAACATGCACAAACTCCACACACACATGGCCGAGACGGGAATCGAACCCGGACC
>JACRUU010000018.1:8394791-8419791 GCA_030449085.1 Kryptopterus vitreolus
CCGAGGTAGAAAAAAAACAACAAATAAAAATCACTCATTTGTTTATGAAATATTGATATTGGCGGGGTATCTCTTCCTGGAGGAGGAGGAGGACGACTTTGGAGAAGAGGCCGTACCGCGCGTTTGTGACATTGTAAATAGAAACACCCACGTACTTTTAGAGGAAGTCGTGCAGTCAGTGAAGGATATACAGAGAGAAAGAGAGAGAGATAGAAAAAGAGAGAGAGAGAGAGAGAGAGAGAGCTCTTTCTGCAATAAATGTGCCTCTAGCGCCATCTGCCAGCAGTTGCACTCATTCTCCAGCCTAAATGAAGACACGTGTTAGAATTAATCAGTTTGATCAGAAAAAATGCAGGTTTTCTCCGCAGTGACGCCGAGGCTTAGAATAAGCCGCAGCATGACCTTTATCAGAGATAATGGCTTTCCAGATCAATAACGCCGACCGGGACCAGAAGCCGCGCAACCGCTAATGAATACCAGAGTTTCCACTGGCCGAGCTTTGGGTTTCAGGAACAGTTTGAATTGTTTATCGTTGTAATGCAATAAAGCAGAGATTGTCTAGTCCATGCGTCAGGGAAGGCTGTACAGTATCTATATGAGTATTAAAAAAGAAACCATGTCAGCATGACACGCTATGATTCTTCTCGTCATTTTACCCAAATTAACCTGGACACTGCAAGTCGTTTTTGTGGGTATTGATTTACACTCGTGCTGGCTTAAGCCCTTATTCGAGCTCTTTTTTAAACCGGTGGAAATGATGGATGCCTCCCCAGCGAGCTTAATGCCCAACTTTATTGAGCTGACTTCAGCAGTCCAGGCCTCGTCTGCTCTGCACAGCCGCCACCGCCAGGCCTGCACGGTGCGAAATGCTGACTCGTGTGCGAATCCGGTAATTAAATTAAACGCCAGCCTTGAGTGGTGTACGCTGACTTTTTAAACAGCGATCGGCGTCAAGCCGCGCTTTGTTCATCGCGATATTGTGTAACAACAGGAAACGGAAAATGCAATTATGTTTAGCGTATATCGTCCTAATGTGCGCTCGCAGCAGATCTGTTTCTGAACTTGTGCTGATTCTATTAAGGCTTAAAAAAAGGGGTGGGGGGGGTTATGATGAAAGTACACGGACTGCAGAATTCCCCAGAGTACAATTTTATTCATTTAATCAGACCAGGGTTCACAGAAGAACAAGGAAAGATGGACTGAAAGTGGCTGGATCTTTACATAGATGACATCGTTTAGATGTCGGGTGGATGTAGGCCATCCTGAGGCAGCACTTTTGCCCGGTGTATACACACATATATATATATATATATATATATATATATATATATATATATAGGGCAGCATTTTGGCAGGCATATGTAATATCTATAACGCTATATGTATAGTGTGGAAAATCGCCAATGTAAATTCCCAAAGTCAGTGCAGATAAAACTGTCAAAATATGATCTCGGTCACTTTATTATCCTAGAACATCTACTATATTTTGGTCATTGATCCATCTTAAGGAGACGATTCACAGTGCAAGCGGTTAAACGCGGTTTCCCTTCTTAATACGGATATAATACGGATGCGAGAATATAAAACGCACCGACACCGACTGATTACAAGATGCTGATTAAAGTGCAATAATAGTGTGCATTAAAGGGGATTAGCGGGTGTGTAGAGGGGAAAAATAGGCAAAAGAAAAAAAGGCCTTTTAATTTGTGAATACATCATTGTTTACTAGCAGCAGGAATTCTGTTGCGTGTCTATTTTAACACGATTTTCACTATAGATTTTGAATTTAAAATTGTCGTTAATAAGGGCGTGGCTAATATAGTGCATGCTAGATAATGACTTTGGTATTAAGGCTGATTAAGACTATGATTAATGTAGTCGGGAAAGAATGGTAGGTTAGTATCTGCCCTACGGTCTACCATAATACAGCGGTAATTGTGTAGATATGTGTATATATATATATATATATATAATTCATTCATTCATCTTCTACCGCTTTATCCGATCTTCCCTCGGGTCACGGGGAGCCTGTGCCTATCTCAGGCGTCTATGGGCATTAAGGCAGGATACACCCTGGATGGAATGCCAACCTATCGCAGTGCACACACACACACACACACACACACACACACACACATTCATACACTAGGGACAATTTTCCAAGTTGCCAATCAACCTACCGTGCATGTTTTTGGACCGGGAAAGAAACCGGAGAACCCGGAGAAAAAACCTCTGAGTGCATGCTAGATAATGACTTTGGTATTAAGGCTGATTAAGACTAAGATTAATGTAGTCGGGTAAGAATGGTATATTAGTATCTGCCCGACGGTCTACCATAATACAGCGGTAATTGTGTATATATATATATGTGTATATATATATATATAATTGATAAGGCATCTAAATAGACCTTTAATCTGAATGCACACAGACGGCCACCTTCCGATGTTGCTCCCAATAATGGCATTCTTCTGAAAAGTTCCAAGCCGCGAAGCTGTGTTTATCATGACTGATAGCATGGAGCATGAAACCGGGCAGCTGCGTCTCCAGTTTCTCCACCACACCTTTGCTGTTGAGCTTCTTGGCCGGACCGTCCATCAGCTGCCGGATCTCGTCCTTGGGAAGAGGCCGTGGATTGTTGGAGTAGGACACGACTACGTTGGTGTGGTTTTCCTGCATTGCGTCGAAGCGATTCTCTCCCGTCACGCACTGGAAGTTGTCTCCGGCACGCAAGTTGCTTCCCGGGTGGCTGATGATGCGCACGGACCAGCTGACCCAATCGTATTTCTTCACCAAGAAACTCAGCAACTCCTGGGCCATTTCATTGGGACTCCCTGCCTCTCTCTCCTGGATTAGTCTCTGGACGTCCAGGTCCGCCTGCTTCGCAAACTCCTCCACGCATTTTTCGATGACTTCCTTCATCTTCATCTCCACCTGCTGGATTCGCTCTCTCCATTGGCAGACTTTCTCCTGCACCCTATCCTCCTCTTGCGTGAGGGCACAATGACCCATCAAGACGATCAAGCCCAAGCAGAAGAGCTCCTTTATCCGGACGCAGAAGTCTTCCAGGTCTCTCCTGTTCTTGGACACGTAGTTCATCACCACCTCCAGGACGGAATCTCCGAACATGTTTGTGCCCATCAGGCCATTGTACAGATCATCGAGGTTTTTCTCGCCTCCTGTCGTGCTGAAATGCTCCAGAAACAGGTGTTTTTTGACACTCTGGAACTCGGGCTTGGCGTCCAAGATGTCCAGATATTTGCGGAAGAGGTTGCGTATGTTCTCCTCCACAGAAAAGTATTGCAAGTCAACGCCTCCCTTCTCTATCTCACGGTAGATGTCTTCCAGCTGGGACGAGATCACGTCGAGCCTGCTCCTCACGAGGACGAACTGCTCTTTGACAAAGCACACCTCCTTGCTCTCGACTTGGTCCAGAGCCAGCTTCAGGATGGGCGCAGCGGCTTCGCACAGGGGGAAGATCTCTCCGACTGTGCTGGCCACGACCTCAGCACCTTTCTGAAACAGATCCATTACAGCCTCGATGGCCTTCTTTTTCTGGGCCACAACTTTCTCCAGAGGATTGGACATGGCTAAAATGAACAAACAAAGCAAAGGCAATTAGGGGCATGCGCTGCTGATATTAATTCCTAAAATTAATCCTCAAGATTTTATCCAATGAAATTATATAACATTGAAGGGAGGGAAAAAAAATAAAAATAAACACAAATAAACAAATTAAGACATAATGACGCATGCAAAATAAAATTAATCCTCAAGATTTTATCCAAATGAAATTATATAACATTTAAGGGAGGGGAATATAAATAAATAAATACATACATACATAAACTTTAGAATCAGCAAACAGTACTGCACATAAGTACACAAATAAACAAAGTAAGACACAATGACGCATGCAAAAGGCCACCTTTCAAGCCGGCTGGGAAATGATGTGCTATTTATAACTCGTTCGAAAAGCACAAAGAACAAACAAAACAACAACAACCTAACGAGAACCAATTAAATTAAATCTAATGAACTGCAGATTATAACAGGAGAGAGAAAAAAAATCAAGAGGCACACCTTAAAATAGTAAAACTCGTGTGCAAACACGGTGTGAATAGAAGGACTGTCAGATGTCAGTACCTGATGATGATGAGGATTTCCAAATGTCTTTTGGGACGCAAAAAGAAAAATAACCCTTCAAATGTCCCGCAAGTTTGTGAGATTTAGTCGTGAGGTGATGTTAGAGCAGCGGCTGAGGTCTGATGCATCTGGAAAGAGATGAGAGAGGACAGAGGGAGTGAGGGAGAAAGAGAGAGAGAGAGAGAGAGAGAGAGAGAGAGAGAGAGAGAGAGAGAGAGAGAGAGAGAGAGAGAGAGAGTCGTGCGCGCTGAGCCATTTTTGGAACGCGCTTCGTGACAGCCGATCGGGTTGAAAAAAAAAAAAAAAAAAAAAAAAAAAACCTGCTTTTGTTTAAATTCATCTGAACAAAAGGCAAAAATGTCCACTTTTCCTTTCCTTTTCCATCTAAAACGACCTCTTTTATCTGCGTCGTGATCTTTGGAGAGGAGGAAATTTACGCATGGTGCGTAACGTTGATCCAAGCGGCCGCATTCACACGACACCGTTCAACACGAATAGGTAAGTGCTTTCTGAAATATATATGCCGAAATATCATTTCACTGACGTCATAAATCCTCACAAACCCCTGCTTTAAAAAAAAATAGATTAGGAGGAGGGGGGTGTGGGTCGGGGGTGGGGGTCGTAGTGCTATTTGATTTTCATTAGACTTTTTTCTCGTCTCTCTGTTTGGTCCGATTTCAATCCGATTTCATTTCTAAACCATTGTGTTCACATGAAAAGGTCACGCCTGAATTATTCATCGAACCTGCTGCAGGATTCTAGTCTCATTACCGTCACCTCGGTTTGTACCGAGCTATTTTCCCATATAAAGACACTAAAATAAGGCTTTAAAAAGGATAATAAGCAGGACACGAGATAGGATTGTTGTATTGTAGGGCAGAATACAATAAAATACGTTGAGAGCATTTATAGGATTGGCACGTAAATACATAAAAATGGCAATTATTAAACAGTCATTCTTATTAATCAGAATGGTGACACGTGACATGGGGGGGGGGGGGTCATCTACTACAATACAGAGCAGTACAATACCACCACAGCTTTTGATATACTCTTTAGCCAATGGACATTTTTTTTTAGAGACTTTTTAGATCACGATTTTTGGTGCACAAAAATAAATCCCATAAACTCTTTCAAAGGAACGACAACAGCTTCATGTTCTGAACCATCCCTCCTGAGAGGAACCTGTTTTACTTGCTTCGTGAGGAATGTTAGAGGGGTTTGGAGTGCGTTTCAGTGCACTGACAATGAATGGGTGGGTTTTTACTAACATTGTTGTTGTTTATGAATGCCTTCAGGCTGAAATCGTTTGGGACGTACAAACCCTTTTGTAAACTACTCGTTTATAACCAACCAACTCTCTCTTCTTCTTTTTTTTTTTTTTTTTTTTTTTAAAGAGAGAAATATAGCCAGCTTTGGTTGTTGTTGTTGTTGTTGTTACTAGAACAAAATGGCCTCTGTACCACAAACGATTACTTCGATAGAACAACAAAAAGCTTGTGTCACTGCATAAGTGTGCATTCGTTATTTATGACTGGTGTGTTGATCTGTGATTGGTCCTTAATAACAATAATGACTAAAGATTACCGATTAGATAAAAATGGTTCTCCGTGATTTGTGTTTGGGATTATACTTGTTTACTACTTGTGGTTATACATTAGTAAGCAGTGATCGTTCATAGGGAATGTTGTTTACTCCAAAGCTATACGCTGGTCAGTTTATAAAAGGTATTTTTTACGTGTCGTTAGCCACAAATATGAAATTATATTGCTAAAGGGGTCTGAAAGGTAAACAGAGGTTTAAGCAATAGTTTGACTTCTAATCAGGAGACATTTTTTACTTTTATTTATCTGTTTACACGCTAGAACTCCGACCCAGAGTTCATTCTACAAGTATGTCAGAATACAATACAAAAAATACTGTAATGTATTTATTTTTTCTGAAGAAAAGTTGTTTGCAATATCATTTGTTTTTGTTTTTATTCTGATTATATAGGATGATTTTTTTTTGGTCATTAAACCAACATTACTTATGGGACGTGTTTACTCAGTACTGTTATATTGAATAAACAGATTGAACAGTAAATAATAGATAGTTCAGTGGTTAAGGCGCTGTGCTCTCGACCAGAAGATTGCAGGGTGAAATCCCAACATTACCAAGATGCTACTATTGGGCCCTTGAGAAAGGCCCCTAACCCCCAACTACTCAGTTGTAAGGATACCAAAATACTGTAAATCAATCAAATGGTGTTGATCTACTTTGAGTGCAAATCACAAGTTAGTTGTATTTGAGTATTTGTAGAATAGTTATTATATAAATAAATGATTCTTTTTTTTTTTTATTAAAAAAGCTATTCTTCAGGAATAAATTGAAATATTTACATTTGTATAAATTGCTTGCTGTGTTTGGTACATTACAAAATGTCAACAAAATACTTTATGTAAATGCATCCTGTCCTGGAATTTACCGTAGTCCAAAAAAGTTTGTAATGAAGCATTATAACATTAATAATTCAAGTACTTGAACCGATTTGTTCTTTAAGCGGACACTGCCACTAGAGGACAGTAGAGATGACTACATTTCCTCTGTAGAAAACATTAAGTTGCTTTTTAAATATAAATAATTTACCAGGATAATAAGTGTTAAAGGCTGGTTTCCTTTGAGCTGCCCGTCTTCTCCAATTTCACACTCGGAATTCTTTGCCTCTTTTTAACTTTACATTACGTTTGTTAAAGAAGACTCGCTGACTTTAAAACATTTTTACCATTAAAAAAAATCATTCGAAATGACTGTTATATCGACACCACAGTGATAAACACGGTGAGACACGGAAATGACTCTTACTCACATCGTTAAGTAGATCAGGGGTGTCCAAACTTTTTGTCAAGAGGGCCAGATTTGGTGAGGTGATGTTGGGGACGTTCAGTCTGACATTCCTTGAACATTAAAATGAAATGCAAATTAACAAATTAACGATTTTTGTTTTATTGCAAATGGCAGACTTTTTATTTCTTCATTCATAAAAGAAATAAATCTAAACAGGTTTTTAATAAATCACTTTGTCTTTAATATTTTAAGGCCGTATAAACTTAAGAAAATGTTCAGGAAGATGAAACATATCTACGTTCATATGAAACATATATTATTCACTATTAGATGGCAAACTGTAAAAACCTATAAATCCAAATCCTGTCAACAGGAAAACAAACACTAACATTGATCTTATTCTGAAGTACAAAACGAGGGCAGATAAAAACCATAAAATGTTATTTTATTTTGCCTTAATTGATGAATAGTGGAATTTTATAGCTTTACCTCCTTCTTCTCTGAGCACTGAGAGTGCGGCTACATTACTTCTGGTCAAATTTAACAGAGCTTTTTTTGTATTCTTGCATTTTATATTGTTGGTCAGTATTTTATGAAACACCAAAACAAACAAATGTATGATTTATATACACTTGATCTATTTTGTTGCATCGTAGACTTAATAATAAGTAATTACTAACATCTGTATTATGTATATTTTTTAAAATAACATGATGCCGTTTATAAATAACAATATGATGTAAATTTAGTCATCTTTACTGACCTCTTGTGGCTGAAATATTCATTACAGCTTCAGGTGCAGCAGAGAAGGTAAACCAAGTGTGCTAGTATTTAAAAATGTAAAGTATTTACTAACAAGTTCACATTTTAAATGAAATAATAATAATAATTATAACAATAATAATAATCAAATAACCCTTCCACAAACCAGGTATTAAATGCAAATATAAAATTATTTTGTATAAACATCATTGTGGCATATGGCACAATTTTACAATTCTTACAGCCTTAAAAGTTTACCTTTTTATTTAAAGCTTAGAAAAGGCGGTGCAAATATTGTGGTGATATTAGTCTACATAACTATCAATGCAATTCAATGTTCTTTTAACTAATTAACATGTATATCAAATGAAAAAGATACATTACGTCATATCTCCAAGTTGGAAAGACAATAGCGACACTTAGCGGCAGGAAATGGTATTGTCTGGGTTGGCGCAGCACAGAAATAACACATTATTATTATTATTACCCTCTAAAAATTTAAGCAATATACGTCTCATTTGCAGAGCCAAATTATACATGTAGAAAATCCTCCAAGTCATTTTATGCATTGTATATCTCTTTATTTGTAGTGCATCGTGTTTATACAATTTTATTCAACAATTAAAAAAACAACCAGAGAACAGAGAAACATTTATTTATTTTTTAATGATTCCTCTTATTATGATTAAAGCATTTCTTCTGACTTTATTGAGACAACGAGCTGATGATGAGCTCAAACTGTCCTAAAGTGCATGATTAATGAGGATCGTTGTAGTGTATATAGGCATGATGGGTGATATATAGGCATGATAAAGGGTTTCTACTTATTTTAGAATCGCAGATAAAGAGCAGCAAAGGAAGGAAGGAAGGAAGGAAGGAAGAGAGAGAGAGAGAGAAAGTAATGGATGCATCGAGCATCTTGAAAGTTGATATAAGGAAAGTGACAGGTGAAATATATGCAGGAGGCACTAACGGCTCGGTAAACAGCCTGTGAAAGATGAGAATGCACTTTAAGCTGTTTATTCGCAATCGATGTCGAAGGTATATAATGCGATTCGAAATGGATATATATTCTTATATATTCCAACAAGCTGTGAGTGTGTGTGAGAGAGAGAGAGAGAGAGAGAGAGAACACTGATTAGGATATAACTGCATCGTTTTGATTGGCTTGCATGAATAATAACAGTATAATACATGTTATTTTAAGTGAGCGAGGCTGAAAATTAGCGTTAAAAAAAAGTGGTTTTTTTTTTAAGTAAAAAAAAAAATGTACAAAAAATTACACAAAATACTTCAACATTGACCAAGTATTCCAAATTATTATTAATAATAATAATAATAATAATAATAATAATAATAATAAAAAAAAACAACGAACGCTTCATGTTGTGTAGCGGACGTTTCCACAAACAGCTTCACATTCTTTATCTGAGCGATTTTTTTTGTTGTAGTTAGACAGCAGTGGATCACAAAGCTCACGGTTCGGATCACATTACGTTAATTATCGAATAAGAAAAAAAAAGCGAGGAAACAAATTTGGCTAAACGTTTATGAGAGTATATATATGATATTATATATAGATATATATATATATATATATATATATATATATATATATATATATATATACACACACACACACCACACACACACACACACACACACACACACACACACACACACACACATCCTTCCATCTATCCATCTTCTACCGCTTATCCGGGACCGGGTCGCGGGGGCAACAGTCTAAGCAGAGATACCCAGACTTCCCTCTCTCCAGCCACTTCCTCTAGCTCCCCCGGGGGGACAACCGAGGCAGTTCCCAGGACAGTCGAGAGACATAGTCCCTCCAACGTGTTCTGGGTCTTCCCCGAGGCCTCTTCCCGGTGGGACATGGGACCCGAAACACCTCCCCTGGGAGGCGCCCAGGAGGCATCCGAAATAGATGCCCGAGCCACGCCAGCTGGATCCCTCTCGATGTGGAGGAGTAGCGGATCTACTATGAGCTCCTCCTGAGTGACTGAACTTCTCACCCTATCTCTAAGGGAGCGCCCAGCCACCCTGCGAGGGAAGCTCATTTCGGCCGCCTGTATCTGTGTGTGTGGTATAATAAGTGTATATATATATATATATATATATATATATATATATATATATATATATATATATATATAATTAAATGATATATTATACTATATATATAAATAATTTATGATATATTTATAATATATATATATTAATTATATAGTAATTGACCCGCGGATCCCGTGAGTCCTGTTACACCACTTTACTAAACCTCGTACTGATGTGATCGGATTGCAGGAGGGACTTTTAGAGGTGTTGGAATCGACATTCTTATAGCGTTATTTTTATAGCGTAGTTTTTAAAGGTTAATCTTTAGTGTTTTATTATTTGGTGTTAACGGGCGAGTAAATGAGCGCGGTTAAGTCGTTCGCGTGTAGCATACGACTAGAACGAATCCATTTCCGAAATCAACGTTTCCGTCCAGTTAGAATTAAATAAAATGTAATAAAATTAAAGACTTTATTTCTTGAGACTTTTTTTTGTTTGTTTTTGACTGGACTGGACACTCACACACACACACACACACACAGTGTATGTAGAATTAACCATAGGTATCAAGAATATGTTTGGGATATTTAATAATAAATGATATGAAATATTGGCTCTATAGTCTCTACTTTGCTAATGACAATTTGGCCACGCCCACATGCATACTGAAAAACAGGGTTATGGTTTTTTTTGGCCTGGAAGGTGATTACTAAACGTGTGTGATGTTAAATAGGTGATTTGACCTGGTTTTAAGTGATAAGAATGAAAAATGATATGCTTAGATGGTGTTTTAGCGTTTGACGTCTTAATTCTTTAACCCATAAAGACCGGGACCATGTGAGTGATCATTTCCTTACTAGGGGAAATGTAGCATAACAAAACGGGGGGAAAAAAAAATTAAAATGCAAAATCAGGCCCAAATATGTAAATAGGTTTAAGTGATGGACAAGAAAGGCACTGGAAGACCTTTACGGAAGTGTGTGTGTGTGTGTGTGTGTCAGAGGAAAAGGAATCACTTGCACATCCTGAGCACCTCCTGCATCCTGTCTTGCACTTCTACCATTTGCTTAATCCACTGCTCGTTCATCGACTCTTCGTCGTCACCAATGATGGCGGTGTAACCCATCAGAGCGATGAGGCCGATGCAGAACAGGTAGGTGAGACGCGTGCAGAGGTGCTCCATCACTTTCCGGTCTCCTTGCGAGTAAGTCATGTAGACCTTCAGGATGGGTCGGCTGAAGATCTTGGACACGCCCGTGACGTTTTCGTAGAGCGATTGCAGGTTTTGGTCGCCCCCGTCGCGGGAATAGCATTCCTCGAATTCGGCGCGCTTGCGCTCCTTGTACTCGGGCCGCGCCTCCACCACCTCCATGAACTTACGGAACTGGCTGCGCAAATTCCACTCGACTTTGCTGAACTGCTGATCCATCGTCTCCTTCTGGATCTGGTGCAGAATGTTGTGGTTCTGCTTGGAAATCGTATCCAGGCCTTGGTTCACTCGGCTGAACTCGTGGCGCAGAGCCTGGATGTCTTTGTCGACCTCCACCTGGTGGAGGACGACGCGGATCAGCGAGCCGGCGACGCCGAAGATGGGGTTCACCACGGCGGCCGCCGACGAGATGGCAGCTACACACTCCAGCACCTTCACCAGGCCTTGCTTCAGCTTTTGTTGGTCCTCTGCGATGTCGTTGTCAGCCATGGCCTGATGGCGAGAAGAGGGAAAATAAAGCATAAACGTCGTTTTAGAAACATCGTTAATAAAAAAAAAAAGTGTAGCTAAAAACAACGTATTCAACCGAATTATACGGAGCCTGGATTCATGCGTAAATAATCAAATCATTTCACCTGCATGCGATGTCCGGAATGGGACGGATAATTATGTATATTAACTCGCTGTACGGGAATTTCCTCGTAGGGACCTGCTCGGGGTACACAGCGAGTCCTTAAAATGGATGTGTTTGGTGTATTAAATCTGATTTGATCCAATAAATAAACAAATAAATAAATAAATGGGAGAAAAAAAGGGAAAGTAAACCAATAAACCACTTGGAAAAGACATTTATTTATGACACACACACACACACACACAGTATGGGAAAACAGCCAGCCAAAATAAGAACAATTCAAAATATATATATTTACAAACTTGGTGCAACATGTTCAGCTTGTTTGACAACATTCAGCAATTCATATTTTGCATAATCGGATTAAGGCGAGTAAAAAAAATTGCCAAGACATAATAGAAAAACACACGAATAGAAAGAAAGCATTTTTTTTTCCTTATTGCCCGTAATATAAATAAGATAAATCGATTGTGTTTATCTTCGTCTCTATTACAATAGAAACGTAGACAGCGTTTGCGTATCGGCTCCTACTCGCCGCACTCGTCCAGGACTTCCTGCATCTTGGCTTGAATGTCGACGACCCTTTGCGCCCACTTTTCCCGCACCTCGTCCTCGTCGTCCTCCGTCACCGAGTAGTACGCCATCAGCGCCATGAGGCCGATCTGGAAGAGGTGCGCCAGGTGGGCGCACCTGGCCTCCATGATCTTCCTGTCCCTGTCGCAGTGCTCGAGGTAAGCGCTCAACAACGGCCTCCCGAAAACGCGGTTCTTCCCGACGACGCCCTGGTAGAACACGTCCAAGCCCAGGTCGCTCTTGTCCTTTTCGTAGACGTCGCCGAAATCTTTCATGTGGCGCTCACAGCCGTCGGGGTCGGCCCTCACGCGCTCCACCATGGTGTTCAGGGCGGCGTATTGGTGCTTGATGTACTCCTCGTATTTCCCGAACGTCTCGTTGATCTCGTCGATGCGGATCTGCCGCAGCGTCTTCTTGTTCTGCTCCGAGATGCTCTCCAGCTTGGCGTGGATCTGCTTGAAGTCTTTGTCCAGCTCGTTGCTTTCCTCTTCCACCAGGCCTTTTCGCACCACGCCCACCAGCGAGGTGACGATGCCGAACAGCGGGTCGATGGAGGAGGCGAAGGACGACACTTTCTCCACGTAGCCCAGCACCTTGGCCGCGGTTTGCTTGATTTGCTCTTTGTCTGCCATGGATGCAGGCGGATCACAGGCTTCGTGTCTGCCGAGCCGGTGCTCCCCTGATTCTGGAAAGGAAAGGAAAGTGTGTCAATGGACCCGAAACGACGGCTGGGATTCAAACATGCACTTTTATACGATCGGAAGGGCGCTGTCCAGTTCTGAACCGACCCATGACAGAAACGTACCCATAATCATTACGGATCATCTTTAGGGGCCGTAAACAGACCTTTACATTACACCATTATTATAGTGTTTTATCAGGTTTATGTGCAATCAAGCAGCAGGCCACTTTGGAAGCCTGTACGGATTTCTACAGATTTAAATATAGCACGACAAATATGTAAACAAAGCGTAAACAACGGCTCGTCTCGGGTCACGTGATCCATTTCCAAGGGCTGTAAATCGGTCTTTTAATCCCAAACCACAGCCCGTAAGGAAAAATCTGGTTTGTTATGCATTCAAGAGGAAGAGATAAAAAAATGCAAATAATCATAATATTGGCTCGTTGTGTAAACTAACGGCTCGTCTCATGTCATATTCATGTGATTTTTAATCAATCACAAGCTGTAAATCGGTCTTTTAATCCCAAACCACAGCCTATAAGGAAAAATCTGGTTTATTATGCATTCTGATTTGACAAGAGGAAGAAATATAAAATACAAATAATCATAATATTGGCTCGTTGTGTAAACAAAGTGTAAACAAACGGCTCGTCTCATGTCATATTCATGTGATTTTTAATCAATCACAGGCTGTAAATCGGTCTTTTAATCCCAAACCACAGCCTATAAGGAAAAATCTGGTTTGTTATGCATTCTGCATTGACAAGGAAACAATCTGAGCAATACAATTTCATCATAAATGCATACGGTTGCATAAGATAGAAACTAACGCTGAAGCACTTCCCACTGTCGGGCTAAACCGGTTAGCTACAAATGAACACACACACACACACACAGCGAGACTTTGGCAGTGTGGCTACAAAAACGACTTTATACGAGACGCACCGGTTTAAAGCGTTATTACAGGAGAAGAGAGAACGGGCCCAAGCTAAGGATCTTACCTGCTTTAATGTCTGTTGCTGTTCCTTTCCTAATGGTGCTGCTGTGTATTTTTTTTTTTCGTGCAGGCAGCCACTATCTGAGCGCCAGGCTGGAGAGACAGGGACCGCCCCCCCCCCCCCCCCCCCCTCCCGCCTGAGCACTATATATGGCCAGGGTGGAGGGAGTGACTCATATCTGAGCAATGCTCATTGGGTTAGGGAGGGGAGGGGAGGAAAACAAAAAAAATGCAGTTCATCCGCAGTCCCGTGTCACAGCTCAGAAAATGGCTGCCTCGCTCCTCGCTGCAGTCGGTTAGCAGCAATTCAGAAGTATGTATATGATTTTAAGACCTGGGCGTATCGTAGGGACGAGAAAAAAATAACCAGCAGTCTATTGGGGAAAAAAAAAGAGATTCAGGAAGTGGATACCAAGGGAACGAGTATTTCCAGATTTGCGGATATGGGGGTGGAAAATAACCAATAGTGAAACAATAGTTTAGTTTAAAAAAAAAAAAAAGTATGTATGAATGAAAGGAAACAAAAAAGTGCTTTAACAGCGCTCACATTGTACGTGCAGCTGCTTTACACCCGGATTCTGTTCAGCTGCTCGTTTAAACAGCTGTGAGAAGCTTTAAAAGGTCTGAGGACTTTTCTGTGCAATAGTTTTGTTTTTGTTTTTTAGTATTAACTATGCGGTCGTAAAGAATTATTGGGTACAGGAGCGATACGAAGACGTTTTATTTGAACTTTGAGATCTCCGAAACGTTCACAACACCATTCCGTGTCATGGTGCATCGGCAATTTTACACGTTTTATATATATATATATAATATATATATATATATATATATATATATATATATATATATATATATAATATATATATATATATATATATGTATGTATGTATGTATGTATGTGTGTGTGTGTGTGTGTGTTGTGTGTGGTGTGTGTGTGTGTGTGTGTATATATATATATATATATATATATATATATATATATATATATATATAGATATATATATATATATATATATATATATAAATATATATATACACACCACACACACACACACACACACACTAAAATGTTAATATATATATATATATATTTTTTTTTGTTACAATAAAAACTGTTTTACCATTTAAATATTCAAAATTTCTTAAATGTACATTTACAGCATTTGGCCCTTATCCACTTACAGCTGAGCAGCGCCCACTAGTGGTGGTGATGGGATTTGAACCTTCTGCTCCAGAGTTCAACACCTTAACCACTAATCTACCACCTCCTCTTTAAATGCTTTTATATATATAATATAAAATATATTATAATTATAATATAATATATTTATATTATTTATTTAAAGACAAACAGGAAGGAACCTTTATTTATCTGTAATATCTCCTTAAAGGACGTTTTTTAAACAATCACCTTTTAAGAGGGTCAAAGGTTTTCACACTGGATGGATGTTTATGTGATTATGACTCGCCACTCCTCCGTTCCATGGAATTTGTCCTGGTGAATTTTGACAAAAAGGGGTGTGGGCTTCTTTTTTAAATTTTTTTTTACAAAAATTCTCTCTTTAAGGAAACCTTTTAAAACGAAAAAAGTTTCCCACTAAATAGCTCACTTAAAAGGAATATAAATAATATAAAAATAAAAAATTTTAAATGTAATATATAAATATTTAATAATAAACAAAAACAATAAATCTGAAAAAAAAAAATTCAAGAAATAAATAAATAAATATATTTTTTCTCTTTATATGCACATATGAATGAAAGAAACGTAGTGTAATGGTTTCATTCATTCATCTTCTAGCGCTTTATCCGATCTTCCTCGGGTCACGGGGAGTCTGTGCCTATCTCAGGCGTCTATGGGCATTAAGGCAGGATACACCCTGGATGGAATGCCAACCCATCGCAGGGCACACACACACTCACACACACACACACATTCATACACTAGGGACAATTTTCCAATGTGCCAATCAACCTACCGTGCATGTTTTTGGACCGGGGGAGGAAACCGAAGAACCCGGAGAAAAACCTCCTTGAGACACAGGGAGAACATGCCAACTCCACACACACATGGCCGAGACGGGAATCGAACCCGGGCCCTGGCGGTGTGAGGCGAACGTGCTAACCGCTAATCCACCGTGCCCCCTGTGTAATGGTTTATTTCTGAAAATAATTTTCAGATTTTCTTTGAATGAATTTGAATTTCATTTATTTCTTAAAGACTGTAAAATGTTGCTCCTATCAAAACCGAACGCTGAACTCTTTCTACACATGTACGTTATTACCGAGTCATGTTAGTTCAAACAGAAACCCCGTAAAATTAAACTGAAACCCTGCAGGCATCAAAACTCATCCGTGTCTAATTAGAGTAGAAGAGAAGAATAGAATACCAGGTGAAAGATATAAAGGGAATAATGTCTGGCATGCTGGTATTCATTCACACGAAAAAGGATTAAATAAATGAATGAATGAATGCAAACACGTCTGCAATCTTTGAATCGCTGAGAAGTTATGAAGCGGTGATTAATGTCGGGGCTTCCAGAGAAAAATACAAAAAAAAAGGAATAAATGAAATCCATAAATCCAATTAAAAGCAAAATAAACTGATATTTGTAAAAAGTGGTATACGGCATTCTGAGGATGAATGCTCGGGATTATCGCTCTCTCGCCGAAGGTTCATTGGACTTTATAACGTGTGTTTATGACCGAAATGGAACGCGTGTCATACGATGCACACGTACGCGCTTATTCACTCTGGGAACAATACGTACCTGTTCACCACACCGTTACTCGTGCATTGTAACGCAAAAATGAAACGTCTTTAGGAAACATAATGCGCCATTAAACGTTTGTATGCACAGATAGTCGATGTTATTTACTTCCTGTTGCAGCTGTAAACCTACTGTAACTTATAGAATTCATATATGTTCTATATGAATGTTCTAAATATATGTTCTATATAGAACATAGAGAATTCAGATATCAGTATTAAAGCTTAGACAGTCAATAATCCCATCTATAAGGTGTAATAACAGGTTTGTGGTAACGAAAAGCAGGGTCTTACGTTGCAGGTCTCTCTGGGGGGTGTACACGGCAAAAAACGTCTCACGGAACAAAACGATCCTACAAAAAAACAAACAAAAGGAAGTTACTAAATATTAAATGTGTATATTTCAACTGGAATACATTAATTGCAGAATAAACACCAGTAAATTGCGCATTATCTCAGTGTATAGGACATCCACCCCCCCCCATAATGCAATAAAAGAATATTCAGGTCTATATGTGGGTAAATATACACCAGTATCAGGATAATAATCATAATAATGCATTATATACAAACAAAAACAGACCTAAATATGTATTCATTCATCTATAATGTATAAATGAACTAGATGTGTTTATGCAAATATGACGGGCGTGTACTAAAAACACCTAAATACATATGTACATACTTGATGACCGTATTTACACCCTGTATTTACACCATTACTACAACTAATAAATTAACCAACTACATGTTTTGTTGTCTTGTTGTTTTTGCACAGCTGCAACACAACAGCTTGCCAAGTTTCAAAGACACAACGGCGCTTCCTCAAGTAAACCATAGGGGGCGGTAATGTACACTTTTCCGATTTATGATCAAAAACACCACATACACCCGAACCCTAACCCGAGTCCATACCATGAGCTCCGGTTTAACCCTTTACATCCCGAACACTTTCAAACACTACATTCAAGTTAGATTCATAAACCAAGATATACCTATATAAACATATTAAGAAATAAATTTTAAAATGGGTTTCATTCTTGAAACTGAACTCGCTCATTACCTAGAATCTGGATTCAAAGGAGTGTGTGAGTTCATTCAGCCTTAAATAAAACAAACAATCACATCTTTTTTTTATTTTTTATTCATTATATGTACAGACCGAAGTTTCTTATTTGTTTATTCTTAGTTGCAGGAATCACATTGCCTATTTTGAAGCAAATAGATCGTGAAAAATGTGCTGAAGTATAATAAATGAGTGAAAATCTTTTTTTTTTTTTTTACAGAATATAACGGGAGATAGAAATTGCATGACCAAAGCAAACGTATATAATATTTAGATACTGATTATTATTGTTATTATTTTTATTTTACACACAATAATTTACAATATTGTTTTTCTCTCTCTCCTTTGGGGTAATGGAGGGGCGAAGGTCACTTGAATTAAGTATTATCAGGAACACACACACGCGCGCGCGCGCGCGCACACGCACACACACACACACACACACCACACACACACACACACACACACACATATATATATATATATATATATATATATATATACATATACACAATTTAAAAAAAAACAATATAATAATATATTTTTAATTCTAAAACTTTATGGATCATTAATGGTTCATATAATGTTATACAAATGTCTTCACATCCCCACATCCCCTACACACATATACATATATATATATATATATATATATATATGTATGTATACATACACACACACACACAATATATATATATATATATATATATATATATATATATATATATATATATAATAATAAAATAATAACATTTTAACCTTTATGGATCATTGATGGTTCATATCATATTACACAAATGTGTTCACATCCCTCTGTAACATCCAACACACACACACACACACACACACACACACACACACACACACACATGCAATCTGTCAAAATCCAGTCACCCACAAAGATCGCAGCCTTTTCTCTATAAAAATCAATTCATTTAGGCGCAACACTAATTGGACCAATCAATCATCAATGGATGAAATATTTGTGTGTCATTTGTAATGTTACAATGTGTCGATGTGACAAAACGTGAATGAAAATCAGCATGACTGAGATTCCAATCAGGAAGTGAAGAGACCTTCATCTGCTTGCATTTCTGAGAGAGCGGCCATCTTTAAACCTCTCTGCAAACACACAGAGGGATTAAATAGCATATATTTGCCTTTGCAAAGTCACACGAGATGATATTTGCATAGATATATTCCATGTGAGAGCCTCTGCTTCTTTAGGCAGCACATTTATTATTGTTGTTTATCTCTGACAGGGTAAAGCCTGGCTGCACTGGGATTGGATGGAAGACCCAAGACCATGAATAAAAAAGGCCTAAAGAAGTACTTTAAGAAGCCAAAACAAGACCATTAAAGGCTTCCCTGTCTGTATTTGACATTGTGAGTACTGACAACTATTCCACATATCCTCCAGTGTGGGCCAAGCAGCCACCTTCCTGACCAGCTCAGCTCTAGCGCCCCCTAGCAAGCCTCTCCACATTTCCTTGTTTGTGCATTACACAGTGTCCCAAAGAAGAAGACAAAAACCCCATTCCAACTCATCCATTGCCCTAATTCTGACCCATGGCACCTGACAATCAACACATCCATCCAATGGGGAGCCTTGGCACTGGCCAAGAGAGCTCTTCTTACCTCTGCACTGGGGCTACCTCCCTCTCCAAAGTCCAAATCTCGAATGCACTCCTGCTTCTTCTTCTTCCCAGCAATCCTTGCAAAAGGGCCACTTCCATGTCAGATCTCTAGGTAGGGGTGTTCCTATTGGACCATACCATTTTCTGTGCCATGGAAGACCCTGGTGGGGGCAAATCAGCCCATTAGGTATGGCAGACGCGCCAGGGACCACTTGCTCGACAAAAGTGGTGTACGTTCATCCCTCCATTATTCAGCTCTTTCTTCAGTGTGGACACATCCTCCCCCAGTGACATTCAAATATTCCAGCCTCCCAACAGTCAAATAGTCCATACGCAGAGGCAAGTGACGCTATGGAGACAGCTGGAGGCGCACAGAGTATCAAAAGGCTTATTGAGAGCTCGCCTGGCTCTGCCACTTGTTCCAAAGAGGCATATATTATCATGGGGGGAGAATTAAATATCAGAGTGAGATATTTATGGAGATATTAATGCAATAAATGCACACAAAGGGACGCTGAAATATAAGGTATCCAATAACACCGACGCGCCTCTCCAAAGGTGCAGGTGTGCGTCCATAAACAAAGACCTAATTATTACTCCAAACAAACACAGCACGGGGACTTGCTTGCGTTCCAAAAATGTCAAAATGTTTTTTAGACCCAACCCGTATGACATTTTCGACATGTATTCTGATCTGTGGCAAATAAAATATTTTTAGATATTTATTTTAAATGATTCCGTTTTATTAAGATGTCATGCCGTGCTCTGTCCAGGACTCTGTGATACGTTATTTAATATTATTATTTTATTATTATTATTATTTATTTTCAATCTCGAGCTCATTAAAATGAAAAAAGATGTGTCTAACCCTAACCCAGGAATATTCGTATTTTACGAGGAATATTACAGAACGGAGAATGATGACCACACACCCGACTTCTGCAAAAGCGCGCATATTACACATACAATACCTTTATATTAGTCTGTTTTTTATTTGTTATTATTTCCTATATTTCTAATAAGAGGCTGGATTGTTTGTTTTCAGATGCGCACACGATTAATTTATAAGGGAACGATAAAGTATAGAGCAAGCCGGCGCGCTGACGCATCACGGCGCGCGTCAGGATCCCTTTAATTTCAGGAGGATCTTCTCCAGAATGTATGGAGCAAAAACAGCACACAGCACAGACAGACATGTTCTGCATGTTGTGGAATTCATTCCAAGGACACCAGAGAACATTGAGACCTGTCTGGACCTGTCCTTCATCCTATATGTCCCTACAGCGTCCCCTCGCCTCAGCCCACTTAAACAGTAAACATGGGGGGGAAAGACTTAAAGGTGCAGGAGTGTGTGTGTGTGTGTGTGTGTGTGTGTGTGTGTGTGTGTGTGTGTGTGTGTGTTTGTGTGTTGTGTGGATGAACATCCAAGCTTTCAAACATCACGTTATTTAGGATATCCAAAAGTGTGATATTAAAGAAACAGAATGCAATAAATACATAAGGTACCTGATCTCGCATGCGCAAAGTATGGAGCACCCGGATATAACATTTACATTTGCGGCATTTAGCAGACGCCCTTATCCAGAGCGACTTACAACTGAGCAATTGAGGGTTAAGGGCCTTGCTCAAGGGCCCACTAGTGGCATCTTTGTGGTGGTGGGGTTTGAACCCATGATCTTCCGGTCCAGAGTCCAACACCTTAACCACTGGGCTACCACCTCCCACACGATATAACGTGTTTGTCTTCATCCTAACACAAATGGTTAAATGAGTAATTAAAAGGCATGAAAAACAAGCAGTTCCACAATAAACCTTCATGTTGACCAGATAAAAATGCGCTTTAAAGCAGTTAATTCAGTCCTAGAGAGAGCTAAGGTGTTTACCAACAAACTCCAGATTTTACTGTATCATCATGACAATAATAACCTGGACGGCTGTATTGCAATCAAATTTACAGATGAATAAAAAAAGGGTAATTATTCATTCATTATAAGCATTATTATTATTATTATTATTATTATTATTATTATTATTATTATTATTATTATTATTAATTAAGGGCTGTAAACCCATTTCAGACTTCAGAACTCTTTTTAATCAGCCATAATCTTTGGACAAAAAAAACAAAACAAAAGTATTTTGCCTGGAGGAAAGTAAAGGTGGAGGCGCGATTCAAACAAACTAACCGCAGAGGTATAAGGCAAATATTTTATATTTTATCAACACTTCTTCTCCTCCTTCTTTATATGTATTATACTTACCTGACTGGTTTAGCAAACACATGGACCGTTAAACCAGATCCAAACGAGCTTCCTCAATGCAAACTGCTTGATGTTAAAGTCATATATTTTATGACTGCAGATGTGTGTGTGTGTGTGTGTGTGAGAGCTCAATGAGATTTTGATGCACATCATCTACCTGCATTTTTTATTATTTACTGCAGAATCAACAACAGATTCATTTGTGCATTTTTTTATATTGGTATACGGTGAAACCAGGAATGTTGGACTGGGAACACTGGTGAGGATGAATTATTTCCCCTCATGTCTCACTCTATGGTGTTACAGTAAATACTGCTTTAAAAACACTATGATCTGTTCATCTGCTTGAATGAATGCAAGAGTCAGAAATGTGTGTGTTAAATGTAGTTTCTTAATTGTATGAATTAAGAAACTATTTGTGGTAAATTTGTGGTAAATAAAAAAAAGACAACAAAAAATACATTATAGCTCCTCGGCCTGTTTATAGCCCAGCACCCATAAACACATCTGGCCAGCTATCCGCAGAACAAATGGCATTATTGGGATTTATGCAGTATTTATTATTATTATTATTATTATTATTATTATTATTATTGTTGTTATTATTATACTGCCACCTAACTGCCCTGTTTACACCAAATTGAAAAGAGAAAATATCACATATAATGATATATTAAAAAAACATAATATATGGAAAATTAAGCGGCAAAATATATATGCATCATTGCGCAATACAGGACTGCAGTATGGCAAGAAAAGTCGAATGTTAAATAGTTGATTTGCTTATTATATAGTTATTATATCTGTTATTCTTTCGGTCAGTTGTATTCTCATACAACATTCATTCATCTTCTAGCGCTTTCTTTTATCCGATCTTCCCTCGGGTCACGGGGAGTCTGTGTCTATCTCAGGCGTCTACGGGCATTAAGGCAGGATACACCCTGGATGGAATGCCAACCCATCGCAGGGCACACACACACACACACACACACACACACACACACACATTCATACACTAGGGACAATTTTCCAAGGTGCCAATCAACCTATGATGCATGTTTTTGGACCGGGGGGGGGGGGGGGGGGGGGAGGGGGGGGAGTGGACCGGAGAAAAACCCCCTGAAACACGGGGAGAACATGCACAAACTCCACACACATATGGCCGAGACGGGAATCGAACCCGGACCCTGGCGGGGTGAAGCGAACGTGCTAACCACTAAACCACCGTGCATCTGACTCTCATATAACGTTTCTTTTATTTATATTCTTTTAATATAACAAGCTACATCTACACAAGTAGTAATTACATTTATTCATTGGTGATATGAAAAACGATTTTAATAATAAATAAATAATATAATAAAAAAAAATATATATATATATATATATATATATTATATATATATATACATATATATATATATATATATAGATATATATATATATATATATTATAGGTAATCAAATAAATGTCAATATAAAATATCAATAAAGGCATTAAACGGTGATCTATTTGCGTGCCTTTATTTACTGAACTTTTTATTGCGTTTCATAAATAAACAAACACAAACACACACAAATAAACGTTCGAAATGAAAATAGAACTTCGGTTTTGCCGTTTTTTTTTTTTTTTTTTTTATTCTTCGTCTGAGACAAAGCCGTCAAAACATCCCAGCGCTTTAAAGTCTTCCTCCCAGAACTCGGATCTTCCGCCGGGACTTGGACCGATCAGAACCTTTCTGTTACAGGAATTAAAACCGAGCATGGAAATCCACTGGACTGCTACAACGTTAGCTTTAATGCTACTTGCACCGAGGAATACGTCTTCTGCAAAGAACCAATCAGGAGAGGATCGAATGCAGATCAACACTTGCGTCGAGGGAACGTTCACGATCGCGCACACTTATTTCATCACCGTGCCGTCTCCATCCACCATCTGTAATGTGTAGGATCACAACATAGACCCTCGGGATTTTTAATAACTATTTGTTTGTGTTTACACGTGATTAGTGATGAGTGTCGAGGAGATCCAGTCCGGGACACGGAGCGGAGATAAACAGTGTATTGATCGCGGGGTTACAGGGTCGGGTTGATGTCTGTGGACGCGCCGGCTGTTTGGGCCATCTTTCTGGCGCGGTGTCTCCTGGTGGCTTCTCGCCACGCTTCCCTCTGCAGCTTCTGCATGGGTTCGGGGAGATCCTGGATTCTTTTTCTCCTGCGGAAAGACCTGGAGGGTAGCAGGTGCTCAACACACACATCGCATAAACAACAACAACAACAACAACAAAAATGTCTGGGAAACATGAGCGCAAACATGAGCGTATACATACACATAATAAGACATATATTATTGCTAATATTTAATATAATCGGCCGCACCCCAACACACACACACACACCCACACACACACACACATATATACATACCAATCTAAGGCGTTCTGATCAGCTTTAACGAAACCCAAAAAAAGCGCATATATATATATATATATATATATATATATATATATATATATATATATATATATATATATATATATATATATATATATATATATATGCTTTTTTGGGTTTGGTTAAAGCTGATCAGAACGCCTTAGATTGGTAAATAATGAGCGAGGAAATGAATAATGCAAAGATTTTACAGCCTTTTATATTATATAAATATTATACATTTATTTTTACAACAGAGGATTCATTTCAGTTTTATTCGCAATAATAAACATCGTCCCAAGGCAGCATTAAAGACAAAGTATATAGTAAATCTGGGAGATTAATCGTCATTATCTATTAGTTTGACTTTATGGTTTATATTAAAAAGAAGTGATTTTACTTCGCTTCGGCACATTGTAGTGTCCCGTTCGGGGAAATACGAAACACGGCGGCGCACTGACGAATCAGAAGAGCTCGTTTCCGAGAGGGGGCGGGGTTTCATCAGTCGTATGGAAGCGGTTCGGGTTTCAGACGTTAGACAAACCAAAGCCCGGCTGTAACATTTATATGACACATCGCCCAGATCTCCTATACTGATTATAGATCAGTCCTTGATCCCAATATTTGGTGTTGACACTTCTTCTTCTTCTCCTTCATGGGTTCAGACAGATCATTAATGGCCTTTGGCTTCTGCTATCAATCCACAACTCGTCCATGAGCGATCTTCTGATTACTGCGCTGTTCGGCCGCGACGCTGAGGTGATGCGCGAGTGCGGGGAAAGATCATATACTACACGCTTTATATGCATGACAATAAAGCATTGCATTGGTTTCCTCACTCAATAAAGGAAGAGAGAAAAACAAAAAGACGACACTCATCCATGAGCATCATCGTGTTTTGTAACCCGTCTTTTATTAAAAACAACG
>JACRUU010000018.1:8427291-8444791 GCA_030449085.1 Kryptopterus vitreolus
CACAAAGAAAGAAAAAAGCTGAATATTTTTCTTATAAAAAAAAAAAAAAAAATATATATATATATATATATATATATATATATATTTTTTTTTTTTTTTTTTTCCCTTGGAGCAGTAATATAATAGGAAGTCAGACAAGGCTTTTAAGCAGCTGATGAATGTGCCACAGATTAGAGGTCAAAAGAAAGAAAGAAAACGAAAAGGTTTTCGTCCGTGCGCTATTAAATTAAAGTGAATGGTCTGATTCAGTAGTTTCCGTTGTCTTTATAATTTTATGTACTGCCCGAATGTACCTTTCCGCTACGAGGTCAGTTTTGTTCCTATTAAATAAATGCGCTCGATTTTTTAGATCATTGGAAGGAAAGTGATTTATTATCAGATAAGAGCGCTGGGCTTCTGTAGTGCACCTGAACCACGCGCTTATCTGCAGGATATTAAAAATAACCCACTCGAAAAAGGATGAAATGTGTTTACAACATGTTAAAAAAAAATATATATATATATATATATATATATATATAGGTGATGCGATTTCTTTTTTTTTTTATTCCTGAGGGTGACATTGCTGTTATTAAGACATTCATTCATTCATCTTCTAGCTTCTACTTAACTTTATCCGATCTTCCCTCGGGTCACGGGGAGTCTGTGTCTATCTCAGGCGTCTATGGGCATTAAGGCAGGATACACCCTGGATGGATTGCCAACCCATCACACACACACACACACACACACACACACACACATTCATACACTAGGGACAATTTTCCAAGGTGCCAATCAACCTACCGTGCATGTTTTTTGGACCGGGGGAGGAAACCGGAGAACCCGGAGAAAAACCCCCTGAGGCACGGAGAGAACATGCAAACTCCACACACACATGGCCAGACGGGACTCGAACCCGGACCCTGTAGATGTGAGGCGATTAAGGCAGTTACACTTAAAAAAAAAAAAAATATATATATATATATATATATATATATATATATATATATATATTCAGGTCGTGTTTTTCCTACTAAATTTACATTTACATTTACCAACCTTTGTAGCATTTGGCAGACGCCCTTATCCAGAGCGACTTTACAAATGAGCAAAAAAGAAAGTTGAGGGTTAAGCGCCTTGCTCAAGGGTCATTAGTGGCAGCTTGGTGGTCATGGGGATTGAACCTGCAATCTTCTGGTCCAGAGGCCAACACCTTTAACCACTGAGCCAGCCACCACCTCCCATGCCTAAATGCCTAATATCCTACATGATGTTGACTGATTAAAAGGTGTTGCCTTTGACAAAGAAATAAATGTGTTATTGTCTTGGGACAAATTTCCAATATATCTAGAACAAGCAAAAAATAAATAAATTGGTATCATTATTTAAAAACAAATGATAAAGAATGAACTTGGGTGGGTAAAAATTTTTTTTTTAAATAAATAAATAAATAAATAACAGAGAAAAATACAGTAGCAGTACACGGCTGATGTTTATGATACGGTTATTTTGGGCGATATATTCTGGGCCATTTCCTTGCCCTTGGCCATGGAGTCGTCGGCAGGTTACTCGGAATGAACTCGATCCGGGCTTTTACCCATTCGTCTCACCTAATGTGGCGGAGTCACTGTAGTGAAAAGCTGTCAGGGCCACGTTCCACTTTACCGTCCCCTCCCTCCCCGCCCTGCACACGTTTCGCATCAGGAAAGACCAGTGCAAGTCCTGTCTTAATTCCCTCAATCTGTAAGATGAATATTATCCACCTTGGTGTTTCTATCGATTGGACTCCGGGGTTAAAAGTGTCGCAGACGTTGGCCGGGGTGCGAGTTGCCCTTAGCAACAGCCTCTTGACCCGCCGACCGTGTCCTTGATATCTTTTTCCTAAAGCCTGGGCCTCGATCCCCCCCCCCACTCGTATATGTGATTAAATTCTGCCCCCCCTTCCCCCGTGTTCACCCCGACCTTAACCCTGCACCTCTCCGCTCCCGGATCACTTAACCTTGAACCCAATTACAAGATAAGGTTGCTTAAAAGGTGACCCTCACTTTGCTTCATTCAGCTAATAGGGCGGTGGAGAAAAGGGCCGGCGCAGCTGATATGTTTCTCGCTAATTCATGGTGGGGTTGACAAAGGTCGGATCTCGAGCATAAAGAACAGCTTCGATCCATCATGCAAAAAGCCAAACTCAGCGATACACGCGGCGGTATCCGGCGGCGGGCGGCGGCGGTTGGGGGGCCGGGGGTGGGGTGGAGGCGGGGGGCCGAAGCGCCAAGTCTGCAACCTCTTATTCAAATCAGACGGGTCAGGTGCACTGCAATCAGCCGCGGGTTAATCTTTCAGCGTTAACATTTGCAGTATTATGTATTGCTTAGCAAGCTGGCGCGGGTGCTTTCCATGAATGAAAATTGCGCCGGCGCGGGCGCCGTTATCGAGCCGACGCGTTTTTACCGTCCGATTTTGCCTGAAGAGCAATTCAGGGCCTCGAGCACATTGCGTATGCGAAATCATACAAATGAATCGTTAGCATTAGGAAATTTAGCCGGATTAATGTGTGTGGACTGTGTACAGATGCTTTGTTTCGACCAATCGGATTCAACAACAACAACAACAACAATTGTCGTTGTTTAAAATGCATTTGATCGAGTAACTTGAGCGTTCACCCCGTGACAGTCTGACTGGCATTTTGTTTTAGGTTTTAGAATGTGTGTGTGTGTGTGTGTGTGTGTGTCAGAGCAAAAAAAGAAAGAGAAAAGAGGTCAATATGGTGCAGAATTGTTGATACAATGAAGTTTGTTTAGATTACACTGAATTGAATCACACTCTCTATTGTGTCCTCTCACAGTTTACTATGAGTGGAAAAACAGGAATTGGATAAACATTTTTTTCTGTGTGTGTGTGTGTGTGTGTGTGTGTGTGTGCGCACCTTCAGCCACATGACTGATGAATGATGTAACTACCTAATATTGCTGTTGCAGCACAAAAAACGTGAAGCGCGGATGGAAAAAGTGTTGTTTTTTTTTATATATATATATTCAGTCCAAAATAAGTATTGTGTTTATGCATAATACATGAGAAAAAAATGAAGAGAAAGCAGAAGAGAAAAACAGAGCGATAGATACACAGAGAGAGAGAGAGAGAGAGAGAGAGAGAGAGAGAGAGAGAGAGAGAGCGCGTGCTAGTAGCAGTGCGGTGTTGACCGGCGCTTGAACCTCCCTCTGAACTGGCTCTGAACTCTCAACTTGAGCATCGTCGGTTACAGATCTCCCTGGGAGCTTAAAACAAGGGCAGCCAATCATGAGAGCAACACAAAGGAACGGAACACACACTTGTACACACACACACACACACACACACACACACACACACACTCGGATATATACACGCTCGTTTATTCTCACACGTCTGCAAAAACAAAGGCTCATCTGCAGCTTTGAAGGTCGGGCATTGCTTTTCCCTTGTTGGCATACACTCGCTAATAGCCTGAGGTGTGTGTGTGTGTGTGTGTGTGTGTGTGTGTGTGTGTGTGTGTGTGCGTTCGTGTCAAACACACACTCGCACACAAGCATTTGTAAACCAAATACCAACGCACAGTGCAAATACGCATACACCAAAGTATATATTCTCCCTCGTCCTCATTCCAACATACACAAATGCTCACACACACACACACACACACACATGCACAAAACTGACATGTGACAGTGTGACACCTATGCCACTCGGACACGCCCTTCGGGACGAGTGTAAAGTGCTGCCAAGGGGTCACGGATGGGGCATTATTGAAAATACCTACCCCGTTTCTGTTTGGCATCGGGTTGTTGGTTGCAACATACCGTCGGTAAAGGAGAGTGACACACACACACACACACACACACACACACACACACACACACACACACACACACACACACACACACACACAGTTGTGAGAGCAAAGAAGAGATTTCCACATAAAGCCTGAAGTAAATACTCTAAACAACACCCTGAATGATCTATTTGCGCATATATATATATATTCAATCATTCATTCATTCATTCATTCATCTTCTACCGTCTACCGCTTTATATCCGATCTTCCCTCGGGTCACGGGGAGTCTGTGTCTATCTCAGGCGTCTATGGGCATTAAGGCAGGATACACCCTGGATGGAATGCCAACCCATCACAGGACACACACACACACACACACACACACACACACACACACACACACACACACACACACACACAACACACACACACACACACACACACACACACACACACACACACACACACTCACACACTAGGGACAATTTGCCAATTTGCCAATCAACCTACCGTGTATGTTTTTTGGACCGGGGGAGGAAACCGGAGAACCCAGAGAAAAACCCCTGAGGCACGGGGAGAACATGCACAAACTCCACACATACATGGCCGAGACGGGAATCGAACCCGGATCCTGGCAGTGTGAGGCGAACGTGCTAACCACTAAGCCACCGTGGCGCTTATATATATATATATATATATATATATTGAAAGTACCAGAAACATAAACTAATTGGATCACACACACACACACACACACACTAATGTCCATCTGAAAGAGCTCTTTCTCCAATACTATTGTTAGTGGAACATAAAAATCTAACTTCTCTTTAACTACAACTTCATATTACGCAATCACAACTTGAACCGAGAGATATTATATATATAATATATCATTCTTAAAAATAAGCGATATCCTGAGGTAAAATGTGCCCCAATCATGAAAAAAACCCCACCGAATTCAAATCAAGCCAAAATGGCTGCCCATAACAAGGGACATTAAATAAATAGTTTATATAGTGATGTTTCACAGAAAATCAACACACTTGTGGATTTACACGGGCACACTGTGGTGCAAACATGTTACATATTTTGAGGAGTTTAAATGGAATTAAAAACAGCTGGCTAGTGTAGCTAATTTGTTGTTTACAATACGTTGTAGCTTGAATACACAGCGCTAAAAGCTCGAGAGCGCAAACGCGGCATATCAAAGTTTAAAAATGAAATGTTTGGATTTCAGTCTCAGAGGTTTTTTTTTTATTTTATGGATCACTTGCTAGCCAATATTAAACGAGTTATATATATAGTTAGCTAGTTAGACAACTATGTAGCTACGTCATGTAGGAATGCAGCCAACGCTAGTTCGGTTTAAGGGTATTTTTACTCGTCACGTATACATTACAGAGCAAGGAAATTCTCAAAGCGCGTGTTAAGGAGTCAGAGGGCAGGGTTCACCAGGATACGGCGCCCCCTGGAGTACAGGGCCTTGTTTAAGAAGATACTGGGGGGCTTGAACCCCTCACCCTCCTGATCCTTCACAGGTACTGTATAGATTGTGATATATGCTGTTATGAACTTCATTGTTCTTCTAAAAAAAATAAAATAAATAATTATATATATATATATATATATATATATATATATATATATATATATATATATATATATACTATATATATATATATATATATATATATATATATATTCTGCCATATAACAAAAAAGACACGCAGTAAACTAGGAAATAGTGAGGTAAACTCTTCTACTTTGGACTTTTTCATCTATATATATTTATATAGTCCTCTCACCTGATGTTCAACAAGTTATTTTATTTGTTATTCAATATTTATATCAAAATATAGCACAGCGGAGGCAATAACACAAGTGTTAGTTTGAACATTTTAAGTCTTTTTTTGGGGGTGGGGGTGGGGAATGTCCGTTCTTATTTATAGCAGGTCAGGGGAAATAAACAAAGGAAAATAAACGTGCATAATCAGATGTAGACTTCTTTTCACTTGATTGAATTAACGTAGACAATTAACGTAGAATTAGAATGAACAATAGCTAGAAATGATTAAAGGAATTTTTTTTAATCGTGGAACACGGACTACACCGTCGACGTCTTCGTCTGCCTCGGTAATTTATTCTTATAAATAGCTGAAAAATAGGTTTGCCAGGAAGGATTTGCATTCATTCACCGACGCTGCACGATTAATGACTTTTTTGACAAAAGACAAATGAATAAACAAACAAACAAATAGGGGCGTTTGCTGCCTCGTGAAGTCATCTCTCGAACTTCACCTAAAACATTTGAATGACAGGTCGTGAATGACAAGCGATCATCCCGTCAGAAATTACAACCCCCCCGTCGTTCACACTTTGTCCGAACACGCAGCTTTGGAAGTTATTCGGTATTATTTGCTCAGAGCCCCAGATCTTGTACACGGAGCTGTGTACGAGTCAAAGGTTCACTCTGGAGGTCTTGTGAGAGCTCAGGCATGTTCCTACACTTCCCATCGAGGAATGTCGGCTTTTTTTTTTTTTTTTTCAGGCTACTTAAGCTCAAACCTCTGGCGCATTGTCACGATCAAAGGCCAACGAGTGTCTTTTCTGATGTAAAAGGGGACTTCCCTCCACGTTATTTTGACCTCCGGATTGTGGATAATCCCGCACTTTAAGTAGGGCTCATGAACAAACATTTGACATGCAGAACGCTCTGAAAGTGATCTGGGGAATTTATTACAATAGAAAACCTTTATTTATTTATTTATTTTAGCATGTGTAAAGAGATAGCAATACTTACCACTTTAAATGGAAAAATGGTGCATTTGACTTTTTACACTTATTAATTTATATATTTATATATATATATATATATATATACACATATACACACATCATATACATACATACATACATACATACACACACACACACACACAAACACACCCACACCCACAATGCACTATATAAAGCACTATAGCATTAGTACATTGTGGTGCTTTAGATCAGCCGCGTCGGTTACTTTTAAAGTGACCTTATCACTGGACAAAGCCTTTTAAATCATTATGTCCTCGCCGCATGCTGAGGCTTCTGAGAGCCGAGATGTGCCGCTCAGCGCAGAAACAGCTGGGGGACAGAGTGGCCATGAGATTGGAACAGGTGGGTTGGAGCCAACACACACACACACACACACACACACACACACACACACACACACACACACACACACACCCACACACACACACAGACAGAACTGTACGGGAAACGACCATGGGACAGGTGGAGAAGCTGATAGAGGCCGTGGCGTGCCTCAGAATCGGATTTCAGAAACACCCGTGGTGGGGCGTTGGGGGTGGGGCCTTGGGATTCACAGCCTTCAGACGTAAAGATGATTTACAGACGGACACAAAAGATGATAAGTGTGCACTTGTGTCAAGAACAAGAAGAGAGCAAGTGGTTACATATTTAACTACACCACCACCACCACCAGCATCGCCACCGCTGCCAACACCGCTAATGCTCCTCATTATAATCCTACAATGCCACAATCATGGACGGATAATTTGGAAATGAAGTGGAATTTTCCGCAGATTTCGAAGAAAAAACAAAAACAAAGCTAAAGCCGAGTGACATCATCGGCTAGACGTATCCTGGAGACGAGAGATTGTGCATTATATACCGTACAATGCCGGAAAATGAGCTTTATTGTTCCGTGGAACTGAAATAAATATCTCAAAAATGTAAAGATAGCAGCTTTTGTTTACATTTCCCATCCCAGTTTTGTTCTTCTGCACAGATGCCACTTGTTATTAAGCGGTATACGCGAATATATGCATTCACCCGCACATAACACATCAACCCCCTAAATACACATCACACACACACACTCAAATGTGTGTAAAAAAAATGGCACTGAGAATCATGCAGCTGCAGCTCCCTGCGCCATTTAACACTCCTGTGACCCGACACGTCCGGGTCAGTGGATTTCGCCGGGAAACAAAGACAAAGCAGGTCCCAGAATGCGAGTCCCCAATTATCCTTCGTACAGATCCGCAGGCCACAATGCTGCAGGTGAGAAGTTGTATCGAGCTCTTGGTTATTCTCGGACACACAAACACGCGCAAAATGAAAGGGCATCGTAGGGCGTCACGTCCGTAATGAAAAACAACCAAACGTGTCACGTACATAAGGAATAAAACAAAGGTTTATTCTTCTTATACCACATCGACATTTTTCACATATTGTACATTCGATCAAATGAGCAATGAATGAATCGACCAATCATATTCATGAATTCGGAGCTAGGAAATAAAGACGCAGTTCGTTTTTTTAACCACTAGGGGTGCTGTGTATCAAGTGAAACGGGTTTTTGTCATGCCTCTGGCTAATATACTTTGACAAAAAATTTTTAAAAATAACGTTTTTGTTTATTGTGCAATGCAATAAGTGCACGCATCACGGGCTGTATCGTGTAGCATGGAAGAAATAATGCAAACTTTGTTCGAAGCGTCCTTTAATAGACACACGGATATAAAACACTGATGGATTTTCAGCGCAAAATTTTTACACATTTCATTTATGCGCGTTTTCGTTGTGTTTTTAGGTGTTAAAATAAGCGTCGGGTTTTCGCCACAAATGGATTTTATTTGTCCTGTATGCATATCCTTTATTCAAGTATATAAATAAATAAAGAAACAAATAAATAGGAAATTTACTCCTTAGTTAGTTCACTTAGCAGCGTTCTGACTTAATGGTGCTTTTTAATTTGAGTTTAAACAGTGAGATTCTTTCTTCTCAAACACCAATGATGTTTATAAAGTGATCCACAATGATACAGCGCCCCTAGAGTACAGAGGGGGAACAGCACTAACTGATGAAATCCCACCTCATCATTTAAGATAATAAAAATGTGCTTATAAATAAATGTCTTAATAAAAATAAATAAATAAAAAATCCCAGCAGTGAAAAAAACAAAACAAATGGCACCCAACAAACAGAGCAACATTAAAAAAGGAAAGCAGACGTTGTGACCGATTTAATGCAGTGCGCGTGTGTTGTGTGTGTGTGTGTGTGTGTGTGTGTGTGTGTGTGTGTGTGTAATTAGGCACAGGTGAGACTAATCATTCAGTGATGTGGTTTGCAGTTCATCGTCCTGATGATCACCAAAAGTGTTTGTTTGTTTTTCCCCCTCTCTGTTTTATTCAATTCATTAGTTTAGTTTGAGTTCAGCTCAAGAAAATTAGGGTCCAGAAAATCCAAACTTCCAAAGCATCATATATATATATATATATATATATATATTTTTTTTTTTTTTAAAGTCACAATAAGAAAATACATATTTTCACACAGCACTACCAAAAACTAGTTTCATCCAGAACCCTGAGAGAGATTACTGGTGTAGAAACGGCACGATTTCTGCTCTCAGGGGCACAAAAATGTTGCCATGTCTGTTTGTTTTTTTTGGATGGAAAGATGCCACTAAATTTAGCTTCAGTGCAACGTAACACTCTGTGCACTTTGTCACACCATGCATTCCCTCTATTAGCTAAAATGTCATGCAAAAATGTCATGCAAACATGCAAGATTCGGTTGATAGTTAGCCTTAGCTACTATTTAACTAGGTTTCTTGTTAAAAGAGACGTTTTAGTTTCAGTATCCCTGCCTTTATTGCTCAGGAATCTTGATAAACATTTTTATATTTTAGGCTCCTTTAACAGATCATTTTAGCACTTGTGAACGTTTGAGTCTTATTTAACTCAAATTCTGATTGCGTCATACGTCACTTTACTGCTTTGCTTTTTTTTTTATAGATTTTTTTTGGTGGTAATAATGCATTCATACTGGACAGGTTTGTTTTTATATAATTTATATAGGCTGAATTAAAAAAAAAAACTGATTTACTAAATAAACAAACATAACAACACCATGGAAGCATATTAAGGCCAAAGCATGCTCTCAGTGACTGCTTTATAGAAGTGTGTGTAATCACAGCACAGGTGAGTCTCGTTAGGGACACAATGAGGTCATGTGACAGCACATGGGACGTGCATTGAGGTTTAATGTGTCCGGGGGAAATAAAGGAAATACATAAATAAATAAATAACTATGTGTATGGCCAAAAATAATAATGTTTAACCAAAATTGCTTCTCATAATAAAACAAATCCCACAAATGCATGTTTTTTCAAATCTCTAAATTTCACTGAAATCACACTTTTTTACAGACATATGATAATAAAAAAAAAATACAAACACAAAATAATCAATTGTAACATATTTATTATGGAAATAAACATTTTTTCTTTGAACAACGGTGAAGCTATTTTGTGTAGTTATTATTATTATGCGATGTACTGTAGTAGGTATATATGTATACGCATCCGTTCGTCCGTTTATAGGTTTTGTTCTTCGGTATTTATTTAGTTCAGCCCTTTTTCTGCAAGTTATTACTGAATTTCAGTATATTCAGCGCTCAAATATTTAAAGGATTTAGTACTGGAGCTTTATTTAACTGCACTATCCTGAAAGCACCATCTGTCATGCAAGCTGCTGCTGTTTTGTTTGAATTTTTATTTGTTTGTTTGGGGTTTTTTTTTTCTTCTTCTTCTTTTTTTACCGCAAAAAAAAAATCATATCAAACATGCTTGAATCTACACAACTAAATCCAAATATCCTATTTTTCTATTCCTCTGTGAGGTCACCGATGTTTCGGGTCTCCATCTGTACACAGCTTACAACACTGCGGGCCATGACTTAGTAGGTCAAATGGTGCCTTAGGACATAACAGACAGAGAGAGAGAGCGAGAGAGAGAGAGAGAGAGAGAGAGAGAGAGGAGAGAGAGAGAGAGAGAGAGAGAGAGAGAGAGAGAGAGAGAGAGAGAGAGAGGGAGAGATGCAGGCCACACAGGAGGAGAACATACATAAGTGGAAACAGACGTGTCTAAAAATACACCATCTGAAATATCTAACGTTCTGACCCAGAAACATGCACAGGGTGATCGGATTGGTGTTCCAGCAGAGCAGACAGAAGAAACTGCACGACCATGATATGATTAGTCACACACACACACACACACACACACACACACACACACACACAACCACTGTTTACATATACACTTTAACACTAATATATATATACTAGAAATATATATTAGTATATATATATATATATATATATATGTGTGTGTGGTGTGTGGTGTGTGTGTGTGTGTGTGTGTGTGTATATGTATTCTAGTATATGTGTGTGTGTATGTTATATATATATATATATATATATATGTATATATATATATATATACACAACACACACATAGTAGAATATATATATACATATATACTAGTATGTATGTATATATATATATATATATATATATATACTATAAAATCCTACATCACTCTTTCCCCCTTGTATCCATTGAAGTGATTTGTGGGGATATAAATAGCCGCTCGTGTCTCTGACCAGGAGATTAAAGCCGAATCACTTCGTTCCAGTTGTCTGGCTTTTTCTATTTATGACTTCATTTTCAATGAAAAAATCATTTTCATGTAATGCATGGGAATGTAACCACCCCCCCGCATCCCTCCCTCCCCCTCCCCCCTCTCCCCACCCCACCCCACCCCGTGCAACCTCATAGCACAAACGCTGAATTATACATATGCCACGATTGTAATGATTCATTTTACAGAATAAACACGACTTAATTATTCATGTGGCATGAATGATTCACGGTTACACAATCACGTGCCGTAATACGGCTGATTGAAATCCTTCCACTCGCCGGCGGAAATGATATATTTTTTAAATAAAACATTACTATTGTTAATTTTTTTCGAATAATTGCAGCGCACGCTTATGAATGTCAATGCGGAATGTTAATGCATATATATTATCTTATTTACTTCTCCATTTCATTTCAATTCCGATTCTATAATAACAGTCAGATATATTTAATTATTATTATTTTTTTGGGGGGGGGGATGGGCGATGCCCTGTGTGAATTCCAGTAGGTGGCAGGAACGCAGCACAGCACATCAATATTAATGCAGTGGGCTTTAACTGGCTTTGGAAGAACTTTCCCCCACGTAAATATTGATGGCGCTGCCACATATTGGAGTCAGAGCCTCTCTTAAAGATTTTATAGTTGGAAAAGCACGGTGGTGTGTGTTTGTGTGTGTGTGTGTGTGTGTTATATATTATTGAAATGCGGTGGAAATTTTGCGCTTGGCATTTTGGGGCAGTTTCTTTTACTCACTTGTCCCCTCTCCTTGTGTTTGCCCTGGGATCGAGGAAGGTTTTCGGAATTCCCTTGAGTAAGTCGGGAGCCCAGGGAGGCACGGCGTCATCTTGAGAAGTCGGCTTAGTCTTTCATCGTTCACTCTTGTGTGCCCTGGAACGTGAAATGGCTTTTGGATAGAGGGATAGAAAAAGGGGAAGGAAAAAAAAAAACAACAACCTGGAAGGCTTTTCCACAAACAGCCTAGAAGACGGACGCGAACTCGGGCCAAAGGAGTGTTTTCAGTAAACAAGCTGAAAACACGGACATCGGAATGCCTGCATTTAGTCGCCTGTGTGTGTATTGTTTGATGCCTGCGTTTTACAGCACGGCGCTGTCGAGCTCTCCATTCTGATTGGTCACTGTGTGGAGTGCAGCTGTACAGTACAGGTTTATAGTAACGTGGTTCTAACATGTAACACCTTATTCCCACTTATTTACACGCCATATAAACCCATTAAAAAATCTGATATGTTGAATATTTTCAGGTCCTTATGTAGGGCCCTTAACCCTTTTGTACTCCAGGGGGCGCTGTGTCATAACTGACTCTGCCCTCTGACCCCAGCTTGCAAAAACAAGGGCGAAGAAACGAATATCACAGTGCTGTAATGTAACGAATAAACACTATTGTATTCTGGTTATAGCTACTATAGTGTAAGTGTAAACACGTGTTTTGTGTCACATTCACACCGTTGGAATGTGTAATGGCTGAAAGAAAGGGAATAAAACGTTGTCTTTAATAGATATAAAATACAACAGATAGATATAAAATACAACTGTCAATATCATTCATCTTTATCCGATCTTCCCTCGGGTCACGGGGAGTCTGTGTCTATCTCAGTCGTCTGTGGGCATAAAGGCAGGATACACCCTGGATGGAATGCCAACCCATCACACACACACACACACACACACACATTCATACACTAGGGACAATTTTCCAAGGTGCCAATCAACCTACCGTGCATGTTTTTGGACCGGGGGAGGAAACCGGAGAACCCGGAGAAAAACCCCCTGAGGCACGGGGAGAACATGCACAAACTCCACACACACATGGCCGAGACGGGAATCGAACCCGGACCCTGGCGGTGTGAGGCGAATGTGCTAACCGCTAAACCACCGTGCCTCCTTCATTTATACAAATTGTTTAATTTAATTGTTTAAATAAGATCTCTCGCGTTTTCTCCCCAAACAGCATAATATGGATTTGATACGTCTTGTATATATTATATATATATATATATATATATATATATATATATAAAAATTATTCTTGTATATTAACAAATAATAAAAATAAGTATTTACTCCTTAGTTAGTTCCATTAAAAGGTGGCATGTGAAGGAGTCACCAGTGCAAGTGTAAGTGACAACACGCAATAACTTTTACAGCATTACAATGGGTGCGTTTTTTTTTTTTAATTACACTTGAATCGTTTCAAGCTTGCGACGTGAACGAAAAGGGAATTAAAACGTCTGTCGGGAATATTTCTCTATCTATATATTCATCTCTAAACCAGATCGTCTCGTCCCAGCTGGCTTTTTTGACGGACGGCCAGAAAAGCTCGGGACCCTTTTACGGACAAATCGTGACCTCAATTCAATTTGTCTATTGATTTTGGACGCTGCGGCGCCCCGGGGTTGAGCCGAGGTGCCTTGCCCTTGCGTGTAGCGTTCACGTCGAAAACGCACGGGGTGCATGTTATTTATTTATTTATTTATTTATTTTTTTACTCATCCACTTAGTACACTGAAGCCGCAAACCCCCCCACCCCCACGCTGGCGGCGAATCGCGTCGCTCCAAACGCATCTCTCGGCAAATTGAAACGGCGTCATAACGGATTGAGGTGTCGGGGGGTTAAACAGAAGTGTGTGTGTGTGGGGGGGGGTTCAAATGCAGCAATCTGTTTGTCTGTGATAGTGGAGTGTGGGACTATTAATGCCAAGTATGAATGATTTATAGGCAGAGATAGTGGATTTGTCATTTGCACGGCACCTGCTCGGGGTCTCCGTTAAACAATCCGCGTGCGCCTCGGCGAATAAACCCCCGCGCTACATTCAGATCGCCATAAATGTTGACGGCGCACGAGGTGAAAAGAAGATATGCGCTTGGCTATCGGGTGACATTTCAAAAGCCACACAACGCAGGGCCTCTTTTCACATACGGGGTGGGGGGGGGACGCGGCGCGTGCGGTTTATATTCATGGGGCGCGAACACATCGTGGCGCGGGGACGGAGCCGAGAGGTCACCGTGTCCAGGGTTCGGGACTGACAGCTCCGAAATGAAGACATAAGTCATTTTTATAGAAGCTGCCCAAGAAGCCGAGCAGCGGGATGGGGATGTGGTGGAGGGAGTGGGTGGGGGGCGGAGTTACTGGACCTTTTCTTTCATAAGGCGGGTTCTGGATCCGAAAAATGATACGAACCTACAGAGATCAGCGGGGATTTTAATTGAAAAATGTAGCAGAAGTTTCTGTTCGTGAATCATATTTATACAGAAATAAATAAATGCAAAAAAACTTAATTAAAACCACCAACAATTAAACCGTGATTATGTTTTTGCTAATATATATATATATATATATATATATATATATATATATATATATATATATATATATATATATATATATATATATATATATATCCAACTAATGCAGCTCAGCCATTGCGGCGCCTTTAGTGCTACAATAAGGCAGGCATTACCGCAAAATCTTCTTAGAGGGCGCTATTGACTATTTAATTATGCATTTTTTAAAATGGTGTTTAATTAATAATAAATCTGTTGCAGGACGACAAGCTGTACATTACCGAGTCTCGTTATACGCACATTTCGCATTTAAACCGGATTTTTTAATAAAAAGTAAATAAAAAGTGGAAAGTAAACAAACAGGCGGCGCCGTGTGAAAACAAAATGCATGAAAAAAAACGCCGTCGATTTTGACCGCCTGCTGAAATCCACACCACTCGAACTCATGATGTTATCTCTGTATAATAATAATAATAATAATAACTCTATATAACCACAATATCTCCTATTTGTCAAGTATTGCATCATTCATGTCTCTATACCAGGGATCACCAACCTTTTTGTAACTGAGAGCTACTACATGGACACCGAGTCATATAAAGGGCTACCAGTTTGAAATACTCCTCTGAAATAACAAATTTACCTTTAGTTATATTTATTATTATTATTATTATTATTAATGATACTCATTTATCTATGTAAATACACTTGTGACAGTGACTATCAACAACGAATTAACTACATTTTACATTATAGACGCATCTCACTGATGAGTTGTGCACTTTTTATAGCAAGCCTGAGAGCTACTCATGTGCTCCTTGGGGGCTACCTGGTGCCCACGGGCACCACGTTGGTGACCCCTGCTCTATACCTTATGTATCCTTATCTCCCACATGTGTGTTGTTGTTGTTGACCGCGGCTCGCGCTCGTCGCAAAAAGGGAACGACAAAATTTCATTTCGAGGATTTATTTTTTTGTCAAACCTAAAATACAAGAGAAAAAAACAACAACAAAAAAAATACTCTTATAGAAATATTCTGTGAACTAATATAAACAAGGTCGCGCTTTCTTCCGACCCCGCGGGCTTTCCAAATCCAAAACGGTCGCCTTCGAAAGCTGTAGTGCCATGTTAACAAAAAAAACAAAAACAAAAACAAAAACGCTGACATACTGAAACATACCGCTAGAAGAATAACGAAAATACTTGCTATCCGCTGCTACATACAGCATGGCGCTCGGTCCCGTACAGCGGATTACACACAGAGGTCCTCTGTTATTTTGTTGTTGTTGTTGTTTTTTCGCTGTTCCGTGTTTGTAAATAAGCACTATAGATTGACCGTACATGGCAACTACAGAAAGTCTATATAGCTGTGCTGAATTTTTGGTGGTAGCTGAAAATAGAGAAGAAAAAAAAAAAAAGGGAGGAGGGTCCCCGGAACTGCTTTCAAACGTGAAGTGCCTCTTTCACAACTTTCACGCCCAGTTCGCATGCCGTTTCTATTTTGGCAGTGGCGTTAGCGTATTAGCATTAGTCTTACTGGCCTCTTGTCTTTTCGGACTAGTGCGGATTCTCCACTTCAACATACGGAGCATTTCTTCAACGGCCCCGTTTAAGTCCGAAGTCTTCCTTAAAATGTCCTGCTAAAACAAAAAAACAAACAAAAACAAAAACCCCACTTTGGTATCAGCTTTAATGGCTTCTGGCTTGTTTGAGAATCAGTGGACTGGAATGGACTTTGCCCTTTTCAGTCAAGGTGATGCAGTCATGGAGTCAGTCATGATGTCCGTAAACACTGCCCGAGCGACTGCACGGGGTCGTCTCGAGAGTTCCGTTCTCGATGGCGGATTGGGTGCTGACGGGTTTCTACGCGATGTTTGGCTTCAGGACGGACGCGGATGAGGAGGAGGAGGAGGGAGGATGGGGGGTGGGGGTGTGGGGGGGTCAAGGCCCGTTCTCGTTGTAGTGAAGCGAGAGCGGTCGCTCTCTCTGGACGGGCATGTAAGGCCAGTTGTAACTGGAGCCGGACAGCAGCATGTCCCTGAGCAGCGTCTCGATGGGCGTCTTGCCCACCAGGCGCACGAAGAAGAGCTGCTCGATCACCGGCGACGACACGATGCGCAGCGACGGCAGGCGCAGCAACAGGCGCCCGAAGCGGTTGGGCTGATTGGGGTACTGGTTCCGGACGTACTCCTCCAGGGCGCACTGAGACTTCTCCTGGATGCTTTCCACGTGAGCCACGTCTGACAAACCCATGGCGTCTGAAAAGACAGACAGAGATTGCGGTTAGTTATACATGTCTGCATTATTAACGCGTTAACACTAATTCCCTTCAACGTGATTAACGCGGCATGCGTTACTATGTGAGTGACCTTCACTCTGCGTCGTGTTGTGCAAATAAACGAATAGATAAAGAAACGTTCAGCGCATCCACTCACGCTTCCTAAATTCCCCCCCAATGACGCCCCCTAGCTGCGCATTCACAACAGGTACGATCTCCTCACTATATTAGCGTATATTAGCGTATGCGCGTATGGAAACCTTACGCAAGCGCATCGCATTCCCAAATCCGTATTACTGCAATAAAGCGCATTTTTACCGAACGCAATAAAGCGCTTCCGTATAACCTAAACACCGTATCACCAGTTTATATGGGAAAAGCAACCGGAACACAATTCTTAAAGGAGCCACGTCCCATATTTTACACTTCAAACCAACACTAAACAAATAACATTGTCATTAACAAGAAATTCATATTAAAATAATCATTTCCATAATGTAAATGATCACTAATTTTAGAGATTGTGAGAGAAATTGATGTAAAACATGTCATTGTTTCATTGAGAACGTATAAAGAAAAAGAATATTCTATATTCAGCGCCACGTGGATCAAACGGTTTACGTCCCA
>JACRUU010000018.1:8449791-8452291 GCA_030449085.1 Kryptopterus vitreolus
ATTATTATTATTATTATTATTATTATTATTATGTTGTCAGTGATGATGCTCAAAAAGAATCCGAAATGAATGGTGAAAGTAATTTATTCATTCGTTCATCTTCTAGCGCTTTATCCGATCTTCCCTCGGGTCACGGGGAGCCTGTGTCTATCTCAGGCGTCTATGGGCATTAAGGCAGGATACACCCTGGATGGAATGCCAACCCATCACACACACACACACACACACACACACAGGGCATTCATACACTAGGGACAATTTTCCAAGGTGCCAATCAACCTAACCGTGCATGTTTTTGGACCGGGGGAGGAAACCGGAGAACCCGGAGAAAAAAAACCCCCTGAGGCACGGGGAGAACATGCACAACAACTCCACACACACATGGCCGAGACGGGAATCGAACCCGGACCCTGGAGGTGTGAGGCGAACGTGCTAACCACTAAACCACCGTGCCTCTACGATGTAATTTAAATCTATTTTATTTTTAAATCTATAAAAAATACTATATATATATATATATATATATATATACACTGTATTATATACTATATATTTATAGTATATAAAAAAATACTATATTTTTTCCGTTACATTAAATAACGAAAAAAAAAAATGTCGTAACAAACGGCGTAACAAATACGTGATGAGTTGAATAACACCGTGTTGGAGGTTGGACTTCGTCTATATATATCTGGTCTCTTCTGAAAGTCAATAAGCTGGTTTATATTCGTGACCCGCTGACCTACTCGAATCGCAGCGCCTGAGAAATATCGGGAAATCGCCAGCGTTTTTTTTTTCTTTTTTTTTCTTTTTGGCAACATTACGAGTTTTACTAGCGTTTGTCCGGTTCGTTCGCCTCTCCATCGGCGACAAAAACGATCCAATAGACCAATAGGTTTTTTTTTTTTTTTCCACACCTCCTCTTGACAAATGGCTCAGCAGAGGCCAAACCGAGTGTGGTTTTTTCGCCACCGTGCCCCTCAAAGCCCATTTGGAAAACACCTGTTGGGCCATGCCGCTGTCCGACTAATAACTCCATCTACTGTTACACGCGACGGCACAACGGCCAGCGAGAGGTGTGCTGAGGATGGAAAGAAAAGCCCCGCGTCTCCGGCGCTTAGAATAGAACAGCTGTGTTACTCGAGGACCGTCGGGTATGACGAGGGTCGCGACCTTCTCCTTAATCAACGTGGATATGATCCTTAATCACGCTTTGCTCTCGGATATCATCAAGCGGGAATCCAGAGCGCGCTGTAAAAAGCGAATAAAACCCCAAACCTCAGCTTTGAATAGTCTATACTTTATATTGTGCACTAACAGACTGGATTCGGGGAAGAGGGGGGGGGGGTATTAACCCTATTTTAACCCTAATTCTAACATTAACACTAAACTCTAGTTTTTAAATCGAACCCTAACCCTATTGTAACCCTAATTGTAAATCTAACGCTAGCCCTGGATTTTAACCCTAATTTAAACTCTAGCCCTAACCTTAGTTTTATATCTAACCCTAGCCCAAGATTTTAACCCTAACCTTAAGTTTAAATCGAACCCAACCCTAGATTTTAAAAATATTTAAAATCTAGCCCTAATCTTAATATCATATCTAACCCTAATTCTAATTTTAAATCCAGTCCTAAACCTAATTGTATATTTAACCCTAATTCTAATTTTAAATCTAACCCTAACCTTAATTTTATATCTAACCCAACCCAAGATTTTAAACCTAACTCTAATTTTAAATCTTGCCCTAACCATAGTTTTAAATCTAGCCCTAACCTTAATATCATATCTAACCCTAATTCTAATTTTAAATCCAGTCCTAAACTAATTGTAAACCTATAATTAACATTTTAATCCTAATTCTAACCATTTTAAATCTAGCCCTAACCTTAATATCATATCTAACCCTAATTCTAATTTTAAATCCAGTCCTAAACCTAATTGTATATTTAACCCTAATTCTAATTTTAAATCTAGCCCTAACCTTAATTTTATATCTAACCCAACCCAAGATTTTAAACCTAACTCTAATTTTAAATCTAGTATATTTAACCCTAATTCTAATTTCAAGTCTAGTCCTAAACTTAATTTTCAATCTAACCCTGATTCTAATTTTAAATCTAGTTCTAACCTTAAGTTTAAATCTAACCCAACCCTAGATGTTAAACCTAATTCTAATTTTAAACCTAGCCCTAACCTTAATATTATATCTAACCCTAATTCTAATTTTAAACCTAGCCCTAACCTTAATATTATATCTAACCCTAATTCTAATTTTAAACCTAGCCCTAACCGTAATATTATATCTAACCCTAATTCTAATTTTAAACCTAGCCCTAACCTTAATATTATATCTAACCCTAATTCTAATTTTAAATCCTAGCCCTAATATTATATCCCTAACCTAGCCCTAATTTTATATCTAACCCTAATTCTAATTTTAAACCTAAACCTAATTGTATATTTAACCCTAACCTAATTTTAAATCTAGCCCTAATTT
>JACRUU010000018.1:8457291-8519791 GCA_030449085.1 Kryptopterus vitreolus
TAATTCAGGAGGACGCTTCACTTATGTATGAACTCTAAGATAAAGTGAGAAGGATATGGTGTATCCCTGTGTGTGTGTTGTGTGTGTGTGTTGTGTGTGTGTTGTGTGTGTGTGTGTGGCTGGACTTGTTCTTAAGTGTCTTTGTGTGAATCTGATCAAGTTCTTCTTGGAATACAAAATTCAATGTGAAGATCAAGTGTCTTCTCCTGGAATAAGGCATGTGAAATTCTTCTCCTGGAATACAAAATTCAATTAGAAAAGTGAGGTTTTTGGCTTTAAGGACAAACAAACTTGACAAGAAGACGAAGGAAAAGAGTTGTTTGTTTGTTTGTTTTTCTTTCTTTCTTCTTCTAACCAGAAACGATTTTTATTTTCGTGTAATTAGCGTGCGATGTGTAATCCGCGTTCAAATGAATTACCAGCCATTACTTAGTCGGAGCCGAACGTGAAAACACGATGAAAGCACGTATTTCATAAACCATATTTCACATAACCATATCAAACTATAGACGGGGGTGTGAAATCGCTACGTTTACGACAGTTTACGGATTATTTAATAATTCATTTACTACACATCGCTCATATTCAGTAGCCGGAGGGGAAAAAACATATACGATGTGCATTCATTCGTCATTGTAATTGTGAATGAAATGTGTAGTATTTGGTAGTTAATAACGTATTTACAGCTTGCTGTGCAAAATATAGCAAAAAAAAACAAAACATGAGTCATTACTGGTGTGAGGTGTGTTAATGGAAAGTCCAGATAAGCTAAAAGATCAAATTAGAAAGTCTATTCTAGAAAAAAAAAGAAAAGCATATAATTGGAGAAAAGGTCAATGAACAAATCAAGAGAATTTTTCGAGATTTTTTTTGCACCCTATTGCGGGTAAAATACGCACGACTGGGACGGTCTGAAGTGAATTTCGCTTCGCCGTGAACTGAACGCACTCAACGATCTGAAAAGAGAAAGCAGTGGCGTTACGACTGCGTCACGACTGATCGTGTGCAAAGACGTTCTGTTAGGCGAAATGTCCCAAAGAGTGTGAACGCTGGGGGTGTAAAAGTGTAGCTGCAGGTCGTTTACACCAAATAATGACATAACACAGATCACTATTCGGTACAGCGGAGCAAAATGATGAGAATTAAGTTTGGAATTTCGTTTACTTTGGCGTGTTGAAGTCAAGTTGTATGATTAAGCATTGTGTGTGTGTGTGTGTGTGTGTGTGTGTGTGTGTGTGTAAACTTCATGTTTTGCCATATTTTCTACCCTTTTTTTCTACCAAGAGATTCTGAATGTTTTGATTCCAAACTAATTATACCTTTTTTCCCCCCTACTAAATTAAACACTAAACTCCTTATTTGTGTTGTTTATTGTCATGTTTAATCACATCGTGTGCCTTTAAAAGCCTTTCCTTTGCTGGGGTAGATGAAATCTATCTAATATGCCTCTCTAAGCAGGACGTGTCGATTTACCCACGTCACGTCTTATTTAATAAGAGACACGTCACGTCAATCCGAATTCAATCCGAAAAGAATCCAGCAAATATATATCGGATTTTTTTTTCTTTCTTTTTCTATTTTCTGAAATCAGTGTGAATTATTTAGAAACTGAAATGTACCTGATGTGTCTTTAATTCCAACTGAGCCATCTGTAATACACATAATACAGTCAATGTTCAACGCTCGCTGAAGAGAGCAAAACAACAACATTAATGAGAAAAATAAACAAATAAATAAACAAATAAATCATAATTTGGGAGGAGGAGGGGGGGGGGTTAAAATACATTTTGAAACAAATCATCGCTACTTCTGTCTACACAACACGGCGCCTCGCCATCGGCACCACGGCGGCCCGGAGACGGAGATTTGACCCGACACACACTTTTGGTGACTTTTACTCCACTTGATCAGCAAAGTGGTTTTTTTCCCCCCTGTCCACTTAAACCCTACACAGGGGCATTTCAGTGCACTAGATAGTAACCTCTGATAAACTCGGGTATAATTCTGTCGGATAAATAGTTTATTATCGCTCAGTATTTACAATATATTGAAATACATATTGCAAACATGACATCGTGCTCTGCCTTGTTGTACATTCATATTATTTTATAATTGTGTGTTAAATGCTTGTTTTAACGTTGCAGACCCAATTAGAAAGTCTACATATATATATATATATAGATATATATATATATATATATATATATATCTATATATATATATATATATATATATACTATATATATATATATATATATATCATGAAATCCACAAGTCGGCAATAATTTCTATGACAATTAAGAAAAATGCAAGGCTTTGTTTTTGTTTATTTGCCAAAAAAATAAAAAAAAAAAGAAATAAAATAGAATTTGCAAGAGAGAATTTGGAGAAATCAATCTCGATTTAAAAGGTGGAGTGAATGTGATTGATCGGCGTTTCTTATTGGACCAGGGATGCACCGGGACTCACCCTCTCTCCTCATGCCGACCTTGAGGCATTTCTTCAGGCGGCAGTACTGGCACTGGTTGCGGTGGTGCTGGTCCACGGGGCAGTCTCGGTTCCCGCGGCAGCTGTAGGTCAGGTTGCGGCGCACGGAGCGCTTGAAGAAGCTCTTGCAGCCCTCGCACGTGAACTGGCCGTAGTGCTTGCCGCTCGACTTGTCGCCGCACACCATGCAGTCCACGCTGGCCAGCTTGTCCGCTCCGAGCGCGTCGTTCCCCGGCGTGGACGCGGACGGGGTTGCCGGGGCGCCGCCGGGCTCCTGGCCGCACAGCTGCAGCTGAGAGCCGGGATCGGCTGCGATGCTCTCCTGCCACTGGTTTACTACCATTGCCATGCTCTCCTGTGGAGCAGGGACTGGAAGGAGGGCTGATTTTTAATTAATTAATTAATGTATTTATTTTTTAAGGGTAGATGCGCGTCTCTGTGAAACTCCTTAAAACCCAGAGAGAAGAGGATCTCCGTCCTTTTTTTTTTTTTTTTTTTTTTCTTCCTTAAATCCGAACAGATCGCGAGGTTACGTTTGTTTCGTTCGGATTATTTGTCGCTGTAGTGCACGCGCAACGGGGACATGACCGACGTGTGCACGCGCTCGGCGCGGCCGAATCACGGAGGGATTAAACACGCGGGTCCGAGTCGCCTTGGACACACAAAAAAAAACGACTTGGCGCAAAAGTTTTACGCGACTCTCCACGTCAGACCCGCGGGTGCGAAACGCGGCGAGACAACACCGGGGTGGAAACAGCAGCAGCTTCGCCCGAGGAAGAAAGGAAGGAAGGAAGGAAGGCAAAAGAAAAGAAAGAAAGAAAAAAAAAACCACCATGCATGCAAAAAAAAAAAAATGCAACCCAGCAGGTAATTAAATTCACATGTGCGGCTCCGCGGAATGTTTTTTTTTTTTTGGATGAAAAGTTCAGTCCACAAGGCGCAATGGAACCCGTCCGTCCCCGGTGCTATTCTGCGCGAGGAATGAGAAGCTGTTCGGATCAGCCGCGCTGTAGCTCATCCACCAGCTGTCACTTCGGTTCACCTCTCTCGTAGTTCCGACTTTGGTGAAAGTGACACTAAACAGCAGGGGCTGTCCAAGCTCCGCCCACCGCGCTCCAAAAAAGGCCGCGCTCGCCTTATTAGGGGTTGACGCCTTCGCCGGAGGGCGTGGCCTAAACGGAGAACCGAAGCGCTATTGGTGGGCCGGCGGTGGAATTGTCCAATTGCACGGCGGCGGCGGCTTTCCAAAGTTGGGGAAAAATAACGCAAGATTTGTTGCGGATAGAAATGATTAATTAGCTTAAGTAGGCGCTGAGTGCATATATATATATATATATATATATATATATATATATATATATATATAACTTTTTAATAAATAGAAAGATACCATTAAAAGAAAACCCTTTATTAATCACTGCGCATTGCGCAACGCAATCATCGATGCAAAACTAAAAACACATGCATACATTTATGCAGGAAATAAATAGTGTATGCGGTAAATAATAATAATAATAATAATAATAATAATAATAATAATAATAATAATAATAGGTCCTGGAATGACATGTCCTACAATCCTAACCTGGTTATGTCGGAGTTATTTTTAAATCGTTTCCCCATCCGTCCGCCCCCCCCCTCCTTTTTTTTTAATTTCTAGGTAAAAAGAGTTGATCTCTTACTGCCAAAAGCACTTGTTTGTATAACGCAGGCAGGCTCTTCTTTGACCAAACGGAGGTGAATAAACCTTTCACACCCCGGGAGCCCTGGAGCCTGACAGCAGTCAAAACCCCTCTTGCTGGTTTTGTCAGTAGGTTAAGAGACGTTATGACGCTTTTTTTTTTTTTCTTTTTTTTTTTTTTTTTTTCAACAAAAGGCTCGCTGTTAAAAGCGTGACACGCCTGGAAATGAAGCCAAACTAATAAAGAATGAAACGAATAATAATAATAATAATAATAATAATAATAATAATAATAATAACGCATTCTCCTGCAACAAGCAGTTTTGGGGAAAGAAATGATTAACGTGGTGTAAATGTGTTACCTGATCTTTTAGCCCCAGAAATCCACCACAGGCCTGCTGAATAAAGGCTGAATAATATTACAGGTATTTTAACGCAATTTTAACCACGAATCACGTTTAAAACCAGCGACAAATATCACAGATTATGTTCCTAACCTGGGAAGAGGGACAAATCCCGTTCAACTTCAAAGTAATTGCTAGGCATTATAGACCAGAAGCTATTATATAATTATTGTGTCAGCACAAAAAAAAAAAAAACTCCCGAGCGAAGGCATTAGGATTCCAAATGATTCGTAAAGCCTTCGAATACTCCAAAATTGATGTCGCAAAAAAAACAAACAAACAAACAAACTTTGGTAAGCAAGAAAAACGGGGAGCAATTTGTTTTGGGACTTTTTTTCCACCTCCGTTCAATCCGACATTGTAAATTGTAACAAGAGTGCAATTTACACACCCAACTCGATGGAAAATAAATAACCGTATGATGTGTATGGAACATACAGGGCCTAGTTAAAAAAAAAAGTGGGAGGAGGGGGAGGGGGGAGAAAAATGTCACTTTACGACTCCCCCTGTCGAGCGCTGAGCTTTTAGTGCCAGAGGCCATATTGTTGGCCTTTAGTTTGGCTTAATTGTTGTCACATGTAACCCTACCTGTTGTCCAATTAGCCCCTTGACTTGCTATTAGGTCGTTCCGCAGGCTGTGCTCGTACTGACTAAAGGCATTATTTTAGCCGAGGCCAGTGATTAAGTGTAATTCTATACAGTGCAAGCTGCTAAGAAAGTCCAAAAGAAATTCTGATTGATTTTTCCCATGACATCCGACTATACCGGCTCTCTGTCATGCACGCCGAGTGACGTCAGGGAGCGCAATCTTTTGCACGCGGTTCCATTCTCAATAAAGCATGTAAAAAATAAATAAATAAATAATGAAACGGGCGATATTTGATCTGTAACACATCTCCAGCAATGGTAAAGAAAAAATGGTAAGGGATAAGTTGCTATCACTTTCGTTATACTTGCAATGAATATGACATTTTTGTAAACAATTTTCTTTTGCATTGAAAAACCACAAATTGATGTATTATAACATCAAAAATTATAACGGTCCATTTTCGACACTGGAGACTCCTTCTCTAAAGCTTGCGTCGGTGCCAAAATTGTCATGTCGATTTAAGTTTTTATGAATGAAAGCAGGACAATAACGTCACACACATGACCCATTCCTATTCATGCAACGACTGTTTCTTTTGACCAATCAGAACGGAGAATTCAGTAGCGTTTTGTAAATGTAATTGTAGTTTCACTGTTAAGAAAGATGACAAATAAAAAGGAAGGGGTTAAACGTTTTGTAAGCGGCACGTCATGGCGTCGGGCCCGGGCTTGATGGCGCGATGACGGATGAATCGGGACGAGCGCTCGGTACCTGCGGGGTGACGGATGAGCGCGGCAACCGGCGCTAAGAATGGGGTCGCGCGGTAAACGTGGACACGCGGAACGGCCTAAGACCTTGGGTTTGTGCATAATTTATAGCGCCTCTGACGTGGCATGACACAGCTCGCTCTCCTGATCCAGGAGGAACGATTGTGGGACGACACTTTCTCCTGCTGGACCTGCACCTCCTATAGGATTAAACCCATTTAACGTAGCTAATTCGGTGCACGTTATCGCTTCATCACGGAAGAAATTGCCCTGATAATAACCAACATGAGCGTATAGTCCAGAGATATATAAAACAAACAACAACAAACAAACAAAAACGATAGGGATAACGTAAATGTTGTAACCTGAGGGAACACGGTGGTTTAGTGGTTAGCACGTTCGCCTCACACCGCCAGGGTCCGGGTTCGATTCCCGTCTCGGCCATGTGTGTGTGGAGTTTGTGCATGTTCTCCCCGTGCCTCAGGGGGTTTTTCTCCGGGTTCTCCGGTTTCCTCCCCCGGTCCAAAAACATGCACGGTAGGTTGAATGGCACCTTGGAAAATTGTCTCTAGTGTATAAATGTATGTGTGTGTGTGTGTGTGTGTGTGTCCTGTGATGGGTTGGCATTCCATCCAGGGTGTATCCTGCCTTAATGCCCATAGACGCCTGAGATAGACACAGACTCCCCGTGACCCGAGGGAAGACCGGATAAAGCGCTAGAAGATGAATGAATGAATGATCTATAACCTCAGTAGCAGTTGTATCGGATGTGTGTGTGTGTGTGTGTGTGTGTAGGTGTGGTGTGTGTGTGTGTGTAATAGAGCAGAAATCTTCCACTCCGGTATACTTAAGATCTTACGAACGCCATGAAATGCAGCTTCATTTCCTCCTGAAGGAGCGTTCTCAGAGCGTTCTCAGTGCGTTCTCAGAGCGTTCTCAGTGCGTTCTCAGTGCATTCTCAGTGCGTTCTCAGAGTGTTCTCAGAGCGTTCTCAATGCGTTCTCAGTGCGTGTTACACGGCGCAGCGCGGCCTCAACAATCTCAGCGCCTCCTTTCCTTTGTTCAACTGGGGTTGATTAAGAGGTTAAACGCTGAGAATCGCGGCGTCTTTAACTGAGATTTATCTGTTCCTGTACTGACCTCCTGTAGCGTCGCTAACCCCACGCCAGAAACCCACAGATTTATTTAGATATTTGTTTGTATACTCAGAGAGGTCGTGCATTAGGGTTAAGGGAGGGGGGGGGGGGGACTTCCCTTGTTTTGTTTTTTTTCTTTTCCTTTTCTCAAAATTCCTGTTTATGCATTCAAATCGGTAATATTTCATAGCAGGAGTGGATATGACGCTCATGCTGATTCAGCTAAAGGGATGGCGGGGGGGGGTGGGGGGGGGGGGGGGGGGGGTTAGAGTGGGTGGGAGGTAGGGGGGGGTTTGGTGGGAAGGGGGTCGGACGACCCTGACATGGCCACCAGTCATGTCTTTTTAGCATATTATTTATAGCCCCCTAAAATATTAATAAACATCGTTGTTTTTAATGGTTTTAACTTTGGTACGAAACAAAACAAAAAAGCTTTAAAGATATTCAAATCCGTTAAATGCTTTACGCAAAAAAAAAATTTATTCTACCCGTCTTGTCATGCTTTTTTTTTTTTTATCCGTTTAAAGCTACATTTAATGTTGTGGAACGTCTGTGAAACGCTTTAGTCCCTGTTACATTACAGCAGCTATAACCAGTCACTCACTTTCCCCTCACGGAAAAACGACTCCTGAGAAAGCGTAAATGTACGCGTCTCTGTCCGTAAATATAAAACGTAAACGCCACCGCGGGAAACGACCCCGTAACTGAAATCAGCTTCTGATAAAAGCGAACACATACGTGACGCGATTGCTAGCATCTTATTAGCATGCGATGCTAAATAAAACACACAAAAAAGGCTAACAGCGCGACGCTAAAGCGCTTTTTAACGCGCTGTCGTAAAACGCTACGCACAAGGGGGAGGGATAGCCGGGGGAAGAAGGCGTGGACTCGGGGACTAAACAGGGAGCGCTACAGCATGTGGCTAGCATGACCTAACATGTCTCTGAAGCTGGAGGGGGTCTTGACCTTTGCTCTCAGGCTCCAAAACTAGGAAGATGATAAAAAAAAGGAGTGGGGGGGGGTGACTTTGGATGGGGGGGGGGGTGGGGGTGGGGGGGGTAGGGCTCCTAAACAAGAGCTTCTGTTTCAGCCAGGCCAGGAATGTCAGCGCCATAAAAAGATGCCTAGAGAGAGACGAGCGAAAAAAAGAAAGAAAGAAGCGAGAGATAAACGCTGGAGGTTATTACTTTTCACATGTTGAAATCGTTAGGTTCCCACAGAGCATTCGCGCTCGTCCGTCCCTCCGTCCATCCCTCCGTCCATCCGTCCATCTCACAATCGAATCGTTCGTCTTTTCCACGTGCGAACTTTGGAACGGAGAGCAGGAGCGAAAAACATACCGTGATAAATCATCGGGGCGAGATGACTGTGACCAATGGGCTTTAACAAGGGAGAATCTTGGGCTGTAACAGATTTGCTTTGTCCCCCCCCCCCTCCTTTCTCACCATAATGCAGTGTTTATGGCATTTTTTCCTTTCTTTTTTTTCTTTCTTTCTTTCTTTTTTTTTTTTTTTTAACCCCGAGGACTGCAGTCATGCGATCGGGCTGTAAATTTCTCCAGCAGGTCTGCCACAGGGTGGAAGCCTTGTGACCGTGGCGCTATAAGCAGTGGTGAACAGTCGCAGCACAGGGTGCGGGGGGGCTGGGGGTTGGGGGGGGTCACAGGGGGGGGGTCACAGGTCTGCTGATAACCTTGTGTTTTTCCCCATCACCGTCGGAAAAAGGGGGGGCGAGGACCGGACCGTGCCGCGGCGTGACGGTACACTCTTTGCGGCTTTGGTAGTGTCGTCTCAGAGTCCATCAGGCCGAGAACAGGAAATGACTTCGGACAATGGGTTTTTTTTTTTTCCCTGAATATAATAATAATAATAATAATAATAATAATAATAATATAATAATGAGAACCATGACTGAGGACCCCAGTGATGATGATGATGATGATTCATTGCACACACACACAACACACACACACACACACAATGATTCGATTTGTTACGGAGGCGTGTTCGCGACACCCGGGATTCGGGATGAAGAGCAAAAATTCGTCCGCGTCCTTGCGATCAGGGTTGGACCGCTGTGGACCGAGCGAGCGCGGGGCGAGGCGGAATTCCCTGCAGTTAAATTCTCAGACGGTGGTCTTTAACGCAAAACGTTTCTTCCCTCCCTCGCTCCTGCTCCCTCTCAATCCCAATAAACCCCCCCCCCCCCCCCCAAAAAAAAAAAACCTCTGACCACCGGGTGACCTTTCGCCGTTCTCCCCCCCCCCCTTTTTTTTTTCCATTGCTCCTGCCTTGCTATGTTCTCTCTGTCTTTTCCGTACTGGTGAGGCTGGTGGGGGCCAGCAGCTGTGGGAGAGACGAAGGGGTTTTGGGTGGGGGGGGCGGAGGTCAGATAGGTCACGGTACTGGTAAAGTCATCATGGAGGCTCCGATGTGGGGCATCGTTTCCCCCCTTCAAAGGCAGACCTGACGTCCACAGGGGCCGACCCGATGGCCCCGCCGTTCCCCAGCGTTCAAGGGTCGCGACGGACGAGGGGTTAATAAAGTAATACCAGGTGTTGACCAGAGAAATCCCACCAAAAAAAACCCGGGGGGCCTCCTTTTCCCAAACCAAGCCGGGCCTCGTGCGAAAAAATACGACTCGCATTCCACTTACGCCAGTGGCGGCTCATCGATCCGGCGTACTGGGCTTTAGTGATGGGGGGGGGGGGGGGGGCGAAGAAGAGGAGGCGAAGGGGTTAAAAGCAAAGCAAAGCAAAGCAAAGCAAAGCAAAAAAAACGCCGTATTACGGAGCACACGGTTTCGAGCCCAGCTGAGGAGAAACACAAACAGAGATGACGGGTACAATGGTTTCGGGAAGGATGGGGTTGGGGGTTGGGGGGTGGGTTCTAATCCCAAAAACAAAGACTATAAAGGTGACCCTTTGAATGGTCGTGAAGATCAAACCTGTCGGATGGAAGTCAGTGTGGCGAAGGCAAATTGCCTCTGACAATGAGAGAAGTGCAAACAGAGGGATGCTGTCAGATGATGATCCTCCAACTGATGTCGTTTCGGTGACCGGTGTGAAAACTCCACCCCCCCCCTCCCCCCTCGGAAATAATACAGTGTATTGGAAGTCCCAATTAACACCAATTAACGTCAATGACAAGCAGGAGGCCATTAGTCCGGCTAATCCGTGGTTTACACTTTCCTCCTGGAACCACGCTGGCCAATTCTCACCCCAATCACGGAAAGGACGTGTTGTTCAATAGACCAACATCAAAGCTGTGCGCTTCCACAAAGTGTCCCATTAGTTAGCGAGCGGCCAAAAAAAATACATGGGCCCCGAGATTCGTCACCAGTTAATGACCTGTAGCCGCGTAAAGAGCAGACGGCCAATGAAAGAGACTGAACGACGCAATACTGTAAAACGCCTCGTTATTACAGGCTGCACGCATGCGCTACACGTGTATGTGTGGTGTGTGTGTGTGTGTGTGTGTGTGTGTGTGTGTGAATGCATTGACTGAGGAAAGTCTAAATGGTGAGGAATCACCGATCAAGGATGCACTAGCGCCCCCCCCCTCCCTCAAGGATTAAAGTCTGAACAATGCGTCTTAACCCACGAGTTAAATGTAAAAGTATTAGCATTTAGCATCACAATGTAACGATATCGTTAGCAAGACACAAGCAAGGAAAAGTTCGGGGGAAAAAAAAAACACGGAAAAAAAAACAAAAAGTGAGGTTAGGGCAGGGGGCGGAGCCGGGCATGTAGCTTTTCATTCGGTTAATTTAGTGTGAAATCCTATAAAACCACCATCACTCATTTATAATTCTCCCCGAGTTCAGCTTCGGGGTTTCCTGTGTGTAAAGTCCCGTTTCCTTCAAAACACGCAAAGACCTTTTACGACTCAAAATGACGGATTTATGAACCCTTTATTAATAATGATAAAAGGCCTACATCGTAGCACACTTTCTTTTTCCCGGAATCATCGTGCAGATTCTTGGTGGAAAAAAAGTTAGTGGACTGCGTGATACGAAACAAACAAACAAACAAACAAATACATAAATAAACGTATGATTGGCTGAAATAGCCGCTCGTTTTGTGCAGTGTTTACAACATCGCCTGGTCACGGGACAAGTTTGCGTGGAAAGGTTAAGGTGTATTGTGAATACGTGAAAAAAAAGACGGTAAAAAAAAAAGACGGTGAAAAAAAAAGACGGTGAAAAAAAAGACGGTGAAAAAAAAAGACGGTGAAAAAAAAAGACGGTGAAAAAAAAAACGGTGAAAAAAAAAGACGGTGAAAAAAAACTGAAAAAAAAAAGACGGTGAAAAAAAAAGACGGTGAAAAAAAAAAGACGGTGAAAAAAAAAGACGGTGAAAAAAAAAGACGGTGAAAAAAAAAGACGAAAAAAAAAAGACGGTAAAAAAAAAAGACGGTAAAAAAATTCGTAAAAAAAAAAGACGGTAAAAAAAAAAGACGGTAAAAAAAAAAGACGGTAAAAAAAAAAGACGGTAAAAAAAAACGGTAAAAAAATTCGGTAAAAAAAAAAAAAAAAAAAGACGGTAAAAAAAAAAGACGGTAAAAAAAAAATGCGGTAAAAAAAAGACGGTAAAAAAAAAAAGACGGTAAAAAAAAAAGACGGTAAAAAAAAAAGACGGTTCGGTAAAAAAAAGACGGTAAAAAAAAAAAACTGAAAAAAAAAGACGGTAAAAAATTCGTTTAAAAAAAAAAAGAAAAAAAAAAAACGGTAAAAAAAAAAAAAAAAAAAGACGGAAAAAAAGACTTCGTTTAAAAAAAGACGGTAAAAAAAAAGACGGTAAAATTGTTAAAAAAAAAAAACAACAAAAAAAAAAAAAAAAAAAACACCTTTTTCAGCTTGGAGTGAAACCTCAGAAGTCTCCATGCAGAAAAAGCTGTTGGGACAAGCTCACACACATATACAGGCACCTATCCCTTTAGGGGCAGATCCCTCAAACCCGACCCCCCCCCCCCCCCCCCCCCCCACACACACACACACACACACCCACCACAATCTGCCCCCCCAAACCGTTGCCGAAATCTGATCTGCCCGGCATGCAGCTTGGAATTCTTCAATCGCCCTGACATTTGACCTCTGGCCTTTTTGGCAGCACAGAGAAGAGAAGATGAAGTGTCCGAGCCTCTCTTTCTCCAACACAAAAATCTCCTGTTCTTGTGAAACCCTCCCCTCCTAACGCACCCACACCACACACACACCACACACCACACACACACACACCACACACACACTCTCTCTCTCCGGACCTTATGCCTACCCATCTGACCCTTTCCTACCCATGTACACCCTGCTGGATCCTGTGAGACTCGCACAGCATAATTACTCATAATATCTGGGTAATAGTCTGTGACATCAAAACCAAGGGAGCACTTTAAAATCACCCCCCCCCCCGGGCCATTCCAACCCCCCACCCCACCTCGATCGCCCCGCCACCGCCACCCCCGCGATCCTATTCAGCCGCCCGCTGCCCGGCGCAAGTTAAAAGCCTCTTAAAGCGCTTTATGAACCGTCGGACGATTACTTCCCGCGCACGCCGCGCCACTCTGTCATTTTCCTCTTTGATTGCGAGATTACAATGTCATATGTGTTCCGTCGGCCCTGAAAAGGCCTGTTGTACACGACTCGCACAAGTTCCCGCTTAAGCCACCGCCGCGCCTCGCCGCGTTTTTTCCCTTTCTTTATTCAAAATTCCATTCATGTCCTCGACAACGCATCGCCTGTTGAGGACGTGTCGGGCGACTTGATATACTGCGTCATCGCGTCGCGGTGGCCCTTCTGGAGGCTTCTTCCCCCCTGTGTCGCTTGGAATTGTCACGGTCAGGACCTTCCGCTGGATTTCGGCGGCGTGTACATAATTATTTATTTATTTATTTATTTTTTTTTATCGATGAGCGATACCAGAAAACGTCTTTTCTTTCTTTCTTTTTTTCTTTTGCGAAAAGGGACCACACCATGTGTTTCGACTTGTCCTTTCAAGCCAGGTACCGCGGCGTGCCGGAGTGGTGACTGTGGAAAATGGACGAGGGAAAGGCCCCCGTGATCCTCTCCTCTTAAACCCCCGGCGTGTCCGATTGGATAAAGACGGCCATTTCTACGCCCCGGCGCTTAACGGAGCCGCGGTCTGAAAGGAGGCTCTGAGTCGAACCTCAGTGGGCCGTTGCGGATGCGGCCTCGAGGCAGGGAAAAAAAAAAAAAAGTCCTAGGAACTTCTTTAGTGCCAAAAACACACACACCACACACACACACACACACACACACACACACACAGAAATACAGCTGGCCGGACGCACACGCATTGTCAAATTGGCATAACGTGATTGCTGCGTAGGAGTGGAGGGTGTGTGGAGGTAGGACGGGGCCGAGCCCGAGTCCGTGTCTCCTAACAATAGGAGAGTCAGGTTCTTGCCTGACGCCCTCCCAGGGGAATCCTGGGAAAAAGAGCCGGGGAAAGGGGAAGCCTGTGCATCTGCCTCCCGCCCGCCTGGAGGGAGAGCAGCGCGGCATTCCATCAGAGAAGAGAAGGGCGGCTTTATGAAGCCATCCATCAAGCGCATCAATGGTGCGGCGGCCCAAAACAGCCACCCTAGGAGCTGCTGAATGGGAGTGGGCGGAGCGCGGAGCCGCGGCGGGGCTAGCCCTGCCGCTAACGCTGTGATCTTTCACTCCGGGCGCGCGAGGCGGCAGCCGGGGAAAGTGACTCGCCTCCGCCTGCGCGGCCTCCGTACGTGCGCTTTAAAGCACAAGGCTTCCCGGGATACGACTTTAGCCAAGCGATAACCACACACACACACACACACACACACACACACACACGGCGCCCTGATAGCCTTTCTTCTTTCCATTCGGCATTTTTGTCTCTGTACTCATTAACAAGCTCTGTGTAACGCTCACTTCGTCCTCAATTTGTCATCCAGTTATTCATCTACTAAAGACTCCCATTAATGATAAACGCCAGAAGGACACGAGTTCTCCGATGTATTCTTCCCGCGGCGAAACCCGACGCACCCGCGGGGACTTCACAACCTCGCGGTTTTTTTGATGACTCGAGATTTTTTTTTAAAACGAACCCCAGGTTTTCGACTCCCCCGCTTTATTGCGCTCCTCAGACGGCCGGAGAGCGCCAGCGCCCGAGCGAGAGAAAAAAAAAGCCCTCTAATGGAGTCACTAATTGTCCAAATAGGTTTACGGCCCATTCAGGTGGAGCTGGAAAGTGTTACGTTGTCACAAAACCCAATGTGAGTCTGTAAGATTCCCAGCACAGACAGATTAGGAGACCTTTTCTTGACCTTTGCATTTTATTTGAGTGGGGGGGGGGGTAAAAAACAGAGCATTTTTATGTATAACGTCTAAAAAGCTTTTATCGTTTATAATTGATTCATTCATTATATTTTTTGTATTCATTCATTAATTACATTTATTTATAATTAGGATTTCCCTCCTGAAGAGAAAATGCTTTTGATGCTTATTTTATACAATTTTTTTTTTATTATTTATGTAGGAAAAAGTATGAATTGCTTTCTATTCTGGAATTATTCTTTTATTCTTCTATTCTTTTCCTTTATATGATTATAAAAAATAAAAAAAAGGAATTTTTCCTTCCTTAAGAATTTCGTAAAAACTCTTATTTTTTAGAACTCTTTTACTTTTTTTTCACACTAAGAAATGAACGAAAGCAATCGGAAACTATAATTATTATACACTAAAAAGCACAATTATTATAAACGTTACAGGGTTTAATGCATTTGCAAGGAATCCGTTCCTAAACTTTCCAATATCCCATTCCAAGAATGCATATATTCCATATATAATATCTAAAACCTTATACGGGTTTACCGCGGGAGAGAAACATCCCCTGTAGTGAGTTAATATTCAGTGAAGGAAAGTGGACACAAGGTGAGTTAAACACTAACAGGTGGAGATTTAACCTGATCAATGTCCTGGTAAAAAAATTAAAAAGGCCGAACCTGCACAAGTCGCTTCGGGGGACGAAATCTGGCAGAATCAAATGCGTAGACGTGTCCTGTAACACCGCACGGCGCTTTATTCCACTTTTACCGCCGCAGTGTATTTATTTTTGTATCGACTTTATTTAAAGAATGATTAGAGTTACATTTCTATCAAAGTCATGATCGTTTGATAAATCGTAAAAAATAAAAATCGCTGGAGATTAAAACTCGTTAACAGACGCGACATTCCGATCGGCGATGTTACGAACGCGCCGGCGGGAAATTCAGCGCGCTCTTATCAGCCGGCCGCGGAGTGAAAGTCGCTCTGTAATCCGTCAAGTAATCGTTCACAAGATCAAAGCTAGCGAATGAAAACTAACCGAACCGCCTGTTCACCCCTGTACTTATGCACGTCTGCGAGATGTGGGGGTTGTTTGTTTGTTTGTTTGTTTGTTTATTTTTGAGCAATTTCTAAAATTGGACTATTAAATGTTATTAAGCGCGTATAAACTCTAAATGAGATTGAATCCTTAAACAATGGGATGCTTGAAGTGCCGAGCTCCGTGCCTTGAGGAGAGGCTTAAAACGAGTGAATTCGCTCCTTTTTTAAGGAAAAAGAGAGCTGACTCCCCCCCCCCCCCCCCACGACACACACACAACACACACACACACACACACCCCACAAAAGACAGAAAGGGAAAACAAAGACCGGTAAAAAGGATGAGCCGGGAGAAAGAAATTTGGAACATGTCCGAAATGAAAGAAAAAAAGACTAAAAGATTAAAAAAAACAACAACACAAAACAAAGAAAAAAAAGAAAAAAACCAGCCCCAAATGCTCCAATGCCAACCACCCATCCCCACTGCTGACTGCCCCACCCCCAACCACCCCCCACACCCCCCCCCCCCCCCTGCCCCCCCCCCCCCACACACACACAACAACAACCCCAGATGGAGAGGGGGAAAAAAAGCCGTCTGGATGAGCCGTCGAGAAAGAAGGAACAATAAGAGATGAAATAAAACTAACAACAACAACAACACACAAAAAAAAGCCCCAAAGGATCCAATGCCAGCGCCCATCCCACTGCTGACTGCAGTTTCAGCCCACCCCCCCCCCTCCCGATCCCCCCCCCCCACCACATTCCTCCTCCTCCTCCTCTTCACCTCTGCCTTTTCAGCGCAGGACAATGCAGCAGGCCGTGTTTTAGCCCTTAAAGGCCCTAAAGAGTCGGCCCTCCTCTCCGTCCTGCGACAATAGCCGCCCCGCTGAGGGCTTTCTTCATTTAACCTTCCTAATGACAGGTTTCATCCTCTTTCACCCGAGTTAAAGGAGGAGAAGCTTCTACCCACACCATCTTTCTCCGACTCCCTCTTTCACGCCTTCTTTTGCGTCGGATCTTTTAAAAAAAAAAAAAAAAAAAAAAAAAAGAGAGAGAGAGAGAGGAAAATGCTGGCTCATGGGTTCGAAGTGACGGCTCCTTTACAGTAAATGACTTAGTCGGTACTTCCTGTCCTCTATCTCATCCCCCCCCCCCCCCCCACACACACCCCTCACGCATCCTCCTACAGAAACTGCATCCGTTCCAAAAGTTCGTATTTCATTTTCCGAAAAAAAAATGAAAAGAAAATAATTAATTAAATAAATAAATAAAGGCAGGTTTTTCTTTATCCTCGCTAATCAGCGATAAACGTCCGTTTTCTGCGTGGAGAAATAACGCGTATTGATTTAAGACAGGTTTAATGTTAGAAGCCACGTCATGTGACATCCTCGAACCCGTTCGTGCCCCCCACCGCGATTTCTGGGCTCGGTAAAAGGATTGTCGCTTCCTGCTCTTTCATCCCCCCCCCCCCCCCGCGCCCCCGGCATGGTTCAGTGTGTTCAGGTTGTGCGCGGGGAGACGCCGTACCTCAGACCCGACTTTCCTCTTGCGTAAGAAGTCAACGTGTCAATCACAAAAAGCTTCGCACCTTTTTCACCCCCCCCACCACCCTGCCACAAACCCCCCCCCCCCCGAACGCTTCACTCATCACCTCCTGAGTGAAACTGGCACCCACTGAAGCAATTAAGCAAACACGGTGTTGACATCTGACATTCGGGGTCGCCTCGTCTATCCGCCCCATCCTGTGCATATGTAAATCCCCCCCCCCCCCCCCCCCCCCCCCCCCCCCCCCCCCCCCCCCCCCCCCCCACCCCCCCCCCCCCCCCCCCCACACACACACACACCCCTCTGTACGGGGTCCTTTAGGAGATGATACAGTAGGAATATTCACACTCGTGATGATGCAACTTTTTCCCCGAGACAGGATCACGGAGAGATGGAGAAAGGATGGCAAGATCAGCGCCGCAGAGGATCCAGGCCGTGTGTGTGTGTGTGTGTGTGTGTGTGTGTGTGTGAGGGGGATTTTACGGTTGACCTTCTCCTCACGCTCTCATGAGTCTCTTCACCTCATGTCGATTCTCTTGACCTACTTGGTCGTGCTGGAGCAAGGCACTTAACGCCGAAAGATGTCATTCCACAGCGCTCTCTCTCTCTCTCTATCATTCTCTCACTCTCTCTGTCTCTCACTCTCTCTCTCCTTCTCTCTGTCTCTCACTCTCTCTCTCAGTCTCTCTCGCTTTCATTCTCTCTCTCTTTCATTCTCTGTCTCTCTCTCTTTCATTCTCTCTGTCTCTCTCACCCTCTCTCACTCTCTCTCTCCTTCTCTCTGTCTCTCACTCTCTCTCTCAGTCTCTCTCTTGCTTTCATTCTCTCTCTCTCTCTTCTCTTCTCTCTCGTCCTCTCACTCTCTCTCTCAGTCTCTCTCTCACCCTCTCTCTCTCTCTGTCTCTCACTCTCTCTTTCATTCTCTCTCTCTCATTCTCTGTCTCTCACTCTCTCGCTCTTCTCTCTCGCTCTCTCTCATTCTCTCTGTCTCACTCACTCACTCTCTCTCTCTCTCTCTCTCTCTATCTCTCGCTCTAATCTGCCGACTCAGGGATTGGTTTAAGTTTGGTAAATATAAAAAAAACAGAAATAAAAGAAGGAGAAACAGGAAGTTGGGAAAGTGGCGTAAATAAGAGGAAGCAAAATCAGTATTTTGTTAAATCAGGAATCGATAACGGTGGAAAAGTTTCCTTTTTTCCCTTCCAAATCAATTTACACGTAAATTAGATATTCATTTAATTTGATTTTTATTAATTTATTTTATTTTATTTATTTTTTGAATAATTAGGAATTAATTTTAGAATGAATCGTATAGAATTCTTTTGGGTTTTTTTTTAAACATTACCTGTTCCATTTATTCATTCATTTATTTTATTCAGTGGACGAAAAAGGAATGCAAAATATAGTGGGTTTATATATATATATATATTTTGGTAAATAAATAAATAATGAATAATAAATAATAATTTTAAAAATAGTTCTAACCCTGATACATAATTTAAAAATAAATAAATAAAGTAAATAAACCATTCTCTCTCTCTCTATATATATATATATGTGCTGTATATTTCTTCAAAACATGTTTTTCTACCCACAATGCCTTGCTTCGTGTAGGTGATTACGGCGAGGACACACACTTTTGCGGTCGTTTTGCTCGACTTTAGTGCAAACTGTTACAAATCCGTTCCTGCTGCAGGATTCGGGACGTTTTCCGCACAAACGAGTCCAAACAAAGAGGATGTGAGAGTGTGTGTGTGTGTGTGTGAGAGGAAGTGTCCGAGGTGTGTGTGTGTGTGTGTCTCTGAGAAAGCTTGTTGGTGTGTTTTGTAAACAGTCGCTGCCTGACCCCCCCCGAGATTCCTGATGCGAGTGTGAATGGATCGGGAGAAGCGCAGGAGCGCCGGAGCGCGGCGACGCGGTGCCTGGTTACCGCGGCGTGAATGCCGGAGAGGAAGCGCGCGACAGCGGCCTCCGGGGAAGGAAAGAGTCGAGACGTCGCTGTGTTTTTTTTTTGTGGAGAGCGGGATTTCGCCACGTACGGATTTTGACCGGGATTCTTGGCTCCCGGGACGATGTTTAACAAAAATTCAGACGAATCACGGGTTTAACGTCTTACGTTATGGTTTCCATAGTAACAGTGGGTTAACGGGTGAAAGGAGTCTCCGGTTTCAGGACTTTTTTTTTGGCTTATGTGAGGAAATAAAGTTTCAAAACTAGTTCTGTAACACACCACCAGATGGCAGCACGAGGCTGCACGCACAGTCACATGCGTCACCAAGCTTCAACAACACTACTACGACACAGAGCGTGTGTGTGTGTGTGTGTGTGTGTGTGTGTGCATGGAAAGATCTCATGCCGGACTCCGCCCTCGTCTAGAAGATCAAGATGCGGCTTAAAAGACGTAATTTTAATATTTAAGCTATTTAGCAGAAACCCTTATATAGAGCGACTTACATCAGACTCCACTAGTGGCAGCTTGGTGGTGGTGATGATGGTGGTGGGATTAGAACCTGCGATCTACTGATCCAGCGGTCACTGCTTTAACCACCGGAGCGAATCGCAGAAGGTGTTTGACGTAAAAAAGCAAGAAAAGGGATTGGTATCGTCACCTTTTCATTCATTCATCTTCTATCGCTTTATCCGATCTTCCCTCGGGTCACGGGGAGTCTGTGTCTATCTCAGGCGTCTATGGGTATTAAGGCAGGATACACCCTGGATGGAATGCCAACCCATCACACACACACACACACACACACACACACACACACACACATTCATACACTAGGGACAATTTTCCAAGGTGCCAATCAACCTACCGTGCATGTTTATGGACCGGGGGGGGAAACCGGAGAACCCGGAGAAAAACCCCCTGAGGCACGGGGAGAACATGCACAAACTCCACACACACACATGGCCGAGACGGGATTCGAACCCGGACCCTGGCGGTGTGTGAGGCGCGAACGTGATAAACACTAAACCACCGTGTCCCAGTATCGGCACCTTTTATACCTAAAATCAGAATGGAAGGTGTGGTCCGGTGGATCGGGAGTGGGCGGGGCTACAAACAAAAAACCCTGCAGCGACGAGGATGTGTAGAAATGGACATCTTAAGTGAAATCACATGAGCTTCATGTTCGCAAACACAACATGTGTGCGTGTGTGTCGACTCAGTCAGGGGTCACTGCATCGCCCTGCACTCGGGATCTGTCTTCTCTCAGACGTCTGATGGACGGCGAGCTCCGGTGACGAGCATGAGGGGAGGAGAGAAAAAAAAAAAGAAGAACAGATCATCGAACAGATGCGAATCATTTAGCTGAATCGTTGCTTGACTGAAGGAACGGGCGATAATCCCGCGCTGGATTTCATACGCCCGGCAGGAAGCGCGTAATCCCAAAACACGCCGGTCTCGGACCACACCCGGGAAAAAACCCCCCCCCAAAAAAACGGCGTAAACCCTCAGACGACCTCGTCTTTCTTCCGAGCCGATGTTTTATTTGCCTCCTAATCGGCGTATTAAAGGCGTTCTTTGGTTTCCCCGCGCCCCTCTCAAAAGCCTCGTTTCAAAGGCCTAATGAAAATAAACTGGAGGGCCCCCGACGCTTTATTTTGAAAGGGAACACAGCGGCGGCGGGTTCAGGGCGAGGTGGGAAAAACAGGGGGGCATCTGGAACAAAGACCAGAAGAGTGCGAGGTCAAACAGCCCGCTGTCCGCACCGTCTCCGGCAGACGCGGCGTGGGAGGAGAGCGATGGTGCTTATATAATCGCCGGTCCGCGCGCGTAGGATAGAATACATCACACGCGGCCTGACGCGGCAAACAATAGATTTTTTTTTTTTTTTTGGTCCTGCCGGCCAAAGTGGGCTCTTTTCAGCGCATCATGCATCTGGACTACAGAAGATTAAGCCCTGGTTTGTGGTCCAGATTTCAGGGAAGGGGGGCGACCTCTGACCCCACTGGCCGAGGCCGGGACGCAATCGGAAGGTGGTAAAGGTGAAGCAGGACTTATTGATATACATATTTACATATTTTTGTGTTGGGAATTTGTTAAAACTGTTAATTAGAAAAAAAAAAAAAAAAAGCGCATTTTCATTAAATAAATAAATAAATAAACAAATAAACCCTTATCCACATAAACATCTCCATCCGGATAGAGTGAATGTGATTGGATGAGACATATAAACATATACCATTCCGACACGGCGTATATACTCTCGTGTGTGTGTATATATATATATATATATATATAATATATATATATATATATATATGTGTGTGTGTGTGTGTGTGTGAGACGGAATGAGTGTATGAGAGTGTATTTCGGAGAGTAAGTCTATAAGATTTTATGAGGTTTTGTACGGTGTTGTACGGTGTTGTGTGTGGTGTGTGTGTGTGAGAGTGAGAGAGAGAAAGAGAGAGAGAGAGAGAGCTTAGATGTGTTGTGTAACAATTGTGTGTCTATGGGAGTGTATATGGTCTACACACACACACACACATTATATATATATATATATTATATATATATATATATATATATATATATATATATATATATATATACACACACACACCCACACACACACATGAGAGTATATATGAGACAATATCAAAAAGTTTGAAGAGTAGCTGTGTAACACACCAACAGATGGCAGCACAAGGCTGCACGCACAGTCACAGGGAGCACCGACCTTCATAAGTGTGTGTGTTACCACGACAAACGTGAAATAAATAAGTGTGTATGGAAGCGTATATGAGTGTGTGACTGTACAGGAGTTGTGAGTGTGTGTGTCAGAGAGTGATCCACGTGCCCTCCATCACACACACACACACACACACACACCGCTGTACCCCAAACAAGGTACGCTTGTGCCGTGTGACTCTTTCTTCCTCCACCTGTGTGGACTTTGCTCCTAATCCGCTCTGATCCTCTCTCCGCTTTGAATACTCGGACTACCGAGTGTAACTAATTCTCCCACACAAGGATATTGTCTCTCTCTCCCTTTCGCCTTTTGTCTTCCTCTCCGCGGCCTCTCATTCAGGAGTCGTGTTCGTTAGCCGAACAGCCGGAGCGGGAGAAAGCCTGCCAGTCGAAAGGACTTAATGAGCTGTTTCCATCACCTTAAATCCGATTGTTTCCTTTAAAACAGATAAACAACTATTCTGGTGAGTAAAGCCGTCTCCACACACACACACACACACACACACACACACACTTCATTTATTCATTCATCTTCTACCGCATTGTCTATGGGCATTAATGGAGGATACACCCTGGATGGAATACCAACCCATCACAGGACACACACACACACACACACACATTCATACACTAGGGACAATTTTCCAAGGTGCCAATCAACCTACCGTGCATGTTTTTGGACCGGGGGAGGAAACCGGAGAACCCGGAGAAAAACCCCCTGAGGCACGGGGAGAACATGAACAAACTCCACACACACATGGCCGAGACGGGATTCGAACCCGGACCCTGGCGGTGTGAGGCAAAACCACCGTGGTCCCTCACACACACACTTCCCCTGTGAATTCTGCTGTCGGGAACGTAATTCTTTCCATTCACAGTGAACACGTCTCGCGCAGGTTCGCCTGAAAACAATCGTCGCAACAGGACGACGCCAAAAATCCACCCGCAATCCGGATCATATATAGACGAAATCCACCCGCAATCCGGATCATATATAGACAAAATCCACCCGCAATCTGGATCATATATAGACAAAATCCACCCGCAATCCGGAGCGAAACTGCTTTAGCAATTAAGATCCCCGTCGCGGAGAACGTCCGGTTTACGATCGTGCCAAATGTTAAAGCCATTGGCTCGCCCCCGGTACATGAGCAGCACATGTGACCGAGGAAAGTTACAGACGTCAATTCCGTGGAGACGGCCCGGGACCCTAGAGGCGCTTTTTTCAGACAGCCATTTGGTGCCCCCCCCCCCCCCCCTACAAACCTCCCCCCCCACCAATCCCTCAAGTCCCTAACCTTTTGACTCCTGAACCTGGAGGTCAGAGATGCTTAGGGATCTTAGGGATCTGTAAATCAGGGCGCTCACGGGAACGGCACGCCGGCCAGGATCCCAGCCCTGGCACGCCGTCACTCGGGCCCGCTCTGACGCACCCGCGGCCCGGGTTCCCATCCACACAAACTGCCTTTCATTTATAGGATCCTTACAGGGCAAAGAGAACGAGCTCACACACACACACACACACACACACACACACACACACACGGAAGCTTTTAGTACCGCTGAAGCTCTCGCACAACACGTACATTCTTATAGGGTTCAATGCTGAGGCATTTTTAACGCCTTTACCAGAGTGTGTGTGTGTGTGTGTGTGTGTCCACCCTTAAAATGTTCAAATAAATACAAACATATAAACAAACAAAAATAAAATGAGGCACTATTGTTGGAAAATAGTTGCCGGGTGGACGACCTGCTAACTAATTAAATGAATGAGCGAATGTTTATTTATTAACTAATTAATGAATAAATGAGGCTCCGCCTCGGCCCCCCAGAGTGACCCCCTCCCCCCATAAAACCCCCCCCCCCCCCATCCCCTGTCCGTCTGCGAGGGTCCATCACGGCAGTAAAATCGCTCCACCTGTGTTTAAAGCTCTGGATTCTGTCACCCAGATGGAGGCTTCACAAAGCACCTGGACGACAACCACACAAATCAGAGCGATTTTGTTTGAAGGGGGAGTGAAGCGTGTGCTCATGGTTCCCTGCTTTGACCTGTCAGTTCGGCCCTGGGCTCTCTCTCTATCTTTCTCTTTCTCCCTCCCTCTCTCTCCGTCTGACAGTAACGAACAAAGCCATAAAACGGTCACAAGAGCGTTTTTGCGAGCCGGACCACCGCGCCACTTGTTATTCTCCGGTCCTGAGAGACGAAACGTTCACGCGCTCTGGTTTTAAAGCTATTCGACGTTATTATAATTAACAAACGCACGTCGATTTCATTTTCCTCCGAACATTAAAAGCTATCCCGATACCTCGGGAGAACCACGTTATAAAGCAATAATCCGAATAAACAAAAACAGAAAGAATTCTTAATGAAAAAAAAAAAAAGTTCCAGATCGAATCTTTTAACGACGAACCAACATCACATAAATCCCTACACTTCCAGGACCTTCCACTAAGGTTAGCTGGTTAGCTCAGTGGTCTAAGGCGCTGGGCTGCTGATCGGAAGATCCGGGTTCGAGCCCCGGTATGGCCAAGCTGCCACCTTTGGGTCCTTGAGCAAGGCCCTTAAACCCTCCTGTGCTCCAGGGGGCGCCGTATCATGGCCGACCCTGCGCTCTGACCCCAAACTACCAACATCAAGCTGGGATATGCGAAGAAAAGAATATAACTGTGCTGTAATGTTTATGTGACCAATAAAGGATTATTATTATTATTATTATTATTATTATAACCAAGACGGTTTAGAGCGCGACACTGGCAATTTCTAGGTGGAGTTTTAGGAGGACCCAATTCGGACCCCATTAGGAGTTTCTAATAGAAAATAGTTTTACACACAATCAGCGCTCGCGGAAACGTCGCCACGGGCAGGATCCCGACACCCCTCTGCCCGCTGGGACGCACCGCGGCCTGGGATCCCATCACACACACACACACACACACACACACACACACACACACACACACACACACACGTTTCATTTATGGGGTCCTCCGGGGAAAGACTTCGTATACACACGATTCAGGTTCCCGATGCAGAGGAAAACGTCGGCGCTACAGCAAGGTGCTCAGAGAGTCACATGGACGAAGGGTTCGCTCGGGATACGCCCAATGAAATATTCCACCCCGGACGCTTTTCCGATACGCACAACTTAGCGGAAAGACTGTCAAAATACTCGTTCTACACAATAAAACCGTCCTCGTGGTGTTTTTTTTTTTGTTTACGCCGATTTCATCTGATAATTAACAGCTATTCGATTCCATAAAGGACTTCTGAAATAATCTCAAACGTCCTATCCGTTAAATGTCTCTCTTCCTTTCCGAATAAATATCGCGTGCAATTCAGTGACCAATCAGGAGACGTTTCACTTCCTACGGGTGGCTTTTAGACTGCAGGATTCCTGTTGGACTTGTTGGTCAATCCAACATCAGGAAATCTCTGTAGTGTTTATTGATTGGTCACGAAGATGAACCGGAGTCATTTTTTTGGAATAATGACGCAATGGCGCCCCCTGGCGGGATAAAAGAACGACAAACGGATTTTTAACCTATATAAGCGAATAGTTTAAAACGTGAATTAAAAAAGCAATATGACTTAAAACAAATACTGATTTACACAAACATAAAAGCGTTAATCATTTCTTTCAATAATTTTTGTTTTGTTCTCCGATAACTGCGATGGCGGATAATATTGTATATGCTCATTTTATTTACAGAGTTGGTAATAATTTATCACAGAAAGGGTTTAAAAAGAAATAAAAGCTGGAATTGACTTTAGATCTGGGACAAGACAGGCTTCGTTATATATCGTACACATCTGAAAATAAACACAAATATATTTCAATAGAGTTATTTTACAATAAAAACTGCCTGAAACTGATTTCCAATATTTTATATATCTGATGTAGGCAAGAAAATAAAAACAAAAACAACAGTGCGTACGAGATTTACGATTTTATTTACGTTCAAAATACAGCAATTCACGGGAACAAACATGAACAAACAACTCCAAAAGATGATGATTAATAAATTACAATAAATCTGTCAAAGGTTTTTTCCCCCACACGATCCGAATCCGATCAGTCGAGTCCCGATCCGAGTTTCTCCGCCACCCTTTGGTCGTGTTTGGATCCCCCGAGGCACGCCGGGCTCTTGGCCAGACTCGGGTCGTCGCTCCACTGCTCGGGCGTCTTGGCCTGGATGGCGAGAGCGTGAACGCTGGTGCTCAGCTCGTGACTCAGCGTCTCGTTGACCAGGCGGTGGCGCTGCAGCAGGGACATGCCCTCGAAACGAGAGCTCACCACCAACACCCTGAAGTGAGACTCGGAGCCCGGCGGCACAGCGTGCATGTGGCTCTCGTTCAGGACCTCCAGGTGCTTCGGCTCCAGAGCCCGAGTCAGTTTGGTGCGAATGGAGGCCTCGATTGGCCGAGCGGCAGCAGATTCCATGCGGCGAGATGAACACGACGTTGAGGAGGAGGAGGAACGGATGACGCGGACGACACGGGACAGCATCGGGGGGCCGAGGAGCGGGACGACGGCCACGGCAGGCCTGCGAGCACGGTTATAACTCTTTATAAAGACGTTACATTAACAAGAAGTCATTTTGCAAATCCACAATGCTGTTTAGATGCCTTCTGATCCTGGTGCAGTCGGATGTATCCCTCCTTCACTTCGCTTTTATTCTCATACCTAGTGATGAATCGTTCATAAACGATTCCTTTGTTCGTTCTGAGCGACACTTTAATGTGACTCTGAAGAACGAGCCGTGTCTAAATTTGTCTACTGGACGATCAGGAGCGAAACATCACGCGATCTCCGGCGGAACGGAGTCGTTTTTCCCCTATCAATCGACTTTTCAAGTCCGAATCGTTTGTTCTTTTATCACGCGACTCCCCATTAAAAAACATGCCATTTTATACATATGACTACATATTACGTTAATATTATATATTACGTCATATTTTGTTTTATGTCGACGTGTTTGGAATCCGCTTAAGGAAAATGTTCTTTATTTCTGCATCAAGAAACGAGAAAAAAAAAAAGTGATTCAAAAGAACCGATTCACCAAAATGATTCCCATCACTATTGCAAACCGGTTCAAATATGAAACGCTAAATGTTTGTTTTAATGACGTTTTTTTTTCTCTCCTCCTCTTCGGGCTGCTCCCGCTAGGGGGCGCCACAGCGGTTGTGATCCGCATATTTAGTTTGGCGCATTATTTTATTTTTTTTTTTTTTTACGCTGGATTCACTTCGTAACGCAAATCTTCCCATTAACGACCCCCTTAATGACTGTGCTAGCAATGACCACCTTATGACGTCACGGGGGACACAAGAAAACCACAAGCAGGTTATTAAAAGAAAAACAACACAAATATAAACAGACTGCGTGTCCGGATGGAGTTTTCCTGTCATTTCAGCACATTTTGATGTTGTTGTTGTTTATTTAATTTCTTAATTGTTAAAATAAAGGAATGAAGACAATCTCACCTTACAGCAAACACACACCGCTTCTGACCGACACACAACACAACACACACACACACTGATAAATAGTGTTTCCGGTTGTAACACACACACACACACACACACACACACACACACACACAACACACACACACACACACACACACACACACACCCACACCACACACACACACACACACACACACACACACACACACACACACACACACACACACACACACACACACACACACAACACACACACACACACAACGTGGTTTGGTCTTCTTCGTTCCTGCGGCGGCAAAATACAACAATACCGCCGCCTAGTGGTAGTAAAAGGGAACCGCCCCATAACATTCTTTATGAAATCCTCATTTCTCATGAAATTCGGGATTATTATTACAAATATTTTGGCATTCTTGGTTAATTATAACATGTAAACATGTTATAGTTTATATATAGCGCTATACGAGTTGTTATCTTAATATCTATTTTTTTGTTTGTTTTTTTATTATTAATAATACAAAAAATGTATATAATGAAACAGAATATCTAGTCGGTGAAACAATCCCGGATTCTTCTATATTTATCAAATGTTTTATATATACATACATTTAACTGTCCTATAATATAATATAATATAATATTTAAGTATACGGTGGTTTAGTGGTTAGCACGTTCGCCTCACACCGCCAGGGTCCGGGTTCGATTCCCGTCTCGGCCATGTGTGTGTGTGTGTGTGTGTGTGTGTGTGTGTGTGTGTGTGTGTGTGGAGTTCGTGCATGTTCTTCCCGTGTCTCAGGGTTTTTTTCTCCGGGTTCCAGAAAAATTGTCCCGTGTATGTGTGTGTGTGTGTGTGTACCCTGTGATGGGTTGGCATTCCATCCAGGGTGTATCCTGCCTTAATGCCCATAGACGCCTGAGATAGACACAAACTCGAGGGAAGATCGGATAAAGCGATAGAAGATGAATGAATGAATGAAAGCAATACTTTCTTTTCCTTAATAAAATCATGAAACTTACCAGGTTGTAAATTGCATATCTGTCCACTTTGGTGTTTTTTCTTACCTCAGATTCCTTGTTGTTGCTCAGCAGGAGTGAAACCATGATGAATCTTTTCTCGTCTCGTCTCTGATTGGCTGATTGGATCATTACACGGCGCACATGTTGCTAATTACGGTTTCCTTCCATATCCTGAACTACATTAAATCTCGTTCTATTCGTTTAGAACACATGTGTCAAACTCGGTTCCTGGAGGGCCGCAGCCCTGCAGAGTTTTATTCCAACCCTGCTCCAATATACATACCATTCATTCATTCATTCATTTTCTACTGCTTTATCCGATCTTCCCTCGGGTCACGGGGAGTCTGTGCCTATCTCAGGCATCTATTAAGGCAGGATACACCCTGGATGGAATGCCAACCCATCGCAGGGCACACACACACACACACACATTCATAAACTAGGGACAATTTTCCAAGGTGCCAATCAACCTACCAGTGCATGTTTTTGGACCGGGGGAAACCAGAGAACCCGGAGAAAAAAAACCCCCTGAGGCACGGGGAGAACATGCACAAACTCCACACACACATGGCCGAGACGGGAATCGAACCCGGAGCCCGCTATACATACCATGTAGTTTTCAAATAAGCCTTAATGACTTGATTAGTTGGATCAGGTGTGTTTTAATTATGGTTGAAGCTAAAACTCTGCCCTTCTAGAACTTAATATTTGAGAGCTTCCTCAAAGTGTGCTAAGAATTTCTCCTACCTTCCTTCATCTTCTGCTAATAAATATGATTTTGTGGGAAAATATTTTTACTAGCCTTTTTTTGTTGTTGTTGTAATTTGCTCCAAACCAGCGGGTGTCAAACTAACTTAACTAAACTCAAGCATAATTAAAAACACCTGATCCAAATAATCAAGTCATTAAGGCTTATTTGAAAACTACATGGTGTCTATGTTGGAGCAGGGTTGGAACTAAACACCGCAGGGCTGCGACCCTCCAGGAATGGAGTTTGACACCCCTGATTTAACGTCTTGTGCACTCCTTTAAACCTTTTAATTAAAAATGACGCCTTTCTTTTGGAGTCTGACGCATTTTATTCAACTCAATAACTGCAATGCAAATCATTTTCTCTCCATGACATTGGTTTATTTTTCATACGCACGTTTTTATTTCCAACGACAGGCCGGGAATGAAGTGCGAGGTTGCAGTAAAATCCCCCCCCCCCCCCCCAAAAAAGTCTCTTTCCTTTAAACCCCACCCCAAACACACACACACAAACACACACACACACACACACAGAAATACACAACCATTTTGGCGTCTCGTTGAATCTCCATAATAAATAATATCACGTCATTCCAAAGAAATCCGGCACGAAATGAACGACGTACACCAGCACTCCATATCTCAGGTTTTTTTTTTGTTTGTTTGTTTGTTTTTTTTTCATCCCCACGATTTTTTTTTATTATTATAGTTGCACATATTTATACTTTTACATACAAACGACTACAACCTCTACAGCACAGTACAATGATAAGGTGATAAACTCCGTCACATTGAAATCATGGCGATACATCTGAATTCGACAAAAGCATCAGAAAAGACCTGTGGTATATCTGGAGAACGAGTAGACACTGGCCTTGTACAGGCGAGATTTTATACAGCAATATATCTATATATATATATATATTTATTTTATTTGATATATATATATTTTTCAAAATGTTTTCATCACTACGTATCTCATCTCATGTTAGTTTCAGTGTGCTTTCATTATCCCAATAATGCGTAGGAAGAGGAAGGGGGCGGGGGGAAGGGGGAAGGGGGCGGAGCCAAGAAACACACCAGTCACTTATTGCTTTGATTTCTTTTTGCACACACGATCGACTGCGACAAAAGTTTGTTTTTTTTTTGTTTGTTTGTTTGTTTGTTTTTCTTTTCGGAAAAATACAAAAAGACCCTGTAACAAAAGACGTCCAAAAACGAAACAAAAACAAACAAAACAACCTGAACGGGCAAAATTCACAAATTATATATATATATATATATATATCTATATATATATATATATATATATATATATATATATATATATATATATCGATATATATATATCATATATATCAACATACAAAAACAGATTATGACGTCACTGAGATCGATTAATTCAGCAGTTGGACAGCGATACCGACATCGTCGCGTGGATGGAGCGGGACGGAGAACGAGACACAGAGAGACGGAGATGTTCCAGATGTGGTTCTCGTGCATAAACGTCACGTGTTCTTTTTTTTTTCTTCCCCGCACGCACGTTTTTTTTGCACGTTGTTCGCCCGATGTTACACGTTTTTACTTCAGTTGTGCCTCTTGTGCGAAATCGTGTGATTTTATTTTTTATTTCCCTGAAATTACTCTATTTAATTAGATGACGTGCAGGAAAATCTTTCTTAATTGTGGTTCGGGGCTCCAATAAAACATGTCCATCTCTATGGATAAGAGAGATGCGCTGCAATGTAAGCACTGATCGTTATTTTGTTGTTGTTGTTGTTGTTGTTGTGAAATCATTTAAGTGCGCTCCTAAACCCATTGTTCTGCATGAATAAATGGTTATGAACGTGACATACGGGGTGTGGCACCCTGAAGGTGGTTCCCTGAAGGTCCCCTTTAATAGCTAAATACATGCAGTTTAGATCTAAAGCGTTCCTCGTTACTAAAGAACAAATCGCACGTTTTTGTTTGTTAGTTTATTTCCACCAATAAGGTACAGTTCATTAATCACTGGCTCTGAGAGTGGTTTTCTCCACTTTACATCTCTCAGATCATGTTCTTATCACTGACGGACAATGTCGCAAATGACATTATGACTCATTTCGGTGTTTATTTATTTTTTTGGCATCCAAAGAAATGCTTTTTGTTGTTGTTGTTTTGCACCGTAAACACTAGATGGCGCTCCGACAGGGAATAGCGGGATTGTGCTTCCAAACTCGTTGGCGATGAAAATCGAGCATGTGGATGACGCGAGAACGAAGGAGAGCCTCTTAGAGTTTATGTCTTTCCACACGGAGTGCATCTAGAATATGGCTGCTATCCTACAAAATGGCAGTAAAGAAGAGGAGTGTCACCTGCAAACCGATGCTGTTTATTTGTCCTTATTTCATTATATATTCGTTTGTTTGTTTGTTTTTTTGCTTTCGCAAAAACGCTCTGTAGAGTCGGTGGGAAGGCAGTCATTACTACTAGAGTATTCCATAGAACTCATTCAGGTTCACTTAAAATAAATAAATAAATAGATAAATAAATAAATACGTAATATTCCGCAAATTGAACGTTGTTGTTATTCGTGTGCTCGTCGTTACAATATTACGCAGATTTCAGACGTTCAGCGTGTTCTCATTCTGTATTAAAAGTGTCGAATAATATCATAGTTTTGTATTGTTGTTTGTTTGTTTGTTTGGTTGTGACGACGTCAACGACGATTAAAAAAAAAACAAAAAAGGTTCACCCTGCGCCTGACGCTACAGACATCCAAAGTGAAAAAAAAAAAAAAAAAGACTATAAAAGCAAAAAAACTCTCGTAGAAATAAATAATTCAATAAATACAAATCTGTGGAACAACACTCGTTTCACGTTTTCACATGCAAGCACACACACACGCACACACACACATATATTTATATATATACACACACACCTACAGGTACTGCATCATCATGATCACCGTCATCATGGACTCAAGAGCAGGAGGAAAACAAACCAAAAAAAAATAAAAGAAGTTTGCATTTCTATTGACTTCGCAAACTGATAAATATATTTACAAACATCGAGTGGAACTTATATATATATGTGACATTATGGTACTATTTCACTGGAAACGAGAAAAATAAATAAATAAATAAAAAGTCATTTCTGAACCAGAATATTTGTTTTTTCTCCCCATATATATATTTATATATTTATAAGATTTATATATAGAATATGCGCTATTAGTGTGTTCAGGACAGACGGACTATAACTGTATATTTAAATTCAATACAGCATTTACATCCCTTTTCAAAAGAAACCTTTTATTACGCTTTGATAGTCTTTTCCAATCATCTTGTGCTTTTTTTTTGTTTGTTTGTTTGTTTGTTTGCTAGTTAATTTCCCCCTTGGGATTTCTGTCCTCCCCCCCCCCTCCATAAAAGACTTACGAAAATACAGAAATTGTTTATTGTTGTTGTTGTCTTGTTTTTTTTTTTTTGGAGAATTTCTGAATGAACTCCTAAAGGGCGGTGACTTCGGAAAACGCCAATCGCACGAGGTCGTCACGCCGCACACGATGAGGATGGTGAGGATGATGTCGTCGATGGGGTGCACTTACTTACTACGCAAATGCTCCCGGTGGGACGTGTTTATTTATTGTTTTAAAGCGGTTTACCTTTAAAGGTAGCTACGATTGTTTTCTATATATTTGATTTAAAACTCAGCGGTCGCTCGAGAAAAAAAAAACGAGTTCTCGGGAAGGAGAAAAAAAAACGACGACGACGATGACAATAAACAAACGACGACGACGACGACAACCAGGACCACTGAACACCGAGCAAACACCGTCCGCGCAGATCTACCCACGCGCTCTGACCTCACCGCAACGCCGCGGACCGAAGATTAAAGGGTTAAAAAAAAAAAAACTCGTCACTCGCCGATTAACGAAGTCTCAAACGACAAAACAACCTGGAATGTGTTTAAAATGGCAGTTGTTCATCTCACACACACACACACACACACACACACACACACACACACACACACACACACACACACACACACACAAATGACCTCTCCCTGTAAAGATGCTGATTATCGGGATCAGGGCTGCGGCGCTTGAAAATACAGATATGTGGAAATACCGACTTTTAATCGTAAACGTGGAGATTTTGACGTAAAAAGCGAGATCTGCGTGACGAGATGAAACGTTTTCTGGCATCTATAGAATTGTTTTACCAACAACAAAAAAAATAAATCCAAATCGGACAAAACGTGTGATTGATTTGGGGATCACGCTGCAAGGGCGGGGGGGTTGACCCGAATTCGACGCTGCCACCTGCTGGCGCGGAGGCCGCACTTATTGAAGCACCTGACCCCGCGTCTCCGGGAGCTTCAGCGCCAAGAAGCTTCCGGCCGCCAGCGCGCCCGAGGCGAACAGGATGGGCACGGCTTTGGTGATGCCCACAAACGACTGGAAGATGCTGATTCCCAGCACGGCGGCGAGTTTACACAGGGCGTTCAGGAAGCCGAAAGCCGTGGTTCTGCGGGGAAACAGGAAGAGTTCATGATGTCATTTCGAAACTGTGGTGGTGGGGAAGATTTATTGACTGCTTTGGCCACAAGGGGGCGCCGTGTGACGCACAGAATCATGCACTGTAATGGCAGGACTGCTGGATTATAGATGTATTAAATGAGAATGTTTTTTCCCCCCAGAGAGCGCTGAAGACGAGATGACACTGCAGTGGCGATGCACCAAAAAAATATGTATATCTAAGATGGGTTTATTGTGATAGAAAGCACAATAATAACTTTATAATCTGCCTTATTTATTAATTGTGTTCGTTAATATTATTAAAAAAAAAAAAAAAAAAAACAGAAATAAAAACGTACCTCTTATCAGACGGGTAAAGCTCAACCGTGAGAACATCCAGAGCATTCCAGGACGCGATGCTGATCCCCCCGAACAGGCAGAGCAGGGCGATCATGGCCGATTCGCTGTTCCCGAACGACAGGAAGAAACAGCTGACGCAGGAGATCACGCTGGAGCCGGCTGAAGCAGGAGAGCAGGACGTTCAGCGCACATCCACCGCGCGCACCGTAACCACAACCACACCCACCATTTCTCACACTCACCCAGCATCCTCAGACGTCCGATTTTGTCCATGAGCAGAGCGGACACGATGTTCCCAGGCAGGACGGCCAGAGTGCCCAGGAAACTGACAAAGTAGATCATGTAGGCGTTGTTCTCGTCGCTGAAGTCCAGAAGGCAGCCTTCTTTGTTATGCAGGAAGGTGCTGTTGACCAGGCGGCTGTTGATCAGACGGTACTTGAACAGATCTGAATGGGGGGAAAGGACAAAAGATGCCTATTAGATACAAACTTCTTTCTGCAGAAATGCCCATTAGGCTGCAGAGATGCAAACTTTGTGAAGAAATGCCCACTTAGGCTGCCGAGATACAAACGACTTTCTGCAGAAATGCCCATTAGGCAGCAGCGATGCAAACTTTCTGCAGAAATGCCCACTAGGCTGCCGAGATACAAACAACTTTCTGCAGAAATGCCCATTAGGCTACTTTTCTGCAGAAATACAAAGCCCATGCAGGCGAAATGCAGAAATGCCATTAGGCTGCAGAACAACTTTCTGCAAACTTTCTGAAATGCCCATTAGGCTGCAGAGATGCAAACTTTCTGCCGAAATGCCCATTAGGCTGCAGAGATACAAACTTTCTGCAGAAATGCCCATTAGGCTGCAGAGATACAAACTTCTTTCTGCAGAAATACCCATTAGGCTGCCGACATGCAAACTATCTGCAGAAATGCCCATTAGGCTGCAGAGATACAAACTTCTTTCTGCAGAAATGCCCATTAGGCTGCAGAGATGCAAACTTTGTGAAGAAATGCCCATTAGGCTGCAGAGATACAAACGACTTTCTGCAGAAATGCCCATTAGGCAGCAGCGATGCAAACTTTCTGCAGAAATGTCCACTAGGCTGCCGAGATACAAACAACTTTCTGCAGAAATGCCCATTAGGCTGCAGAGATACAAACGACTTTCTGCAGAAATGCCCATTAGGCTGCAGAGATACAAACTTCTTTCTGCAGAAATACCCATTAGGCTGCCGACATGCAAACTATCTGCAGAAATGCCCATTAGGCTGCAGAGATACAAACTTCTTTCTGCAGAAATGCCCATTAGGCTGCCGAGATGCAAACTTTCTGCAGAAATGCCCACTAGGCTGCCGAGATACAAACAACTTTCTGCAGAAATGCCCACTAGGCTGGAGATACAAACAACTTTCTGACATGCAAACGTTCTGCAGAAATGCCTATTAGGCTGCCGAGCTACAAACTTCTTTTTGCAGAAATGCCCATTAGGCTGCCGACATGCAAACTATCTGCAGAAATGCCCATTAGGCTGCCGAGATACAAACAACTTTCTGCAGAAATGCCCACGAGGCTGGCGAGATGCAAACTTTTTGCAGAAATGCAAACTTTGTGCAGAAATGCCCATTAGGCTGCAGAGATACAAACTTCTTTCTGCAGAAATGCCCATTAGGCTGCAGAGATACAAACTTCTTTCTGCAGAAATGCCCATTAGGCGACAGAGATGCAAACTTTCTGCAGAAATGCCCACTAGGCTGCCGAGATATAAACAACTTTCTGCAGAAATGCCCATTAGGCTGCAGAGATGCAAACTTCTTTCTGCAGAAATGCCCATTAGGCGGCAGAGATGCAAACTTTCTGCAGAAATGCCCACTAGGCTGCCGAGATACAAACAACTTTCTGCAGAAATGCCCACTAGGCTGCCGAGATACAAACTTCTTTCTGCAGAAATGCCCATTAGGCTGTAACCAGCAGTAATTTAGTGTAGATCTTTATTCCTGTATATTCACATACACATCCGTATTACATACATGGTGTCAAACAAATGTTTGTTTATTTATTTGACATACTTTATCGAACCCATGAGGGAAATTCTATTTTCTCCGCATCTCCCACCTTTTTTTCCCTTTTTTTTTCGGAAGCTGAAGTCAGCCATGATACGGCGCCCCCTGGAGGACAGAGGGTAAAGGGCCTTTCTCAAGGACCCAAGAGCGGCTATTAAATATTTCGATGTGTTTTATTTAATCAACTTGATTTGTAATCATTCACACAACTGCTTTAATCTTTGTATAATTCGTTTATACTCATTTAAACAAAGCGGTGAAAAATTTGTAAACAAAAATGGAACCCTTTGATTACTTAAAATTACTTTTTTAAAAAAAATATATAATTATATTAATTGCATTTTATGTATTATAAATATGAAAAGAAATCATCAATCAATTATTTAAAAATGCTTTAGATTTCTTTCTCCTATAGATTTTATCGAAGTGTGATTTTTGTATATTTTGTACACACACACACACACACACACACACACACACACACACACGCGCGATGTTTATCAGATGTATTAGCGCCTCTGAATGTATGATTAAACATGAAAGCGATGCCCTTTTGACGGTAAGAATGCTTTCGCTCGCCGCTCGCCCTCAGCGGGAAAATCCCGCTCGCGTTCTTGAACAGACAGAAAAGCAGGCGGTGTTGCTAGGATACCTGAAACCTTTCCCTCCGCACCGCACGCTTTCACTGAATGAGGTCATTCTGAATGACGGAGGAACGCGGCGCGGCGCGGCGCCTGGCCGTCCACCATTCTGCGATTATACACTTCACAGATCCACCTTTTTAGACTTTACCCTGTGTGTGTGATTTACGTGCGGGTACACACACACACACACACACACAGTGGACTGCAGGGGATTTAGGATACGCACTGGGATACGGAGATGCGCTCGGGAATTACAAATAAATAAATAAATAGATAGATCAATAAAAAGCCCTCGTTCTGACCCGTGTTGTAGAAGAGGGTGGCGATGAAAGTGCAGTTCTTGAAGAAGGTGTTGGTGGAGGTGATGTCCTCAAAGTAACACTCTTCGAAAAGCGAGTCCTCGAACACCATGGACTTCATCTTGAGATTCAAAAACCTACAAACAAACAAACAAACAAACACACAAACAAACACACAAAAAGGACGTCTTCGCGCTGGCCGGGAAAATGCGATCGGGAAAAGAGCCGCATCACAAGTGCTTACTTGGTGTTAAAGTACTCTCCTTGACGATGGATTTGGTTCTCCAAGGTGAAGTTGAAGGTCATGTGCTCCACCTTCTGCTTGATGAAGACTTTAGTGCGCGAGTTGTACTCCTGCTTCTGCAGGTACTTGATCATGTCGGGGAACCACACGGTCAGACCGTAGTAGCTGCGGAAAGAGTGCGTGAGAGTCAATCACGGAAATCAGCGTTGGAACACGAGGTGGATCTTCTTTAAATGAACCAAATGCTAAAAAAATGCGACCCAAATCATTCATTCATTCATTCATTCATTCATCTTCTAGCGCTTTCTCCCATCTTCCCTCGGGTCACGGGGAGTCTGTGTCTATCTCAGGCGTCTATGGGCGTTAATGCAGGATACACCCTGGATGGAATGCCAACACATCACACACACACACATTCACACACTAGGGACAATTTTCCAAGGTGCCAATCAACCTGCATGTTTTTGTACCGGGGGAGGAAACCGGAGAACCCGGAGAAAAACCCCCTGAGACACGGGGAGAACATGCACAAACTCCACACACACATGGCCGAGACGGGAATCGAACCCGCGACCCTCGCGGTGTGAGTCGAACGTGCTAAACCACTAAGCCCCAAATCAAATCAATTAAAAGCACCCGATTACAGCGGACGCCGTTATATATCGGTAAATCCATCGGTAAATATTTACAGAGCGAGATCATCGCTACGTCGTACGACGGCAACCAAACGATCGCGGGAAGAAAAAAAAACGGATCGGTTTACGGATCGTCATTCTTCTACCTGAAGGACATGGAGAACCAGACGGCCATCATCATGTAGGTGACACGGCGGTACTCGGGGTTGAAGACGGTCAGGAAGTTGCTCCAAACCTGCACGAGCACAACGACACGCCATTTCCATCCAATCAGAACACCACAGGGTCGTATTGAAGACGTAGCGTAACTAGCCAGCTAGCGTAATTGTTTTTGTTTACGCTAATATTTATCGGCTACTCCGCTAATATCTATTTCTACTGACTATTTACTATTCATAAACAGGTACCTGATGGAACAGATTGATGAGTTTGAGCTTCCAGCGCTGGTGCCAGGCGGTGGTATCGTCTCCCATGTCCACCAGCTCGTCCAGCTGCTTCACCGTCTTAATGGTGGTCACCTGGGGGGGGTACAACCGCACGCCGGCACTTTATTCACCCCAGTGACGTGTTCGCCATCATTTACAAGATCCGAGATACCACAGAGAGGCCGTATCCGTGGCGACAAAGCGGGGACTTACCGAGAAGACCCTCTCGGGGTATCCCTTGGCCCTCATGTTGGTGTCATGGACTTGTTTCAGGATCATCCAGGCTTCGTCGTGTTTCCCGTTCTAGAGGGAAGAAAAAGACTTTAGTAACGTACGGTTCCTTTTTTTTTTTTTTTTTTTATCGGAATAAATAAAGCGGCCGAGTCACCGACCTCCAGGAAGAAGCGCGGACTCTCCGGCATGGTGTTGAGGGCGGCGATGGCGGCCACGGCGGGGAAAGCGCACACCAGGACAAACACTCGCCAGCTGTGGAACTGGTAGGCGGAACCCATCTGGAAGCTCCAGCCTGGTAGACGGTATGAAGAAGGTGTTACTGCGTTAAAGCCGTAAAAACGATGTAGCGTCGCGGTTTTGACGGTCACTACAGTGTAAGAGATTTGGATGTTCGCCACAGACAGGAAGTCCATCTAGTGGTGGATGATGGTATTTCAAGGATTCTCATAGTGGACCATGGTGGTATTTGAGGGTCTATCGTGGAGGAGGACGATATTATTTGAAGGGGTCATAGTGGTCTTTAATATGGGTTAATATTGAAAGACGTTTTATGGGGATAATTATGGGGTGGGATTCCTACGGTCGCCCACGCCCTCTTTCGCCACATTGCTCACGGGGAACTCACTGGCTCCCCCTGTTGGTTTTGCCCTAAGCGACTGGCTAGATTGCCTAGAAACCGTGCCGTCGGTGATCACCTTAATGGTATCGTTTACAAAGTTACCATAGTTACAATAATGGTTTCATTAATGATTTCACACAATTAGTATTTCCCATCGGAAACCACCATGCGGTTGATTTTCAAATTTACCGTAATGGGGGATGATGGCCCAGGCCATGGCTGAAGCGTAGATACCCCCGATCATCCAGAACATGCAGAGCCAGCTCAGATGTTCGCCACGCTTCTCCTGAGCCAAAAACTCGGAGTAGTAGGAGAAGACTATAGGGATGGACCCACCGATTCTATAAAACAGGGACGGAAAAGCATAACAGGTTTAGAAAGTTTCTTTCACAAATAATAATAATAATAATAATAATAATAACGATATGGGTTATGTTCTTTCTGGGTTGCCGTATTATAGTTACCCGACACCAGAGAGCAGGCGGCAGAACAGGAAGGAGCTGTATCCTTGGACAAAAGACGAGAAGAAAGCGAAGACGCTGTTGATGGAGAGAGAGATGAGCAGAGTCTGCCTGCGACCGATCCGATCGGCCAGGCCGCCCCACACAAACGCACCTACCATCATGCCCAGGTAGACAATGAGTCCTGGGTAGACAGAAAAAAGACAGCGTGGGGATAAATTTCGCCGCCGTTGCCCGGCAACCGACACGAAGAAGGCGGTGAAAAATAAAGTATCCTCAGCCTTCACATGAACAAGGCGATGGTTGCTGCTGAGACTATGCCTCTGCATGTATGTGTCTTGGGCTCCGTCTAATATCAAGTCCATCAATGAGGCGCACAGGCCCCTGGGTTCGATGTGTTGGAAGCGTCTCCATCGACGTCCTGTCACCGTCCCTGACACAGCCTGTCTCGCTGCCGGAGTGCTTTATTGATAATCTGGCTCATGTTAAACCGCTCACATTTGTCAGGCCGTCGCTGGACACAAACCCGAGACAAAATAAAACGACATTATTACTGGGGGGGGAGAAATGTTTCTAGTAGAACGAGCCATATATATATATATATATATATATATATATATATATATATATATATATAAAAGGTTCTCATCCAGAGCGTCTTAATACTGAGCTCTTGAAGGTTATGGGACTGGCCAGCAGCCATATCACCCTGTAAACTGGTAGCCCACTGATGCTAAAGCAGGGTGGAGTCCCGGTTAGTACCTGGATGGGAGACCATTTGGGAATACTAGGTTGCTGCTGGAAGAGGTGTTAGTGCGACCAGCAGGGGGCGCTTACCCTGTGGTGTATGTGGGCTCTCTATTGTGACAGGAGACACTATACTTTTAAAAAGAGACGTTAAAGCGAGGCTCTCTGTCTCTGTCTCTGTCGATGTCTTTGGAAAAAGGCGTGTCCTCGGCCGAATTCGCCCGTCTCCTCTCCACCAGTAAGCTGGTGTGTGGTGGGAGTTCTGGTGCACTATGGCTGGCAGGTGGATGCTTCGCGGGTGCGCTAAGAACGCGAGCCTCGCCAAATAACCCAGGCCCGAATGTACAACACAGTGCTGTATTTCTTGATTCTGATTGGCTGGCCTTCAAATATCCAAACAACGTGCAAAGAAATACATATCTAGACATTCATTCATTCTTCTAGCGCTTTATCCGATCGTCCCTCGGGTCACGGGGAGTCTGTGTCTATCTAAGGCGTCTATGGGTATTAAGGCAGGATACACCCTGGATGGAATGCCAACCCATCACACACACACACATACACACACACACATTCACACACTAGGGACAATTTTCCAAAGTGCCAATCAACCTACCGTGCATGTTTTTGGACCGGGAGGAGGAAACCGGAGAACCCGGAGAAAAACCCCCTGAGGCACGGGGAGAACATGCACAAACTCCACACACACATGGCCGTGACGGGAATCGAACCCCGGACCCTGGCGGTGTGAGGCGAGCGTGCTAAACCAGCGTGGCCCCTTATCTAGATATTCGACTGCTATTTTTATGAATGAAGAGTGAATAAAAAGAATAATGGGTTTATATGCGCTACAGTCTTTTCGTTGTCCTACAGCCACGTCGAGATCCTTCAGGAAGGATGGTTCCCGGTGACTCCCGCTGTACGGTTCGTCTGGCACACCTTGTCATGCGCTCACCTTGACCGCACAAGCCGGCGATGACGAGGACATCTAGCCATCACCGCAATGCAGCAAACAGGCCGTCATTCTCTCCCCGAAACAGCTCGATAACCTGCTGCGTGCTCGGAGTTCCCTCGACACACGTGTCAGAAATATCCGCCTCGGCGCCGCGGACCCCGAGCGAGACGGACCACCGCTTTAAATATTAATATTCGACGCGAGTGTACATACACAGCGTGTATATAAAGGACCTCCGTCAGGCGGGAGATCTTTTTAAATACGCCTCCCAACTCATGTTTAACGCATTAAATTCACGCCGTCTTTAATGCCTGCCATTCATGTGAACAATAGCAGCCGGATTGAAACGACAGATTAATTGCAGATTTCCTTGAGTTTAATCCCTTAGAATTACAGCTATTCGTGTGAAATTACTAACAGGAGAGGAGGACTTGCGTCTGCACCGACCGACATGTTCCAAGAGCCGCTCGGGAAAACGGAAGGATCGAGTGCGAGGTAAAATAAGGCGTTCCTATCTTTCTAAAAGGAGCGAATGGGATTAATCCAGATCGATTAGGAAGCCCAGGTTTTATCCTCCTTTTCACACGGAGAGAGAGAGAGAGAGAGATTTTTTTTAGTGATCATTTTTAAAAGGGTAAAATAAATAAAACGGGATGCATTTTTAGTCATGTGACCCGGTCGTGATGGTGTTGCACTGCAGCTGCTTTATCACCATTGGCACGATACGATCACATTTCTCTCTGCACCGTGCGACCTTCACACTGAAAAATGTTTCACTCACTTATTCATTCCAAAGGACAAAAAAAAGGGAACGAGCACATTTACATTTTTACATCGTCGTGATGGGTTTTTTTATGCCTTTTGGTGCCAGCGAAAATGTTTTGGAAAACACCAGTGTGCATATATATATATATATATATATATATCTATATAATTATTTCTATTATTATATCAATTATATATTATTATTTATACATTTTAATTTATTTATTAAAAATTTAAGGGCTGTACCTTTTTTTCCCCATATTTTTTTGGCACCAGAATAAATAATAAATAAATAAATAATATATATATATTTGTTTTTGTTATTTTAATCATACTATATATATATATATATATAGTATATGTTTTGAGGATCGACAAACCTTCAACAATAATTCCAAAACAATCATTTTGAAAAACGTGCTATAAAAGAGACGTACGAATAAATAAATAAATGACACGGGCGTCTGGTTCATGATAACGATGATGCTGAAGCTTCACACGGCACGCGTCGGCCAATCAGAGCCTAGCGGTTGCTCGGTAACCAAGTAATGGGCGGGGCTAGTGCTATCACTATGATTACGTGTCGGATGGAGATAGAAGGGGGAGGGGGTGTGTGTGTGTGTGTGTGTGTGTGTGTGTGTGTGTGTGTGTGTGTGTGTGTGTGTGTGTGTGTGTGTGTGTTTGTGTTGTAGACGAGACAACGAGTCTCCTGAACAGAATCCTGGGGAGGCTTCAGGCTGAGAGAGTGTAGAAGTGAGAGAGGGAGAAAGAGGGAGAAATAGATGGAGTGAGGGGGCGGGATACTATTTATAGTGTGTTTGTACTCTCACACACACACACACACACACACACACACACACACACACACACACACACACACACACACACACACACACACACAGCCACACTGCAGGGAATTGACTGGGGCTGAGGAGAGGCCTCGGCAAACTGCCGCACCTCTTCCATCTCCTCCTCTCTTTCATTCCTCTCTCAGCTCCGTCTATCCTTCTTCATCCCTCCCTAAACTCCGTCTCGTCCACTCCTTTGTATCGGCGCCGTCCGTTTCCCTCCTCCGTCCGTTTCTCCTCCATTTCTTATTCTCCTTTATCCCACTCTCCGCTCCATCTCTCCTTCTCAGCCGTCCTCCTCCACCTCTCCTTCTTTTCCATGTCTCCTTCTCCTCCACCTCTCCCTCTTTTCGATCTCTTACTCTCCTCCACCTCTATATCTCATCCATGTCTCCTTCTCCTCCACCACTCACTCTCTGCCATTACCCACCCCTCCACCTCTCCCTCTTTTCCATCTCTTACTCTCCTCCACCTCTCCCTCTGTCCATCTCTTACTCTCCTCCACCTCTCCCTCTGTCCATCTCTTACTCTCCCTCATCTCTCCTTCTTTTCCATGTCTCCTTCTCCTCCACCTCTCCCTCTTTTCCATCTCTTACTCTCCTCCACCTCTCTCTCTTTTCCATGTCTTCTTCTCCTCCACCTCTCCCTCTGTCCATCTCTTACTCTCCCTCACCTCTCCTTCTTTTCCATGTCTCCTTCTCCTCCACCACTCAGTCTCTGGCATCACCCACTCCTCCACCTCTCCCTCTTTTCCATCTCTTACTCTCCTCCACCTCTATATCTCATCCATGTCTCCTTCTCCTCCACCACTCACTCTCTGCCATTACCCACCCCTCCACCTCTCCCTCTTTTCCATCTCTTACTCTCCTCCACCTCTCCCTCTGTCCATCTCTTACTCTCCTCCACCTCTCCCTCTGTCCATCTCTTACTCTCCCTCACCTCTCCTTCTTTTCCATGTCTCCTTCTCCTCCACCTCTCCCTCTTTTCCATCTCTTACTCTCCTCCACCTCTCTCTCTTTTCCATGTCTTCTTCTCCTCCACCTCTCCCTCTGTCCATCTCTTACTCTCCTCCACCTTAATATCTCATCCATGTCTCCTTCTCCTCCACCACTCAGTCTCTGGCATCACCCACTCCTCCACCTCTCCCTCTTTTCCATCTCTTACTCTCCTCCACTCTCCACGATGTCGCGAAAGGGACGGCGAATTTCTCCGGCGGGGGTTCGAACGCGGAGCCGATCGGGTTTTAATTTTACCGTAACGCAAAACGTTAACGAAATAATCTCCATTTTCTCGTTCTGCAGCAGAACGGCAGCTCTGTGAAAACTCTTCCTCTCCTGCCAGTTAATTATAGCTCCGAATGCGTCATCACAATGTGGAAAAGAGATAGAGAGAGAGTGTGTGTGTGTGTGTGTGTGTGTGTTCTGCCTTCAATGAAGCTGACAGATGGCGTACTGGGCGAGAAATGGGAACAGACATCAGCCTGCAGGAAAACACCTTCAACTACGGCCTGAGAGCTCGGCCTGATACAGGACGAGGAAATAAATACGTTCGGGTGTAAACGTTCGGTATAACGATTTTTATTACATGGAAATGTGATCACTTACCACCAGAGATTCAAAGCACTGGTAAATTGTGTGGTAATGTCGTTACCGTTATAGCTAACATAGTAAATATTCCCCTACACCCCATATATATATACATATATATATATCTATATATATATATATATATATATATATATATATATATATATATATATATATATATGGGGCACGGGGGTTTAGTGGTTAGCATGTTTGCACGTTCGTCTCACACCGCCAAGGGTCCGGGTTCGATTCCCGTCTCGGCCATGTGTGTGTGGAGTTTGTGCATGTTCTCTCCCCGTGCCTCAGGGGTTTTTTTCTCCGGGTTTTCTCCGGTTTCCTCCCCGGTCCAAAAACATGCACGGTAGGTTGATTGGCACCTTTGGAAAATTGTCCCTAGTGTGTGAATGTGTGTGTGTGTGTGTGTGTGTGTGCCCTGTGATGGGTTTTGGCATTCCATCCAGGGTGTATCCTGCCTTAACGCCCATAGACGCCTGAGATAGACACAGACTCCCCGTGACCCGAGGGAAGATCGGATAAAGCGCTAGAAGATGAATGAATGAATATATATATATATATATATATATATATATATATATATATATATATATATATATATGATATATTTACCCCCAATTATCAACCCGTCCACACACTCACACATGCTGAGACAGTAAAATATAACATTATGCTAAGAACATCTGCTTCCCCAGAAATACACCTGCTGCATTATTCATAAGCTTGTACATAAAGGACGAATGTTGTGTACATGCGACATCTTTACACCACTAACCTCATTATAAAACATGCAGGTCTTTAAATATTCAGAACAAGTGATTTGGAAACGCCCCCAATGTGTGGTTCCTGCTGTACGGCGCGGTCCGAAGTTTTACTAAACGAGTAATATCTTACAATTATCACAACCAGATTCGAATGATATATATCACTTGGCCCAAAATATTCTAAGCAACCGTTTATAACGTGGAATTTCGAAAGAACTGACTAAATAAACAAACTAAAATAGCTCGGCTAAAAATATAACGTTGCAAAACATCCAGGTTTCGGCCCAAAATACACCGTCGCTAAAATGATTAAATATAACGTTGCCAAAACAACTACATTCGAACTAAAGTGCAACGTTGCAAAAACGACTACATTCTCCCCAAAGTATTATTATTGTATAGCGTGGAATTTCAGCAATTAAGTAATATCCTGCAATTTTCTGAACTAAAATACAACGTTGCCAAAACGACTCCCTTCTAACCAATGTCTAACGTTGCTAAACATCCAGGGTTTGAACCAAAACGTAACGTTGCCAAAATGAACGATCAGCTGGAGTTTGGTGAGGGTGGGATTTAAACTCATCTCCTTCTGATACCTTAACCATTAAGCTGCCACTCGCCTTTATATAACTTAATAATTAACACTAACGTTGTCCAAATACTAACGTTTCCATCTGAGCAACTAAGGGTTAAGGGCCTTGCTCAAGGGCCCACTAATGGCAGCTTGGTGGTGGTGGGATCTGACCCTTAACCACTCCTTACAGCTGTAACCGTGCGTTTTATTCCTTAATAAGGTTTTTATGGCCCTGTAGCGTTAAACGAGCCGAAAGGTGACTTACCCAGCATGCCCTTGTTTGGCTCCGACAGACACATGTCCTTCTCAGCGCTGGGCAACACGAATCCGACGACGAAGATTTCCACGCCGTCGGCCATGAGTGCCAGCCCCAGGACGAAGTACAGGGTCCACTGGAAGCGCCCGTGGCCGCATTCTTGCAGGATGGTCTCGTACTGCTGCGCCAGCTCCTCCTGGTCCTTGCGCCTCTCGCCCTCGTACTGCGCCAGGTCGCGCTGCGGCACCCGCGCCGCCCCGCCCGCCTGGCCGTCCGCCTTGCCTGCCGCCGAGTCCTGTCGCGGGATGCCCTGGTACTCCCCCTCGTAGATCTCGTCGTCCTCGTCGTGGCCCTCGGTGGAGTCGCTGTGCGCGGCATCGTCGTCGTCGTTGGCGCGGCTGTTGCTGCGGTAGTAGCTCCCGTCCTGCGCCTGCACGGGGTAATCGTCGTCGTCGTCCTCCTCGAAGCGCGTGTACGAGCGCTTGGTGTACTCGTCGTTCATGCGGTCCATGTGACGGCCCACTTTCTTCCCCGCCTGCCGCTTCACTTCTTTGGCAATGTCCTTGGCGCCCTTGATGAAGGCTGATCGGTCTCTGTAGCCCTCGTCCATGGTGATGAGATCAATGCTGGAGCGAACGCTTTACTGTGTCCCGGCGGAGACGTCAGCGAAGGACACTTAGCATGTAGCAAAGCAGGCAAAGCTTTTTTTACAGAAACCTCGGCACCTGCAACACAACGACACAAAGGGTAAAGACGTGGATGTTGGTGCACCCTGTACGGAACGCCGACCCATCACTCACATTCACACACTAGGGACAATTTTCCAGGGACAAGGTGCCGATCAAACTACCGTGGACCGGTGGAGGAAACCGGAGAACCCGGAGGAAAAAACCCCTGCAAACTCCACCCACATGTGTCAGAGGCGGGGAATCGAACCCCTGAGGAACGCGCTAAACCACAGTGTCCCCCGTTAGACATATAATGTTTACTTATGGTATCTTTATGTAGTTTGAAAAAAGGACCCCTTTTTTTATTTATTGCACAGTTTTCCAGTTTCTCTCAGAGCAGGCCAGACGGTGCTCGAACGACGCTCGCCGCGATGGCATTAATTAAAACGCCGTTCGTTAGCAGGACGATGATGACAAAATGAAATCTGTGTAGCAATATCCTGTAAGAGGCGCCCGCTCTGGGGACGCGTTCCTATTAATTCCGTACGATCCGCGATGATTTGCGCGAAATAAAACGGTTATGGTTATTAATTGAAATGATGAAACGTCGCGTCTGTGTTGGTTATTAAAGCGCTGCGAGGCGTGGAAACAAATCTCACCGGGACACGCAACTAAACCCAGCTCTAATTATTCACACCACCATCGACTGGCCATGGATCTCTTGTTTTTTCCCCCTCTCCTTTTCCACGCCGAGGCCTCGCGTGCGACCTTGATCTGCCCACTTTCAACTCTCACTAATTTTAGCATTCTAAGGAGAATCCGATGGCTACGAAAGGAACCTCCAAGGAAAGGCCTTGATGTGGACGCAACAGCCGAGGCGAGATTCGTAGAGAAACAGCGAGGGCTCGTTTGGTGACACTCGTTTTCTCGCTTATTCTCCATCTCGCTCGTTCTCTTGTCACCCAGGGGTAACTGCTTGGCGGGACGCCGTCGCCGTCGCGTTCCTACTCCACAAATAAAGCTCATCAGCTTGACGCGGCATGCTGGGCTTTCTCCTCTCACCTTTCTCACCACATCGCGTCCCCGGAGATAACGAGGCGGCCAAAACGACCGACGCTTCCGTCTCGATGGGGGGAAAAGGGCGATCTCAAGAGCGTTGCTCATTTCACCATTCAGGCAGCGAGTCGCACTCGGGTGACGTTTCGCCGATAAACGAACACATGGCAAAAATCGAGCAATTACAGCTCGTATCGAACGCCTTCATCGGCCTTTATTACAGCGCCAGCCGAAACCGCTATCAGGTCATCAGTGATGTCGTCTCCTGGAAGCTAGAAATATATCACGGATATACACACATTATCGGCCTGATATTCCACGGAACAGCCTTTGCTCCGTCATCGAACCTCGGCCGCCCGTCACCCTGCCCGTCCCTGGAGCACTTTCGATAGATCCTGACCTCTGCAGACCGGGACACGCCCTGGAGCATTTTGGAGATGCTCTGACCCAGTCGTCTAGCCATCACAACTCCTTTTAAGATGGTAATGAGACGGAGAAAACCAGGAAGTGGAGCTGGTGAGTTGAAGATGCGGCGATTTTCATTGCGATCGAAGAGGTAGTGGAAGGGGGACGTGGGAGGTCAGTGGGAAAGGCATTTGAGCTCTGGACTGGAAGGTCGCAGGCTCAAATCCTAGAACTACCAGGCTGCGACCTTCCAGTCCAGAACCCAATGCCTTACCCACTGATCTCCCACGTCCCTCTTCCACTACCTCTTTGAACCCAATGCCGTAACCACTGGAAGATCGCAGCCTGGTAGAGCTGGGATTTGAGCCTGCGACCTTCCAGTCCAGAACCCAATGCCTTAAGCACTGGAACCCAATGCTTTAAACTCACCACTCGCAGCCTAGTGGTGCTGGGATTTGAGCCTACAACCTTCCGCTCCAGAGCCCAATGACAGTGGTTAAGGCATGGGCTCTGGCCCGAAAGATCACAGGCTCAAATCCCAGCACCACCCGGCTGTCCTAGTGGACTTTGAGCAACCATCAACTGCTCAGTGGTAAGTCTCTGTGGATAAGGGCGTCCACCAAATGGCGTGATGTAAATGTAGAAGAATGATGAGGATGGAGAAGAAGAGAAAAGGTCAAGGAGGAGGATTACGGATGTGGTGATGCAGGGGACGGGGGATGTTTGTGGGGGGACGTTGGTGGGTGGGGGGGGGGGGGGGGGTCGTTCGTGAAAGAGAAACAAAGAGGCGGACGAACATCTGTGGCGATATGAAGAAGAAAGATGGTTCATTAAATCGCCGGCGATTCCTCCAATGGATTTTCCCCAAAAGTCAAAGCAGCGACGATGGTGCATTATTGATGAGTATCGATCGAGGTCTGATGACGCGAAACCTTAAACGTGCACGGCTTGAGGAAAATCTTCCCGGCTTCAGAGAGAGAGGGGGGGGGGGGGGGGGGCGAGCGAGATGATCCGGGAGCGCCTTTGCCGACGTTCGCTTGGCTGGCATTCGATTCAGCGGGGAGCCGTTACTCCTTTTCTCAGAGCGGAATGCTTTCAATTAGACTCCATTCAGCGGCGCTAAGTAAAAGCCGGAGTTCGGCGACTCGCCGCCGCTGCAGTGCGATAAAATACGTTGTGTAAGCGCGATGTACCGCGGCTCAATCAGGCCGCAGTGATGAGGACGAATGGGAGTGTACCAGGCTGACTAGAGTCCAGAGGCCGAGAGCATCATTAGGAGTGACTCGATTGTAAAGCTTGGGTGGGGGGGGGTTTGGTGGTGGTGGACCGGCGCCAGCTCTTGTTCAGCGCTGATGAAAGACCTAATTATGTAATCGAATATTTTTTTTTGATGGTGCCACTGGGAAATGTAGCCGAGGCTACACAAGGGCAACGTGACATCGACACTTCAGGATATATAAAGAGGACAATGTGTGTGTGTGTGTGTGGGGTGGGGGGGGGGGTAGTAGATGGGTAGGGGGGGGGCAGTGAAGTCATCACTGCACCAAAGTCTGCATCAATCAGCATTGAGGACTGTTGACAAATCCCAGCGGGTGCACCCGAGAGCAGATGACTAGGGAATACCTAATGTGAGACGAGGGGTGGAGAGTCGTGTCTGTGTTATCCTGTTACACCCCCCGCACCCCCCCCCCCCCCCCCCCCCCCAAGCCAAGGGGCCTCCGTATTCCCGGGATACACTTGTTTGTAACGTTAACCCTTTTACACGCCTTTAACCTCAGGAACGAGTCTGAACATAAGCAGCAAAGTGAAAAAGATGTCACAACGGAACGCCGGAATGATAATTCCTACTCTGTCCTGCGGTGGCGCTGTGGTGGGTCTCCGAGGAATCCCTTCACCTGTACCCGGGGGGGAACTGGTCGGAAAGTGTGGATTGGCAAACGGCCACACTATGGAAGGAATTGGGAAAAATACAATGGCGGCTCGGTCAGGATCAACTCGGAACGTGAATCCCGAACCGACACCGAAGGAGACCGAGCTAAATTTAACCGAGGGAAGGAAATTTGTCACTTTGCTTGGCAGATGGACGAAACCCAGGGGGAGATTTCCCATTTAGTGCTGCTTACTCAAGCCAAATCCACCAGGAGGACGAAAAAGAACACCAGTGCTGATAAATACCGGTTTTAACCCACACCATTAAATATATATAACTTTATCAATGTGAGATTATTAGGGCTGTCAATACATTAAAATATTTAATCGTGATGAATTGCCACGCGTTAATTTTCAAGATTAATCACATTTTTAATTCCACACTTTGCACATGTCCCATAAATGATGTTTTTTCCACATTTCATGCCAAATCTCTCCCTTTAATAAACATTCATCTTCTTCTAGCGCTTTATTCGATCTTCCCTCGGGTCACGGGGAGTCTGTGTCTATCTCAGGCGTCTATGGGCATTAAGGCAGGATACACCCTGGATGGAATGCTAACCCATCGCAGGGCACACACACACACATCACACACACACACACACAACATTCATACACTAGGGATAATTTTCCAAGGTGCCAATCAACCTACCGTGCATGTTTTTGGACCGGGGGGGAAACCGGAGAACCCGGAGAAAAACCCCCTGAGGCACGGGGAGAACATGCACAAACTCCACACACACATGGCCGAGACGGGAATCGAACCAGGACCCTGGCGGTGTGAGGCGAACGTGCTAACCACTAAACCACCGTGCCCCACCTCGCTTTAATAAACATTGATATGTATTTCAAAATGGAAATTATCCATATAATAACAACCTCTTGTTCATTTCAATGTTAGTGTGTATGTTTGACGTGTAAAATATGGGACGTGGCTCCTTTAAGAATTGTGTTCCGGTTGCTTTTCCATATAAACTGGTGATACGGTGTTTAGGTTATACGGAAGCGCTTTATTGCGTTCGGTAACAATGCGCTTTATTGCGTAATACGGATTGGGGAATGCGATGCGCTTGCGTAAAGGTTCCATACGCTAATATACGCTAATATAGCGAGGAGATATATATATATATATATATAAATATATAGTTAGTTACGTTAATGATGCAGTGATTTGTATGTTACATGCTATATTGTATAAAATATGTAATGGCTTCCATTGAGCATATAAATGTCAAACAAGATAATCCAAAAAGGGCAAAGAGCTTAACCTGGTGTGATCCAGCATTCGCTTTGAACTAGCTAATCATACGGATAATCCTTCAGTTGGAGATTTGGGGATTTACAGATTGCGGTTTCGGCCGTTCGCACGCGACGATGCGTCACACTAACCCACCGCAAGGAGAAAGGGCGATTGCTGGCGGCTTTGTAGATGTAAATAAAAATAAAAACAACAACAACAAAAAAGCGATTGTGTCGTTTGGAAGCGCGCGCTCGGGTCCGTTATACGGCGTCGCATTAGCGCTCGCGATGACTCACAGCGTCCCCGCTCTGAACGCCATCGTCTCCCACCGTCAGCTCCTCATCACACACACCCACACACACCATCTGATGCCCACCATCCATCCAGATCATCCTTTAGTCCTACTCCTCCATCTCCCTCCTCTCCTCCTCCTCCTCCCATCCTCCATCGCATCCTCCAGCCTCCTCCAGCCGCTCCAAAGCAGTCTCCTCCTCCTAAATCACCTCCTCCATTCCTCCTCCTAAATCACCTCCTCCATCTCCTCCTCCTCCATCTCCTCCTCCTAAATCACCTCATCCTCCATCTCCTCCTCTCCGCCTCCGATCCCTCCTCCTCCTCTCGCTCCTCCAGCCTCCTCCTCCTCCATCTCCTCCTCCTCCTCACTCCTCAGCATCTCCTCCTCCGCATATAATCGCCGTATCGAGTCCTTAAATCACCTCCGACTCTCCTCCTAAACTCCATCTTCTCCCTCTTCTCCTCCGACCTCCATCCTCCATCTCCTCCTCCTCTCTTAATCCATCTCCTCCTCCTAAATCACCTCCTCCTCCATCTCCTCCCCTCCTCCATCTCCTCCTCCTCAATCACCTCCTCCATCTCCTCCTCCTCCTTCTCCTCCTCCTCCTCCGTCTCCTCCTCCTAAAGTTTATAAACACCGTCACCTCGTTTATAAACACCTCGCACACTATTAAACAGGCGTCGGAAAAAACAAAAAAGTCACTCCCGACTCCCGACAGTGCAATAAAAACGGAATGCCAACCCATCACACACACACACACACACACACACACACACACACACACACACACACACACACACATACACTAGGGACAATTTTCCAAGGTGCCAATCAACCTACCGTGCATGTTTTTGGACCGGGGGAGGAAACCGGAGAACCCGGAGAAAAAACCCCCTGAGACACGGGGAGAACATGCACAAACTCCACACACACATGGCGAGACGGGAATGGAGGTGTTCTCCCCGTGCCTCAGGGGGTTTTTCTCCGGGTTCTCCGGTTTCCTCCCCGGTCCAAAAACATGCACGGTAGGTTGATTGGCACCTTGGAAAATTGTCCCTAGTGTGTGAATGTGTGTGTGTGTGTGTGTGTGTGTGTGTGTGTGTGTGTGTGATGGGTTGGCATTCACATCCAGGGTGTATCCTGCCTTAATACCCATAGACGCCTGAGATAGACACAGACTCCCCGTGACCCGAGGGAAGATCGGATAAAGCGGTAGAAGAAGATGAATGAATGAATGAATGAAATCGCAGACCAGGAGCAACCGGCCTGTGAATGGTAATCAGGCGTGTCATGTGACATGCAGGGGCTGATGGGAGATGTAGTCTGGTGGCTTTAAGAAATTTTCCTGATGCTTTTTTTTTTGGTACACATTTTATACCAAATTTCCTGGAGGAAAATGATATTTAGACTTCGATCTAATCCTTAATTACAACATCGTTAGCAGAAACGGACGCTCGTTAACTACTTGAATTCCGCACTAGAGTGAAATATAACACGTAAAAATGTAAAAAAAAAAAAAAAAAAAAAAACGTACAAAGGCGTAAAAAAAAAAAAAACCTCGTGCGATACGACAAAAACCGATTCGTATGCGTTTGTGTCGACGCTCCTGTTTACGACGTCGCTAAACGCCGCATGCTAACCTGTACGATGTGTGCAGTCCTGCAGCGTGGAGTTCCTGGAGAGAGTGAGAGAGGACATTTCGAGACACCACTCGTCTCTCTCTCTCTCTCTTTCTCTCTATCGCTCTGCACACTCGCTGTCGCCATGGACACACTCGCTCCATCAACGCCGCGTCCATTTCGACTCGCGCGCATCCCGGGAAACGCTCGCAAAACCCCCCAAAGCCCCGCCCCCCATAACCCACCCCCCCACCAACCAGTGTGATGGAGTGCTGCTTATTCTAATGAGCAGGTTTGGATCTTTTTATCCACCACCAAAAAAAGAAAGAAAAAAAAAATAGATACCAATGAGAACGATAAAGCATTTCTACAAATCACGTAGAAATACTTCGCTACTTTACATACGTAGAAATTTGGGGTACTTTTACCGGTATTTTTACCTCTAATCCTTACATTTTCAAAAATAGCCCTCGTTACTCCTCTTTCATTAATAAACAAACCCCCTTTATCCAGACAAACGTCTCCATCCCGATAGAGTGACTGTGATTGGACGAGATATAAACATATACCGGTCTCACGCGCTATTGGCTCGCACACCTCGCGCTCGATGTGACCAGTGTTTCGTTTCTCCACTCGTTTATCAAACGTTTTCTCTTCATCCTCCGTAAACGAAGATACAGCCGGGAGTTCTGTACAGAGACGTTTCAATCAGTTAGCCAAACGTTTGTCCTTAACGCTGTTTTATTCCCCTTATACCGCTTTTATCCTTTGAAGTTAACTTCTACAGACGTCTGTTTAAAGGCGGTATCTACACTTCTACACGTGATTTACACGTTAAAGTCTTCTCACCATTTCTTTATCAGGAGAACGATTATCATTAGGAGCGATAAAGCGTTTTCGCGCCATCCATAAAGCGATAATGCAGAATAAAGTCTTGAATAGCCATAATAATAATAATAATAATAATATATAATAAATAATAATAATAATAATAATAATTAAAGTAGAAGGAGAAAAAGACATTTATAGCTTTACAATGCAAATCTCCAGAAAGCCGGATTAATAAACGCATACCGTGTTTGTGTTTATTTTTACGGCAGGTATTTACATTCTAAACAAAGACACACAATAGCGTTCCCCGTGTTTGGGCGCGGCGCTGACGGCAGGTGTGTGTGCACAGGTGGGGGCGGATGTACAAGACGGAGGAAAAAATGACTGCGACTGAAAATTGCCATTTTTTTTTGGTTCGTGTTATAATTATAATTAAAAACTTTTTTTTTTTTTTTTTTAAATCCAGTGGCAGATCGCGGCCAGCAGGGGGCGCCGCGCGAGCTATTTATTTGATTTATTCTTTATACATTAAAAGAATACGGAATAAAGGATGTTGAATCGGACTTAAATATGGATTTAAGGATGAATAAATTTGTGAATTTTTGAGGTTTTTGGTGTACTTTTTTGTGTTATTGGCTGTAATGCGGAATTACACAACATTGTACAGGAATATTCCAGTGTTTTTATATTTGTCGGAAAATACATATCGCGAACACATTCCGGACAAAAGGTCGCAGCTAAGGCAAAATAATAATAATAATAATAATAATAATAATAATAATAATAATAATTGGGGGGCTACGGTGGTTTAGTGGTTAGCACGTTCGCCTCACACCTCCAGGGTCCGGGTTCGATTCCCGTCTCTCGGTCATGTGTGTGTGGAGTTTGTGCATGTTCTCCCCGTGCCTCAGGGGGTTTTTCTCCGGGTTCTCCGGTTTCCTCCCCCGGTCCAAAAACATGCACGGTAGGTTGATTGGCACCTTGGAAAATTGTCCCTAGTGTATGAATGTGTGTGTGTGTGTGTGTGTGTGTGTGTGTGTGTGACCTGTGATGGGTTTGGCATTCCATCCAGGGTGTATCCTGCATTAATACCCATAGACGCCTGAGATAGACACAGACTCCCCGTGACCCGAGGGAAGATCGGATATTATTAAAAGCGCTAGAAGATGAATGAATGAATGAATAATAATTGGGAATAATGTCCAGTTCACTAGTAATAATGTACTATTTGTTTGTTTGTTTGTTTGTTTTTTTTATCTTTGTTTATCCAAATTTTTAACGTTTGCAGCTACGATTTGTCCGACTTCTGCTTCCGAATCAAAACATCAACGTCAATGTTTTCACGATGGTGACTCGGACAGGACGGGGAAGATTCGTGCGAATTCGTCGTCGTCTCGAACAATCGTGACGTTCTCGACGTTTACAAAACAGCCAAAAAACAACAACAACAAAAAAGCCGATATGAACATGTTTTTTTTTTTATCTCTGACTGAGAAGAAAAAACATCAGCGGCGACTTCACGCCTGCTGCCCCGAATAATCCCCGGAGAAAATAAATTGCGGCTAATAGCCTGGACGCGTAATCTGCTTATCCGCGACGCCCAGGCGGGAGATTTATTCCATTTAAATTCAGCAAACTGTCAGGACTTTTCTTTGCGAGGTGATTCTGAACTCATGAGAAAAACCGTCAGGATCGTGAAGATGCGTATCGGCTCGTGGGCTTCCGTGAAAAATGACGAAAAAAATGACGGTTTACGAAAAAAAAAACGAAATAAAATCTCCTGTACGGCGGGTTTGAGCGTTGATCCGTCCAAAAGCCGAATAATCTCACCAGATTTCAGGTCAAGATCTACTGCTGGAATCATAAAGGCTGATCCCTCGCCTCGGCCACGCCCACCTTCACCCGTTTCTCTACGTACTTTACATGACATACACATGACGTTGCTTTAACCGTCTTCAAACATGACCAATGAACCTCCTCGTCATCACCGACGATGGAATCCACATCAGCGCTATGGTTTAAGGGTCAGGAGTAACGATAAGACATTATAGAGTGTGTGATGTGCGACGTCGCCTCATAACACACACACACACACACACACACACACACACACACACACACACACACACACACACACACTTTTCCTCCTCCGAGCACAAACATGTTTGCGATTTCACATCTTCAGTGAATTCCATCATTGTTTTTTCACCTCCTGGATATTATGGGATGGAAATCATCCTGGGTGGGAAACGCTGCACTCTAGTGGTGGGATGTCGTCATTTCGCGCCAATGCGCTTTAAAGCCTTATTTTAAGACACGTGATTTTCGGGGCACGGAATGACATTTTCTCTTGCGGTTTTTCTCACCTGAAACATACCTTGGAAAGGTCACGTCAAGGTCAAACGTACCAGCAAAAGTCTCACGCTTAGAACAAAGAACCTCCTTTCCATTCGCTCCGAGGCGAATCGCCAAAAAACACACGCGCTTTTTTCATCTGTTCTCTAACACGGTTACCTCCCGTGCAAATCCAATTCCACACATGCTGGTCTCCCACACACGCGTCTCCCTCACGTCTCCCTCCAGACGGAATCCAGAGCTAAACCCGGACACGTGACAGAATTCGCTTTTTAATCGAGGGCAGACCGGAAAAGCGTCACATGATCCCCGGGATCCGTCTGGAGCGAGCGATAAATCCACAATCCGCCTGTGAGGAGCTTCGAACCATGCCGGGGCTTCCTGAAGGTTCCTCTGAGGGTTCCTCTCGAGGAAGGGAAAGGCGGGGGGGGGGGGGGGGGGGGAGTAGGCAGCCGGAAATCTCGGCAAAATGAGCCGGAATTATTAGTGAAAGGGAAAAAAAAAACCCTTCCCAGAAGAGGGTTTTGGACCGAGCAGGTGGATGGAAGCTGCAGAAACGACGGGACGCTTCAGCTCGCTAAGAGCTCATTAGATCAATGTTTGGAACGAGTGTTCGGCAGGAGCATGTGTAACGTCGATCCGGATTCGCCGCGAGGGGGGAAATTTAACGGTACGTCTTTGGATCGTTAACGATTTTCTCCGAGCGTGGTTTCTGCGTTCGGATTGACGGTTCAGTGACGCTAACGCCAGATGAGACGATTTACGTGTTTTCTTCACTGGCGACATTTACGTGGACGACTTTTCTCAGACTTCGCAAAAAACCTCGTTAACAAACGCATGTTTTGAATTCTCTCCCAACACCAAACAGGAATCGTTCATTTGCGATCGCCGTCGGTATTAACGTGTGTTGTCTCCGCCCCCTCGAGCTCCACGGCCTCCTATTGGTTAATTGATTTTATATCGTAGCGAATGATAGAGCAGTTTTACATGGAATGCAAAAATCTTCCTCTTGACATTCCAACGTGACATTTGATTAAAAAAATAAACAAATAACGCTGGTGATAACGAGATCCATCCGCCGGGTTCGATTTCACGGCGCTACGAGGGAACATTCAACACGAGCGCGCCATATCATCCGGGCCACTACGGCGCAGGGCAAAGCCATCGACGTGGAATTCATCCTCCAAAGTGCCAGGGAATCGTGACTGCGTCCTGACAACCGTCTCCTCCACATCTACACGCTTATCATCCACCCGCGATATTATTTATTTACTTATTTATTTATTTATCTATTTATTTATTGGATGAAAATCCCACCACCCTGCCATTTTCAATCCATTCTCTTTCATCATCATCATCATCATCCGGTGCCGCTGCAAGGTCATTGCTCTCGTCATGACGACCACAAATAAATAAATAAATAAAAATAGGAAGAAGGAAAAAAGACAGAAAAGCCGCATTTTAACCTCCCCCCCCCCTCCTCATCCTCCATCCTTTTGATGCCACACAAGCAAATGAATGCGGCTCTGATGTCGTGTTATAACGCCGTTATGATCACCACCGCACAATAGAGCATCGTTCCGGGGAAGTGTCAGCGCGACATTGTGCCCCGGCACGAAGGTGAACCGAAAAAAAAAACAAAAGGGGCGAGGCTCAGTCTGATCTCCAATTCATAGCATTAAAAGCGTTTCATTTTTATTCCCTCGATTAGACACAAAGAATAAACGCGCTGAATAAATAACATCATCATCATCATCATCATCACCATCATCATCACCATCATCATACCTGCAGGAGGTTTCTCCTCCTCCTCCTCCTCCCGACCTGCCCCGGGGGTTATTAAGATTCGTTTAATTTCTAAAACATCACCAATTCATGCGGATTATATTTCGATTTCTTTATTCTATTGGAAAAACCTCTACCGCGATCCCAATAACCTACCGGATCATTTCCGATCCTCTCATTAACACTCACCTGGATGATTTTTATTTTGGATTGATTTATTTTTAAATGGTGTCTTCGGGTTAATCTCTCCTGTCGGATGGATGGAATAAATAAAAAAAGGAGTGTTTTCTTCCGAATGCAGGGATGTCTGTTTAATGCCGAGGGTCCTCGGTTTACCCGTGTAACAGGAGAACAGCGCTCCCCTACTACACCGAGATTTCCCTCCGCCCACCGCACACCCAGTGTAGGACTGTACCATTCTCACACAGGACAGAGGGGGGGAGGGAGAGGGAGGGAGAGAGGAGAGGGGAGAGGGGGGAGGGTGGGGGGGTGCGGGGGGAGGGGGGCAGGGGGGGGGGGTGGTTAACACGCATAAAACCCGCAATAAATCCACATCCACTTTAAGACTGCTTTATTTCACTGTATCTGTACATGCGGATATTTCGGACTGAGTGCAGTAATTTGGGCAGGATTGGGGGTGACTGAGGATGATGATGATGTTGATGATGATGATGATGATGATGATGATGATGATGATGGTGATGATGGTGATGTTGGATGATGTTGGTGATGTGGTGATGGGGTGGTGTGATGGTGGTGATGTGGTGGTGGTGATGATATGGTGATGATGTGATGATGATGATTGATTATGATGATGATGATGGTGATGATGGTGATGTTGTGTGATGATGGTGATGATGGTGATGATGATGTGGATGATGGTGATGATGGTGGTGGATGATGGTGATGATTATGGTGATGATGATGATGATGATGATGATTGATTGTGATGGTGATGGTGATGTTGATGTGATGGTGGTGATGATGGTGATGATGGTGATGATGGTGATGATGATGGTGATGATGATGGTGATGGTGATGGTGATGGTGATGATGGTGATGCTGCTGATGGGTGGATGGTGATGATGATGATGATGATGATGATGATGATGATGATGCTGTGATGTTGATTGATGATGATGGTGATGATGACGCGCTTCCATAGTCACGTCCTGTCCTTTGTGGCGTGCTGCTGCTATTTTAACATGCTAACATGCTATGCAATGCGAGTGTGTGTGTGTGTGTGTGTGTGTGTGTGGGATGATGAGCCCTACGCAGTGTGTGCGCCCTGCGTGTGTCGCGCGTTTTACCGCCGCTCACCGAGGCATGTCGCGTCTCGTGCGCGTCACACCACACACACACTCACACACACACACACACACACACACACACACACACACACACACACACACACACACACACACAGTGCTGAAGGAGAAACAGGGAGACAGAGCAGAGAGAGAAATAGACCAGAGAGAGAGAGACAGAGAAGAGAGAAGAGAGAGAGAGAGAGACAGAGAGAGAGAGAGAGAGAGAGAGAGAGAGAGAGAGAGAGAGAGAGAGAGAGAGAGAGGTGATGATTGAAAGTTGGAAGATGTGGAGCATCCTCATCAACATACTCACTACTACTGAACATAATAATAATAATAATAATAATAATAATAATAATAATAATAATAATAATAATAATAACAAGTGGATATTTCCTTATTAAACTGGTTGTTTTTAGATGTTTATCCTGGTCTCCAATATGTGTCAGCATGACCACAATATTAGCACTGACTCGGTCCTTAGTGTGTGTGTGTGTTTTTATAATCACTGAATGATGTACCAGGAGTGCTGAGTCTGAGTGAAGGCTCTTGAACACTGATTTGTTTTTTGTTTGTTTGTTTGTTTGTTTGTTTGTTTGTTTACCTCTGGCTGACTGAGTTGTGTTGAAATGAGGGCTGGGCGTCTGATCTGAGACCAGGCCAGAGGAGACGTGAAGATGAATCTCAGTCTCGGCTCGGCTCCAGACGTGCTGCTGGTGCTGATGATGCTCTGATGCACTGCTTAGCAACAGGCTGGAGAGCGATGTGATGTGAGCGGGTTTTAAATAAGCCTCCGTGCGCGTCACTGCCGCGTCACTTTCACCTGATGGAATGGAAAAATAAGTTTTATTTCTATTTTATTTACACACGTTAAGATCAGTAACAGTGATGTAGGAAGACAATAATGAGCTGTAATTCAGTGTGATATTGCACACACACACACACGGTGTTTACGCACAGACGAGTGTTTATCTCAACAAATATATCGGAAAAACCCGATACGATTATCTTTATATAATTTGTAGGAAACAATGAAATGTTTTGGATCCGATCGTAAAGTTGCAGTTGCCATAAGTAAACAGCAGGTGGCAGTGCGACCCCAATAAAGAGACCTCCTGTACTGTACGCACCGTCACTCCTATAAGCGAATCAATCGTGCAGCAAAAATAAAAAAAAAGTTTTCTTTCTCGTCAGAATTTAGTTTTCTTATTTAATTTGCATACTTGTTCGTGATTGGCTGAGAAGATTGCGTCACAAGCTGAGAAACAAGTTTCTTTCATCATCGTCTCATCTTTCATCACCGGTTCTTCTGCATTTCTCCGGGTTTTTCTTGAGTTTCCTTCCTTAATTTTCATTGTGTGTGTGTGTGTGTGTGTGTGTGTGTGTGTGTGTGTGTGTGTTGTTTATACGGTGTGTACGTTGCTCGGAATGCACAGTTGTTCTCGAGGTGAAAATGATTGGCACCACTCCACAGGAATTGTGTAACTGTGACTCTTAACAACACACAGCGATGATTCACTGCAATAATAATGTCTGGATGAATGGATTTCCGTGTGTTTATTTCATCGACTCCTACACGACACTTAGGAGAGCAAGAACATGAACAAGTGAGGGAATCATAGGAAGGAAAATGCTTTCATTCATTCATTCATTCATCTTCTAGCGCTTTATCCGATCTTCCCTCGGGTCACGGGGAGTCTGTGTCTATCTCAGGCGTCTATGGGTATTAATGCAGGATACACCCTGGATGGAATGCCAACCCATTACACACACACACACACACACACACACACACACACACACACACACACATTCATACACTAGGGACAATTTTCCAAGGTGCCAATCAATCTACCGTGCATGTTTTTCGACCGGGGGAGGAAACCGGAGAACCCGGAGAAAAACCCCTTGAGACACGGGGAGAACATGCACAAACTCCACACACACACATGGCCGAGACGGGAATCGAACCCGGACCCTGGAGGTGTGACGCGAACGTGCTAGGAAGGAAAGTTCCAGAGCTTCACCAACCGAGGAAATTCAACCTGCCACAGGAGCTGCTGAAACACTTCTACTCAGCCGTCTGTCCTGTTTTCATCCATAAGCGGTCTGGTTTGGTTCAGATACCAAATCACACACCACGAAACTACAGTGTGCAGTTCAGGACCGATCAAAAGTGAGGAAAAGGGCCAAGAAGATCGGTCTGTATATACACACACACACACACACACACATATATATATATATATATATATATATATACACACAGTGCATTATTATGTAACGTCAGTCTTTGTTATATTCAATCTATGTCTGTACTTTCTGTTGCACTGCGTCGCTGAGCCTCGACTCGTCACCCCGACACCGATCCACCACTCTTCCTTCCTTGGAGCACTTTTGATAGATCCTGACCAATGCAGACCGGGACACGACCCACAAGTTTCGGAGATGCACTGACCCAGTCGTCTAGACATTACATTTTTCCCTGTTTATCCAACGTCCATAATGTTATGTCTGATATATGTGTGTGTATATATATAGATAGATAGATAGATAGATAGATAGATAGATAGATAGATAGATAGATAGATAGATAGATAGATAGATAGATGTGTGGGTGTGTGTGTACAGGAAGCAGATCACTTTTCAGATAAGCTTCATAACAAACACAGAGAGAGAGATAGAGAGACAGAGAGACAGATAGATAGACACAGAGATAGATAGAGAGATGGATAGATAGATAGATAGATAGATAGATAGATAGATAGATAGATAGATAGATAGATAGATAGATAGATAGAATATCGGGTTCTCAGTGAGTCACGTTTCTCTTGGATGTGTGTGTGTGTGTGTGTGTGTGTGTGTGTGAGAGAGAGAGAGAGAGTGTGTGTGTGTGAGTGTGTGTGTGTGTGTGTGTGTGTGTGACACTAACCTTCGGAATTGAGCTACACTCGAGGACAATTTAAAGAAACACAACAAGAACAACAGGTACAAAGCAAGAGATGATTACTGACAACATTTCCGGATAATCAAACACACACACACACACACACACACACACACACACACACACACACACACACACACACACACATTTATAGACACAGTAAACAATTACGTCATCACCT
>JACRUU010000018.1:8522291-8556841 GCA_030449085.1 Kryptopterus vitreolus
CCACCATCATCACCATCACACCACCACCATCACTATCATCATCATCATCATCACATCACCATCATCATCATCATCATCAGGTCTGAAATGTAGTGTGTATTAAATAGTACATACAGAAGCAGGGTAATACGGGCACATCTGGAACTGGGTTACTTTATTCCCTTAGTGTTTGTGCTGCTCCCTTTTTTTTTTTTTTTTTTTTTTGCTTTGCAGTTTCTATGGTGACGGATGAAAAGAATTTTCTCTCCATCAAAATAATAATAATAATAATAATAATAATAGAACAAGGCTTTCTCGCACGGATTTGAATTTGGGGAAGATAAAAATAATAATAAACAATAATAAATAATAATAATAATTAGACAATCCACAAATCACGAGCAACCCAAAGTACACGTTTATCCTCCAAAGAAATACACAATTTGAAAGATCACCTTGTGTGTGTGTGTGTGTGTGTGTGTGTGTGTGTGTGTGTGTGTGTGTATGTGTGTGTGTGTGTGTGTGTGTGTGTGTTGTGTGTGTGTGTGGTGTGTGTGTGTAAATGTAAATAATTATATTATTTAAAATAAATCTCGTGAATTCCCTGCTGGTGGCCACGCAGAACTAGAATTACAGTTCCTGGGGAAAAAAAACAGCGATTTTAAATAAACAACAGCAAAAAAACAAAACAAACAACTTTACCCTTATTTACGGCGACACCCCAAATGTTCCACACCTCTTCCGCTAAACGACACGCCAAAGCCGCTTCGCTAAACCAAACTTCATTTTGCACGACCTGATCAAGCTTTTATTGTTTACAAATCCGGGTGCTCGGACCCCTATATAAACGTAAACAAACAATTCGGTAAATAAACAATGCAATCATCTGCAACAGCGAACACAAACCGCGTCCATTCTCACGTCTGTGTGTTTAGTGTAGCTTCTTTGTCTTTTAAAGTTTAGTTTATTTTTCTGTGGCCCCTGAGACTTTGAGTAAGAAGTCAGGGGCCCTTGTGGGCCCTTGAGCAAGGCCCTTAACCCTCAATAAGGGGTTATGGTTGTTTTTTTTTTTTAAGTGTAGTTTACTTTTTCTGTGGCCCCTGAGACTTTGAGTGAGAAGTCGAGGATGGTGGTGTAGTCCAGTGGTTAAGGCGTTGGACTTTGGACTGGTAGATCATGGGTTCAAACCCCACCACCACCACCACCAAGCTGCCACTTGTGGGCCCTTGAGCAAGGCCCTTAACCCTCAATAAGGGGTTATGGTTGTTTTTTTTAAAGTTTAGTTTCTTTTTCTGTGCACCCTGAGACTTTGAGTGAGAAGTCGAGGGAGGTGGTGTATTCCAGTGGTTAAGGCTTCTGGGCCAGAAGATTCATTCATTCATCTTCTAGCGCTTTATCCGATCTTCCCTCGGGTCACGGGGAGTCTGTGTCTATCTCAGGCGTCTATGGGCATTAAGGCAGGATACACCCTGGATGGAATGCCAACCCATCAACACACCACACACACACACACACATTCATACACTAGGGACAATTTTCCAAGGTGCCAATCAACCTACCGTGCATGTTTTTGGAACCGGGGGAGGAGGAGGGAGGGAGAACCGGAGAACCCGGAGAAAAACCCCCTGAGGCACGGGGAGAACATGCACAAACTCCACACACACATGGCCGAGACGGGAATCGAACCCCGGCCCTGGTGGTGTGAGGCGAACGTGCTAAACACTACGCCACCGTGTCCCTACTGGACCAGAAGATCACAGGTTCAAACCCCACCAGCACCAAGCTGCCACTAGTGGGAGCCCTTGAGCAAGGCCCTTAAGTTGCCCTGGATAAGGGCGTCTGCTAAATGCTGTAAATGTAAAGTGGTTTGAGAATGGTTTCCTGTTCCTCAACCTCGGCTTCCTCACAACCCAGGAACATCAACAATGGGCCAAAAGGGGAAAGAAAAGTTCCTCACGAACACGGCTTTGTTTTTTCCCCCTCCTCAGGTCGTCCGTGAAGCTGGGATCCAGCAGCCAGCCGTCGAGTGTGGAGAGCAGCTCTCTGACCGGCAGCCTGTCTCCCGGCTCGGACCTTCAGCCTCACTGCCAGTGCTGCATCACCTACGCCGCGCGTCTCCGGCGCCTCTCCTGCGGCCACCTGTACTGCGAGCCCTGCACCGTCCGCATCGTCAACATGGCCTTCGAGGACATCGAGGGTCTGGCTGATTACCCGTGTCCCGTCTGCAGGTCCCTGTACCACCTCAACGGCTTCGACTATTCGCCGCTCGGGAGCCAGAGGCGCCTGATCGAAGACGAGCGGCGGGAATAACCCCCCCCCCCCCCCCCCCCTCTGGAGAACACGTCCAGAATTCCCACGACTGACAGCAAGCGCGAAGAGGAAATGTTTCGGACAAAGTCGCGTCATTCCGTATAATTAATGTCGTGGCGTTACATTACCACGATCCGATGTTCGTTCACCACGAAACATTTAACACGAGATGGCGTTTCCAGTGATTGGCTTGTCGGCATAATCAGGACGTCGATTTGATGTGTTGTGATTGGTCGCATCCGAGTGGCGCCGATTCCCGGCAGGAACGTTAACGACGGCCGTTTCGAATGCCGTATCCTTTCTATAGCAACAGTATTTATATGAACGGAAACTTTCCACGCGCCTTCAGGACGGGAGTTTACGCGTCACTGCTCACGCGACTGTTCCGACGTCCTTTTCATGCCGACAGTATTAAAGTGAATCTTGCACTGAAATATCGGCGGCGAACCTCGAAGGTGACGGTGTAAATATTTATTTTCGTACGGATAAAATAAAATCGGTCACGAGTGTCGCATCGTTTATTTCATTCATCTTCTAGCGCTTTATCCGATCTTCCCTCGGGTCACGGGGAGTCTGTGTCTATCTCAGGCGTCTATGGGCATTAAGGCAGGATACACCCTGTATGGAATGCCAACCCATCACACACACACACACACACACACACACACATTCATACACTAGGGACAATTTTCCAAGGTGCCAATCAACCTACCGTGCATGTTTTTGGACCGGGGGAGGAAACCGGAGAACCCGGAGAAAAACCCCCTGAGACACGGGACCCCACAGGAGAACATGAGAGAACATGCACAAACCTCCACACACACATGGCCGAGACGGGAATCGAACCCGGACCCTGGCGGTGTGAGGCGAACGTGCTAACCGCTAAACCACCGTGCGCCCCTTTATTTATTCATTATTATAATTATAAAAGAAAAGTGCGATTCATCAGCGAAGTTGTGGGTTTTATTCGTCGCCACTGATATAAATCAGAAAAGAAAAAGAGGAAATGAGTTTCTCCTTCCTGTACCGCCGAGGGATAAACAAACCCAGTCTCGGTGTGGGAACGCGGACACAATACCACTGCAATAACACACACACACACACACACACACTCGCTTACTCAGTGGGTAAAAAATAAAATAAATAAAAAATAACCCTAAATGTGAAAAGCAATTAGGAGGAACAAGCACTCGGGCATTTCCTCTGCGTCTTTGGGCGCAGACGTTCCGGCATCTGATAAAAACAAATTGTATAAATAAATAATAAAAAAAAAAAGGTGTGGCAGTAAACAAACATAAGACTCTTACTTTAAGGGCGCTGTATATTTGATATTTTTGATTGTAAGCATTTACACAAACCCCCGTACCTTCTAGAGTTTCCGTATTAACACACATTTTATACATCACCAAGTTTTTCATTGGAATCCAAAAGTCTGATACGAAACACCGGAATACTGCCGTCGTCAGCGTTTTTCCGAATTTCATAAAACGCTTTTGTTTATTTTACTGTGCGTTATACACGCAAAAGTGTGTGGACACTATGTGCTTTGTAAACATCTCAGTCCACATTCAGGATCTGTTTACTGTCATAATAAGAGCTTTAAAAGGTCCAAGTGAAGGGAAAATATTACGTCTAAACACGTACACGTGAATCCGCGTAAGGCTGGAAAAGTCCGGAACTTTTGCCCATATAAGGTCATTCCATCCTCATTGGTAGACAATTAAAGAAAATCGATCACGATAGTAAAATGTAACACACAAACAAACTAAAATCCTGAAAATAGGACAGGAATTAGAAAAGTGATTATTTATAGTGATTGTATCAGACTTGTGGAATCCTCTGTATATCTTGTTAGATCTGGTGCGAGTCGCACACCGACGCTGAAAAACGCAGTACCGGAGATTTGTGCGGTACGTACAAATACGTATTTAAAGGGAAAAAAACAACAAAAACACACAAACAAACAAACAATAAAATACGATGGTTTCTGATGGTCCGTACACGCCGTCTCCGGGGACGCGGCGTGATCATGGGACGCGTTCTCTTTCACCCGTAAGTGGTAAAACAATAATAAGTGACGTCATAAATATTACACGTGATGCAAACTTTCTTTTCCTTCATTAATTCTGCAGTAAACATGGATAACACACACACACACACACACACACACACGAACTGTACCTTTTTGTCTGCATCATCCACACGGGCACACACACACACACCTCTTACTTGTTAATGTCATTTAAGTGAAGTACAATGTCGCCACCTAGTGGAGAATATAAATCCTACACACTCCCCCGTTTGCTTTCATTCCTCTTTTGAGCGGAGGTAAATATTTTGGCAACAATTATTCGAACACGACAAACACAAAAATAAATGACGCAATCCTGCCTCGAACCGTTTTATATCCTACTGTGCGAGAACGGAAAGAACGCATGAAAGCTAGCTACCGGGACTGTCCTGTAACAGTTGCCTTGCATAAATATTCCCCCCCCCCCCCCCCCCCACACACACACCTATTATAAATGAACATGCACCGATTTATACGTAATGGCCTGTAATACTGCAGTCTGTGGAGGAAGTGATGACGTAGATCTGAAAATGACCTCATAAATACACCCGTGCACGACTCGCCATCATGTGGAGTTTGAGTTATTTTAAAAAAAATAACACATTATAACAATTATTATTTAAAAGAAACGGACAGATTATGGCACGATTCTGCATAGAGGAAGCTGTGGGGGTCACAAGTGTTACTCGGAACATGATACTACCACCACCACGCTTCCCGTGTAGAGTTCAAAAGGGGGTCAAAGATTTATGCAAAGCACTGCTCACTATACTCTACTAGTAATATATACTACTAAGTACTTTATATATGTGTATAGTATAAAGAGAAGCTGTGCCATCCCCCATCCCCCCATCCCCCCCGAAAAGAAAGGAATGTGCTTTGTGTTGGGTGAAACAGTGAAGATTTCTAGCGCGTGGTCCTGTGAGAAGGTTTCATCCCATGTGCATAGTTTTAGTTCTCCTCCCTGAAAGCTCAGCGAGGCTTGTGCCCCAGCGAGCCACTACTCTTGGGCAGTTTGGCACTAGAACCCGAGGCGGAACGACCGAACAGGAAGGTGTGTTTGGGTCCGTCGCTGCAGCCGGAGCGTCCCGAAATGCGGCTCGGGCTCTCCTGGTGAGAGCTCCTGGATGAGGAAGAGGAGGAAGAGGAGGAGGAGGAAGAGGAGAAGAGGAGGAGGAGGAAGAGGAGAAGAGGAATGTGCCGTTGTTGGTGTTTTGGTTGAGGTTGGAACCCAGGCGTCGGTGCTCCTGTCTCTTGCGGTTCTGCGGACGGCCCGTGGAGGCCTGGGCCAGGCGTTCTCGCAGGTTCTCCACCTCCCATGCCAGCTGTTCCACCGGGTGCCTCGTGTTAGACGACATCGGGTAGGTGAAAGCCTGCGGACAGGCGGGTGTTTACGACCTCATGCGCAGGGAATTTTACACAAAGCTATTTTGTATTGTAGAAATTCAATTAAATGTAATTAATTAACGTTCCTTTAGTTATTTAGTTTAGTTCCTATATACTATAAACAATTGTGTATATATATAATCAATATATATATATATATATATATATATATATATATATATATATATATATATATATGGTATGGTTATATATATATATATATATACACACGCACACACACACATATATATATATATCTATATATATATGTATATATATATATATATATATATATATATATATATATCTATATATATATATATATCTCAGCTGTGTCAGCTTTTTTTATGCCCGGGTTTGTATAATTATGCATCTTAAAATCATCTTTAAAGATCTTAACTGGCCCTCATTCCGACTACCATTAAACTCACCATTTTTATTTTCTCCATTTTATTTACCCATGTTAAAAAATAAACAAACAAAAAAATAATGCACACAGTGATGTACCTGTGCATGCAGTGCCCCTCGCAGGTAGCAGCTCCTCCAGATGTGCACGCAGGGCCCCAGGAGCAGGGGCAGCAGAGGCCCCGCGTTGGGTTGGTGGAGGCCGGGGGTGAGGGGTTCGGCTCTGATCAGGCGCTCGAGAGCGGGCAGGCCTTCGCACGACGGAGCTCGGTTATGACTCTTTCTGTAGGAAGCCGATCCTCCTCCGGTTCTCCACGGCAGCAGGTTGGACGGGCAGGAGAAGACACCGCGCGAGAGCAGGAAGACTGAGCCGACCGCGCTGTCGCTCTGCACAGAGAGAGAGAGAGAGGGGGAGTTGAGAGGCTACATTACACTCTGAACTAGAAAATGAGGTTCTGTAATCAGGCTGACATTTAATTAGAAAAGGGAATTAAATTTGGCACAGTTGTTTTTTTTTTAAGATGGCCTGGTTTAAAAAGTGCACATTTACACAACTAGGACATTTTAAAATGTAATTATCATCCAATGACTCAACACAAGCAATAATGACCCAGATTGGTTCCCACACATATACCCCCATTCTACACCTGTATCCCCACCCACACACCCTTGCGTTTACTCACCCACTCGGGCTCCAGGTTGGTGTTGAGGTTGCCGTTGAGCACCGCCGCAGGACAGACGGGTTGGGCTATGGGCTGGGTGAACAGGGCGCATCTCTGGCTGCTGTACTGAAGGGCCCAGTCCCACACGGGGGGGTAAGGGGGGTCAACCGGCTCCTCGGACGAACCTCTGGGTAACTCTCTTAGCCCATTTACCGGCGTGTAGCTCGGGGACAAGTTCTGCCAAAAATAAATAAATAAATAAATAAATAAACTACAGCTTTGGAACCATCATCTCTATCACATACGTTCGGTGTGTGTGTGTGTGTGTGTGTGTGTGTGCGCACCTGTGATCTGCGGCATCGCTCTCTCTGACAGTTGGCGAGGAAGGTGCTGAAGAGAGGCAGCTGCACGCTGTCGTGGAGGGCCAGCAGGTACGCTTCAGTCAGCTGGAAACGCGCTGGAAACTGAGCCCACAGCTGCCACACACAGTCCAGGAACAGCAGGAAGATCGGCGCCTGAACACACACACACACACACACACACACACACACACACTCATTACATTGGACTCGAACACGGTCAGACGGTAACCTCAGGACGGAGGTTGTTCTCACCTCCTCTTTGTCTCCGTCCCGGTGGTAGTTGATGCGGCTGAGGAAGCGATGCCCCGCCATCACCCACTCCTTCTGCACGAGGCTCTGGAAGCCTGAGACGGTGCGACACTGGGGGTCACACATCACCTGCACCAGACTGGACACCACACAGTTCATGTCCCGGTCCTCGGGCTCTGCAGGGACGCCAAGTTACACACTGAGAATCACGTGTTTGTGTATTTGTGTGTGTGTGTGTGTGTGCAAGTGTGAGTTTGTGTGTATGTGTAAATGAGTCTGCGTATGCATGTGTGCGTGTGTGTGTGTGTGTGTGTTCGTGCATGAATTTGCTGACATGTGTAATGCTTCCTCCTGTAGCATTGCCCCCTCTTGTGGCCACAATATGCATTATATCACATTCCCTGAGTGTGCCAAGATATTATAATGAACACGAGATGAGACGAGACGAGACGGTGTTTCTCTTTCTCGTCTCGAAACAATCTCCTGGTGAATATGTACCTTGAAGGACAACGGTTAATTGACCTCTTTGGAGCAAGCAGGCGACTTCTGCAGCTTTTCTTAGGCAGCACCTAACACACACACGCGCACACACACACACACACACACACACACGCGCACACACGACAGTTTGGAAATCAACCAAGAAAATACGGTACGATTTATAACCAGGAAACTTAAAATGTCATTTGCATATTCATGCATAACTCCCGGATCCTGGTTATGAATGGCTTTTTTTAATTGGCTGTTAAATAATCAACGATTCGCCATTAAACGCATTCAAAGAGAAAGCGGTTAAGTCGTTTATCTCCGAGACGCCGTGTGTAAAATCTTATCACCACGTAAAAGGAAAACGGTTCCACCAGGAGGCTTTTAATTTCGTAATTCGGTTAGCGACGAGCGCCGATAAGCGATAAGCGCCGATGAGCGCCGATAAGCGAATTCATTACAGGAAGTCGGTTCATTCCGGAAAATAAATAAATAAATAAAGGCGTTGTCGCTGTGTTATTTTGTTGCCGCGCGGAGACGGAGTCGTTAGCGACGTGTCGCGTCTGGACGATGAAAATCGCATGTACCTGGTGTAATCCAACCAGTGAGTTCCTTCCAGAGAGGAAAGCCACTTATCATCCGGCACCGAGACGGAGGAAGAAATATCTGAGGAGAGGGAGAGAGAGAGAGAGAGAGAGAGAGAGTCAACACAAGCCTGTCACGAAACTGCGTTATGTTCAAGCGATATGTTTCGGTTTTGTTTTGATGGTTAGGATTCGTTTTTAACCCAAAACCTGAGAAGAAGGGAACAGGGAATAAAAAAAAACGCAGTCTGATACAACGCTATCTGTGTATCTGTGCTGCACGATATATCGGTACTAGAAAGGTATCACGATACCCTACTTTGGCAAAACGATACAATTATACATTTTATTAGTTCCGGTAAATAAAAAAAAATGCAGACTGTATTGGGAATACAGGGTGTATATGTGTGTGTGTGTGTGTGTGTGTGTCGAAATTTATTTTTACTTTCAAACATCAGCATGATGAAGGTCGAGGTATGAAACTGTGCATTTCCTTTTCAGTGTAAACACGTTCAGCAGACACTGGGTGTTATTAACAAATGTATTTATTTATTTATTTATTAACAAATAAAAACAACAATCCACTAATGCAAATTTTTTCGCTATAGTATTGATTAGTATTGGTATCGTGATATGTAGTGATTAATCGTATCGACGGCCAAATCGTGTTGTCTTTTGCGCTCTGCTCTAGCGGGGGAGGAGGAGGAGGAGAGGGGGGGATTTCCCCCATCCCCTGATCAGCGAGGGGTCGGGGGGTCGTGAACATGTTCGGTTTAGCCAGTGTGGTAAATTCCTCACCTCCGAGACACAGCGAGCGCAGACGCGTGTGCGCGAGCTGCACGTCTGCAGGCGACGGCGTTTCTTCCCCGAGATCCACCACCACGCACTGGGTCTGTCCGCCGAACAGGATCAGCTCCAGGTTCCTGCCCAGGACACGGTGTGAGCAAAAGTATTGGCACGGCCGATTTTATTTCCCGTAAAACACGTGACCGCGTTGTGGAGGGAACGTTTCCTTAAACTCCGAGACCCAGACGTGTTCAGCTCCGCTTTACATGGTTTGGAGGATGTGGATGATCTCCAGCTAGAGACCTCTTACTCCATCTACTGGGATGGATGTGAAGACGCAGGAACCTCCTCACCTTCTCACCTACATCACTACCTGACACCTACATGGGCCATGAATCAGGAGGTCGTGAGTTCAAATCCCAGCATGACCAGGATCTTAACCCTCGACTCCTGAGTTCTCTGGATAACAGCTGTAAAAGCTGTCTCAGAATAGCGGAGCTCATCATAAGGTCAATGAAGGTCATATGTACATCAATACACATTCTAACGCCAAGGTCACAGTGTGTATGTGTGTGTGTGTGTGTGTGTGTGTGTGTGTGTGTGTGTGGATTATTAAAAGGCCACAAACCGGATGTCGTCCTTCTCGTGATAGATGTTGTTCTGAAAGCTGGCCATGCGCAGCAGGTCGCTGCCGCACGGATGCCGCCAACACCAACGCTGCGGAGGAAACGGATCGGATTCAGCGCATCATCGCGCGGCGAAATCCGGCAAGCCGAGGAATGTTTTACACTCACCGGGATGCGACCCTCGTTAAAATGGGCGAAGGTTTTCTTCAGCTCCGTGTCGAGCACCTTCTGAGGCACCACGTTAAACCTGGACAGGCTGCGGAGCGGAGAGACAGACGGAGAGACAGACGGAGAGACAGAGAGACGGAGAGACAGAAATGTCAACGCTTTAAGAGAATGAGAAGCTGGTTGGTTGAAGATGAGGTTTCTCAACATCGAACACTCATTCATTCATTCATTCATTCATCTTCTAGCGCTTTATCCGATCTTCCCTTCGGGTCACGGGGAGTCTGTGTCTATCTCAGGCGTCTATGGGCATTAAGGCAGGATACACCTTGGATGGAATGCCAACCCATCGCAGGGCACACACACACACACACACACACACATTCATACACTAGGGACAATTTTCCAAGGTGCCAATCAACCTACCGGTGCATGTTTTTTGGACCGGGGGAGGAAACCGGAGAACCCGGAGAAAAAACCCCCCTGAAGGCACGGGGAGAACATGCACAAACTCCACACACACATGGCCGAGACGGGAATCGAACCCGGACCCTGGTGGTGTGAGGCGAACGTGCTAACCACTACGCCACCGTGCCCCCTACACATCAAACACTAAGAAGTTGTAAATAAAAATATACCTATTCAGTTCTATATAGAATAACATTTTTTTAGGACACCACTCTGGCTTAGCGGTTAGCACGTTCGCCTCACACCGCCAGGGTCCGGGTTCGATTCCCGTCTCGGCCATGTGTGTGTGGAGTTTGTACATGTTCTCCCCGTGCCTCAGGGGGTTTTTCTCCGGGTTCTCCGGTTTCCTCCCCCGGTCCAAAAACATGCACGGTAGGTTGATTGGCACCTTGGAAAATTGTAGTGTATGAATGTGTGTGTGTGTGTGTGTGTGTGATGTGTTGGCATTCCAGGGTGTATCCCACATTAATGACCATAGACGCCTGAGATAGACACAGTGATCTTCCGGTAGAAGATGAACGAATGAATGACCACCACTCGGACAGCAATATTGCAACGCACCTGAACAGGCAGCAGATGGCGCTAAAGCACACGCGGGTATGTATTTACATCTCGCGCCGCGCCTATGGAAATCTTTCGGCCCGTTACCTGGTGGACATTTCGAAGCGGTCGTTGACGGCGCTGACCCTCCAGCCGCACGCTCCGGTCCGCTCCAGCTCCTGCTCCCAGTCGGCTGCGCTCTCGTACCAGTTGGTGCTCGGGTCGCGTCTCCGGTTGCTGAGGAACTGCTTCATTTCTGCAAGCGTGAGGGTGAGATCTATAAGGCGTTGTGTGTTGACATACATGAAGGGCACTAGTGCGAACCTGACCACACACACACACACACACACACACACACAGGGCGTAAAAGGGTTGAGTAAAGGCCAGGAGGTCATGTTACTCTGCATTATTCAGCTGCGTAGCGGGCGCTCGGAGGAGACCGCCTCGTCTCGCTTACCTTCACAGCCTTTTATTTGAATACCAAATGTTAGGGTGCAGATGATCAGCAGGACAATCAGTGCGCGCTCAGGAAGAGCAGCTGCTCCGTGACAAACATCCTGATCTGATTGTCTCTATTGTTTCACACACACTCACCGTCACACACAACACACACACACACACACACACACACATGCACGCGTTCACTCACCGACGCTTCCCAAAGCTGCGTTCTGGAACGACAAGACAGTGGCAGGTTTCAGAGGCTGGTACGTCTTGGCGATGGTGTACGTAAGCTACCGGGAAGAAAATAGCGCATGTGTTATATTTCCGTACGTCAGGAGCGTTCCGAAGATTTCGGAATGCTATTCGTAATAATAATAATAATAATAATTCTCTTCTAGCGCTTTATCCGATCTTCCCTCGGGTCACGGGGAGTCTGTGTCTATCTCAGGCGTCTATGGGTATTAAGGCAGGATACACCGTGGATGGAATGCCGACCCATCACACACACACACACACACACACACACACACACACACACACACACACACACACATTCACACACTAGGGATAATTTTCCAAGGTGCCAATCAACCTACCGTGCATGTTTTTGGACCGGGGGAGGAAACCGGAGAACCCGGAGAAAAACCCCCTGAGGCACGGGGAGAACATGCACAAACTCCACACACACATGGCCGAGACGGGAATCGAACCCGGACCCTGGCGGTGTGAGGCGAACGTGCTAACCACTACGCCACCGTGCGCCTACTTTAATAATTTTAGAAATAAATTTACTCTCATACACTCAATAATATTAAACTGAAACAACAAGACAATGTACGTGGTTTGTTTTGCTTATTTGGTGATCCGTCGTTTGTTTACTAAATGATCGGGACGCGGAAAAACATCATACGGGATTCCTGTAACCCGAGTATAATCGTTTGCTTATCATTTTTGACTCCGCCCTCTTCCGTATGTTCGCCTCGTTAAACGGCGGTCTCGCGTACACACACACACACACACACACACACACACACACACACACACACACACACCTCCACGGCCTGAGCGTCCGGGGTCAGTCTGTCGAACAGGAAGCAGAGGACGCGCAGGTCCCGGCAGTACAGCACCAGCTCCTCGGGCGTGAACTTGAGCGAGGAGTTCGCCGTCACCAGTTTGGTTCGCGACGGTCCCACTGCAACAACACAAGAGTGGTGAACGTCTCGGCGCGAGGCTGTGATACGCGGCGAACGAACCAACGAACGGCTCGCTTACCGGCCACGACCTTCTCGATGGAGGCCAGGGCGACGTCATGGTCCCCGAGGAGCACGGGATCGGCATTGTCCTGCGCGAAAGAGGAAAAGGGAAAGCGGATCAACACACACACACACACACACACACACACACACACAGAGGGACGTATGCAAAAGCGGATTGCTTTATCTGAGACGGATATATGTTCTGGCGCGGGATGGGAAGGACGGAAAGGTCGATGCGCTGAACGATAAGGACTCACGTCGGGTCTCGGGCTGTCCTGAGGCACGAAGGCCACTCGGAAATGGGTGCAGAAGAGCGTGCCCGACAGCCAGCCGCCGCCTTCTTTAGGCGAGAGCTTCTTCCTGACCAGAACGGCTCTCTGGAGGACGCATTCTCCTAAAACACACACACACACGGCACAATTAACAATACACACCCGGGGTGTGGTGTGTCCTGGCACGACTTTACTCCGCCCCACCACCGTCCACAAAAATGCTTTGATCAGAATGAAAAAATAATTTGCGTTCTCTAGTAGGTCACATGACCCGATTCCATCCCGTGCAATGAAACTTATTTTAAATACACCCAATCTGATCACATGGAGTTTCCCATGCTGCTTTGCTGTCCACGTCCCCTGGGGCCCCAGCTGGAGAAGGAATAAAGCGCATGCCTGGGACAAACGCATGCAGCATTCCCTCGTAAATTATTATTATTATTATTTAGATCCTCGAGAGCGCCGATCGCCGAGGGCAATCTTTCCAACCCGGAATTCTTCATGCTTGAGGGGGCTTTGCCTTCCTCCTCAGCGACACCTATCGAGGAATCCTTCTCCGTCTGGACCAGTTTGCCGTTTTCACATCCAAAATCACATTTCTACCGTTTATATTCCGATGGAAGAAGTAAAAGACGGCATTCCTTCCTCCATTTTAACCAAGTGCCCATTCAACGGCTCTTTGGCCTTCCTTGAGGATGACGATGCAGCTGGCCGTTTTGCTGCCTTTGTAAAGGAGATCTCGGGGAGCGCCGTATTCCTGTACCAGCCGTGCTGGTACAAAGTGCGGATAAATAAAGTACTTTCTAGTTCGACCGACGCCAAACTTTTTGATAGCACCTTTTCCCTTCCGTTACGATGATGTCATTTAACGTGACGTTAAATTCGTTAAAATGTGGAAAGAACGTCGCCCGGAGCGTTTTTTTTTTTTTTTTTTTTGCTTAATGAAAAAACAAGAAACAAAATCCTCCCTCTGAGTAAAGCCAAAAACTTGCACACCATCTGGAGGAGGAAAAAAAAAAAATCTGAGGTTTCATTCCCAAAAAGCCAGACTGGAGGTGTTCGGAAAATATGCCGCGGTTCTGGGAGCTTAAAAAAAAAGGAAAAAAAAAAAAAAAAAGGTCCGGTGAAGTTTTCCTTTCATGCCTGATGGGGCATTCTTTGGGCATTCTGGGACGCAGATGCGAGGACGGCCCGGAGGAAACCAGGAAGGCGAGGGAGGAACCTGCACATGGCGGATGCGATGGAGCGCTTTAGAAGTACGTATGTCACTTACACATCGATAAATGCTTTTATTACCACACATGTGGCGCACACATTGTCCAGCACATCGTCTCCTCATTGCTACTGAAAAGCAGGTAGCGTGCATGTTCTCGCCCGGCTCTCGGCACATCTGCTCAACATCACATGGAAGATCTCCGATAACGCCTCCTCGGAAAGGTCTGGAGACGGATTTGGAGTGAAAAGACGCAGCCGGGTCTTTTCGAGGCTCCTGTGTGGTGTCTGTAACGAGTAAATCCTGCAGTGCGTTAACCTGCGACGGCTGATTGGGTTTCTGCCCTTCTGTGTTACGCGAGATAAGGACAAACGCTGGCCGACTTTTACATGCTGTAACGTCTGAGCAATACGAGCTCCATCACCTTACAAACTTTCACTAGCTACTGTGTGTGTGTGTGTGTGTGTGTGTGGTGTGTGTGTGTGTGTGTGTGTGTGTGTGGTGTGTGCATTTAATTAACAACAGAAATGTTGGCGTATGTAATATAATATATACATGTTTTGGGTAAAGAAGTAAATGACGAATAAAAGGCCACACCTCTTTCATTAAAACTGATGGGTAAGGGACACACCTCCTTCATATAAAGTGACTGGTAAAAGGCCACACCCCCTTCACAAGGACTAACAGGAAAAGGCCACACCCCCTTCACAAGGACTAACAGGAAAAGGCCACACCCCCTTCACAAGGACTAATAGGAAAAGGCAGGAAAAGGCCACACCCCCTTCACAAGGACTAATAGGAAAAGGCCACACCCCTTCACAAGGACTAATAGGAAAAGGCCACACCCCTTTCACGAGGACTAACAGGAAAAGGCCACACCCCATTCATGAGGACAAGGAAAAGGCCACACCCCTTCACAAGGACTAACAGGAAAAGGCCACACCCCTTTCACAAGACTAACAGGAAAAGGCCACACCCCCTTCAAAAGACAACAGGAAAAGGCTAACAGGAAAAGGCCACACCCCTTTCACAAGGACTAACAGGAAAAGGCCACACCCCCTTCACAAAGACTAACAGGAAAAGGCCACACCCCTTTCACAAAGACTAACAGGGGAAAGGCCACACCCCCTTCACGAGGACTAACAGGAAAAGGCCACACCCCTTTCACAAAGACTAACAGGGGAAAGGCCACACCCCCTTCACGAGGACTCAGGAAAAGGCCACACCCCCTTCACGAGGACTAACAGGAAAAGGCCACACCTCCTTTATTAGGACTGATGTGGGGGGAGGGGGGAACGACACACCTCCTTAACGAAAAGTGGCCACACCTCCATCATTGGTCATGATGGGGAAAATGCCACACCTCCTTCAAGAATGACTGACAGGAGAAGCCACACCTACATCAGTAGGATCGCCAGGTAAAAGACAATGCTTCCTAAAGTAGGACTTACAGCGACAGAGGCCACACCTCCTAGAGGAGGAGTTATGGGGTTAAGGAGACACGCCTCTCTCATTGACACTGACGTTTACGGAAGCCACGCCCATTTCATCTGCATTAATCAAATATGGACTTCCCTTTAGGACTGTTTTATAACCTCCGATAGTCATAAAGCCCAATTACAACTGAGGATTCATGGAAGTGAAGAGGAAAGTGTGTGTGTGTGTGTGTGTGTGTGTGTGTGTGTGTGTGTGTGTGTGTGTGTGTGTGTGAGACTGGCGGTACAGAACTATCTGAATACATGTTGAAGGTTAAAGATTAGCTCAGCAGAGTCTGGACTGTGGCCTGCATTCCTCCTAAAGCTCCTGTTCTGGCGAGGTGCTCGTACACACACACACACACACACACACACACACACACACATGCGGAGAGAATGTGTGCGAGTTCTAACGTTACTTCTTAAAGATTCCTTTTTAAGAAAATAAAAACGTTAGATGAAAGGGAAAAGTTAGTGGATTATGGAATTGGACGTTGGAAATGGCAGCCACAACCAGCCGGGCCCTTGGGCAAGGCCCTTAACCCCAGAGCTGCTCAGTTGTATGAATAACATACATGTAAGTTGCACTGGATCAGAGCGTTCGGCCAAATGCTGTAAAAGTAAGTCGAACACGTACGCGACCTCGCATCGCCACAAAAACCCCCACCAGTTTACATCCTATTACATATAGTGTGTGTGTAAAGGGGCGGAGTCTCACCTGGTAAACAGTACAGGCCGAACATGTCTCTGCCTCGAGCACGAACACTGCTCTGGTTCATGATCCTGTCCTGTAGGACACACACACACACACACACACACACACACACACACACACACACACACACACACGTTAATAACTTCAAATCATGCCTTCTGGAAATATCAATGACATAGTGATTATAAATAGTGAATAAATTATACCCAAAATATACACTTTTTAAATTAGAAAGTAAATACAGAATGGAGACGAGGAGGAAACGCACGCGTGTGTATGAAAAGGCCTAACAGGAAACACACGGCCGTGTCGTTCAAACACTCCTCCTCCTCCTCCTCCTCCTCCACGGTTTTATACTCGGAGCGGAGAGAAGGTCCAAACCCTCGGCACGACGACCCCCCTCCCCCTCCCTCACTCCACCACTACCATTACTTCACGTTTCCATAGTTTCAGGTTCTGTTTCTGACCCGTTCTTGGCAGGGTGACGCCGAGTTACGGAGAAGTTCCACAGAAGCCGGGAGAACATGTGGCTCCACTTAGTGGTATAAAAAACAAAACAAAAAGCCCGCTGCCTCCGAGGATTCCAACGACACGGAAACAGCGAGGAGCAAAAAGCTGAGCGGAGGGAAAACCAAATAAAATCCTCATCAGAAATAAAAGTGTGTGTGTGTGTGTGTGTGTGTGAAATCAAAGGGCTCTTTTTATAGCGAGGCTGGAGAAGTTCTTCCTCCTCATGCTGAGATCCAGAACAATAGGAGCTTCATCCAGCCGGGGAACGATGGACTCATTCATGGACGCTGTTCAAAGGATTCAAACAAAACCTGTCCTGAGGAGCGCACGCATGTGTGTGTGTGTGTGTGTGTGTGTGTGTGTGTGTGTGGTTTATTATGTCATGAATCACAATGTACAATCGCTTTTGAATGCTGGAATCCGATTGGTCGGAGGGTAATCGTGAACATTCCTGTGGATTTCTGAATACGGTGAGGTATTTAATGATGGAAGGAGTCTCCAGTTTCAGAGAGAAAAACATCGAGCGCTCCTCCTCCTTCACATCCTGCACGACAAGCAGAGCGACACTTAGACGGCTCACTTTATTAGTGTCGGGATGAAAAGAACAAAGCGCCGTGTGTCTCGGGGGATGGAGAAGATAAAGAGGCGGCGCAGGCGGCGTTACCGAGCGCCAAAGGCCTGGGCTGTTTATAATCCATTACTTAATTCATCTTCTACACGACAGACAGACAGGAAGACGGGGGGGGGGGGGGGGTGGGGGGGACGCACGTGAGAGGCCGTCTAAAACTATTTACTCCCCCACAAAGAAAAACAAATAAATAAACACCTTTTGTATGGCCGTCTCAAACAGAAGTGACGAGATAAAAATCGCACCACATCACACACACACACACACACACACACACACACACACACACACACACACACACACACACACACACACACACACACACACACAACACACACACACACACACACACGAGTCTCGTTCTTACGACGCATGGTGAGAAAACTATCCTGTATATTCATTTTAATATAAAAAAAATAAGACTGAATAAAATAAAATGCATATTTCAGCCAAAATTCGTCTTTCCAAAATCAGGTCCATTCAATACATATATTTAAATGTAAAAATAACAATAAATAAATACATATTTAAATAAATAAAATAAATGGCATTGCCATTCTAGGAAATTGAGAGTATAAGTGTGTAAATGTATAAATATTACAAATTTCCAGGTTTTAAAAAAAAAAAAAAAAAAAAAAACATTTATCCCTTGATTTTTTTTTTTATTATTTAACTTGTGACTAATTTACTTGAATATTTTTTCTTTCAATCGTTTAATATTTCCAATTAAAAATTATTATGTTACCATTAAATATTATTGTTAATTTACTTTCTAATCTTTACTTTAAAATGTCACCAAATCTTTATTACATTTTTATTGAAACAACGTTTTCAGATTATTATCGGATTATCAGTTTGAAACGATGATTATATTATATTATATTATATTATATAATGTTATATTATATTACATTACATAACATAACACTGGTGTGAGTAATCCGGCCAAATCACTCACACACTGCTATGGATATACATTATGTTATTATTATTATTATTATTATATTATTATTATTATTATTATTATTATTATTATTATTATTATTATTCTTATAAACACTTGTTAGTCACATGTCAACACAATATCTGACAGTAAAACCCTGTGATATTCACTATATATATATATATATATATATATATATATATATATATATATATATATATATATATATATATAGATATATATAATATATATATATATATATATATATATTACAGCCATTGTTTACAGACTTATAAGGAAGGGAAAATAACAACGCCTGGGTAAACAACAAACATGTCTGCCTGACTGTTGTGTAACAGTGACCCCGAGACGGGACAACCGAAGCGTTATCCATCCGTTCAGACGTTTACGCAGCAGGAGCACTGAAACATTAATATAATACAAATAACAACATTTAAATACGACAGAATGCACACAGAACAAAGTCTCGGGACGCCTGAATTAACGCATGTTGTTAATGCGAGAGAATAAAGTGGGATTATTCCCTCACTGGGACGTTCTCACGGCTTGGCAGGAGAACGAGAGGACGCGTCCAAGTCTCTGAAAAGCCCTAAACTGTAACAGGAGCTTTTAAAGAGGCGGCGAGGAAGGCGCGTCTCGACTGCGCTTCTGCTCGGATGTACGCTGTAATTTGCGCCTAAATATTTAGAGGAACGGGTCGGACTTTGGCGCGGATCGACGACCCCCCCCCCCCCTCCCGAGTCGTTTCCGGTCACATTTTTTGACCTCAATTCAGACGGAATAAAGGTCAAAGCAGGCTTTTGTGTCAGAAGTTATGTGTGTGTGTGTGTGTGTGTGTGTGTGTGTGTGGTGTCTCATATTTAAACTAGTAGTTTTTCTCAGCCTTGATCCCAAGCCACAAGAAAGCCAAAATGCTGCAAAACACACACACACACACACAAACACAAACACGCACAAAGAACGAGGGATGATTCTGTAGAACGGTTGTCTTGGTCACATGGACCGTCAGATCCGTGGTGTGTTGATGTTTCTTCGTGGTGATATTGCGTTTATTCCGTGGAATATGTTGGCGCTTATCAGGGGTCTCGGAAGCACAGGGCGATAACGGAGCTTCGAGCGAATGCAGGAATGTTTTCACATAAACAGTGATTCGTGTTTACATGTTTACTATTTGGCCTTGATCTGGTCGTTTACTTCCTCTCCCCCGTTAGCAGGAGGCAATGAGAGAAAGAGTCGATTCCTTTTCGCGAATACGTCACTTCGGGTTTCGCTTTCTATTTTCCCCTCGGTACAAAACAAGTTTCGGCAACAGCTTTGAAATTGAATCGAATGGAATAAAAATATATTTAAAGATATTCGGAATGACAAATTATCCTCAAACCTGAAGTAAATACGGCAAATTAATTAATTAATTAATTAATTCATTCATTCATTCATTCATTCATCTTCTAGCGCTTTATATCCGATCTTCCCTCGGGTCACGGGGAGTCTGTGTCCTATCTCAGGCGTCTATGGGCATTAAGGCAGGATACACCCTGGATGGAATGCCAACCCATCACAACACACACACACACACACACACACACCACACACACACATTCACACACTAGGGACAATTTTCCAAGGTGCCAATCAACCTACCGTACATGTTTTTGGACCGGGGGAGGAAACCAGGAGAACCCGGAGAAAAAACCCCCCCCCCCTGAGACACGGGGAGAACATGCACAACTCCACACACACATGGCCGAGACGGGAATCGAACCCGGACCCTGGCGGTGTGAGGCGAACATGCTAACCACTACGCCACCGTGCCCATCAATACGGCAAATTATATATATATATATATATATATATATATATATATATATATATATATATATATATATATATATATATATATATATATAGCTACTAGATTAATAATTAAAGAAATCATACCCGATATAATTCGAAACAATATATATATATATATATATATATATATATATATATATATATATATATATGTATATATAAAATCTCAAGTGTAAAAACAAACAGAGTCTAGCATCCACCTCTAGAGGCCGCTCTCATTCTGTATAAAACGCAACCTGGAAAAACTACGGGTACAGATTACTGCTGATAAACGATGCAGCAATCAACTATCGATTCATTTGCAAAGCTGACGACTCGCTCGCTCGCCTGAAATCTTAAACTGAAACCTGAAACTGGAGACTCCTTCCGTCGACGCTACCGAAATCTCTCAAGCACAGAAAACGTGTTTACGTTTATAGACTTTAAAAAACGTCCACACAAACATGAAGCCGACATTACAACTGAAATGATACTGCATCGAAATCAGCACTTTATTTATTATTATTATTATTATTATTATTATTATTATATCGATGCATTAATCGGGAATTTGGCGGCAGTGAGATGGGAATGTTCCCATCATTTCTGTTCCCAACACATTTCTGTTCCTGTAGGAAAAAGTGGCAAAATATGGAAAAAAAACAAAAATGAAACAAAAAAATAAAATAAATGTTTACGGAGCCAAAGATCGCTACGGATTTCTATTTCTGGGTTTATAAAAGCACAAAGACGAAACTGAGCAGCCTCGAAATGACGTGGACCGAGCGGACCAGACACACCGGTGAAGAGAAAGGAGAAGAGAAAAGGGAGAAGAGAAAAGAGAAGAGAAGAGAAAAAGAGAAGAGAAGAAAAGAGAAGAAAGAGAAGAGAAAGGAGAAGAAAAGTGAGAAGAAAAGATAAGAAAAAGAAGAGAAAGAAAGGAGAAGAGAAAGGAGGAGAGAGAAGGAGAAAGAGAAAAGGAGAAGAGCAAAGAGAAAAGATAAGAGATAGGAGAGACGTGAAAGAGAAGAGAAAAGAGAGAAAGAGAAGAAAAGAAAGGAGGAGAGAAAAGAGAAGAGAATAGGAGTGAAAAGAGAAGAGAAAAGAGAGAAGAGAGAAAAAGAGAGAGAACGAGACAGAGAAAAGGAGAGAAAAGAGAGCGAAGAAGAAACGAGAAGATGAAAGAGAAAAGAGAAGAGAGAGAGAAGAGAGAGAGAAAAGAGAAGAGAAAAGAGAAGAGAAGAGGAGAGAAGAGAAGAGAAGAGAAGAGAAGAGAAGAGAAGAGAAAAAGAAAAGAAGAGAAAAGAGAAGAGAAAAGAGAAGAGAAAGGAGAGAAGAGAAAGAGAAAAGAGAAGAGAAAAGAGAAGAGAAAGGAGGAGAGAAAAGAGAAGAGAAAAGAGGAGAGAAAAGAGGAGTGAAAAGAGAAGAGAAAAGAGAAGAGAAAAGAAAGAAAAGAAAGAGAAAAAGAAGAAAAAGAGAAAAGAAGAGAAGAGAAAGAGAAAGAGAAGAGAGAGAGAAAAGAGAAAGAAGAGAAAAGAGGAGAGAAAAGAGGAGAGAAAAGAGAAGAGAAAAGAGAAGAGAAAAGAGGAGAAAAGCTAAAAGAAAGAGAAAGAGAGAAAAAGAGAAGAGAAAAGAGAGAACGAAGAGCGAGTCCAAAAGAGAGAAAGAAAGAGAAGAAAAACCCGAGAGCCAGAAAAGAGGAGAGAAAAGAGAAGGGGGAAAACTCCATTCTGTGTGACCTTTATTTATTGTCTCTCGCCTGCAAGATGCCTCACACACACACACACACACCACACACCACACACACACACACACACACACTCCTTTTCGACACCAGTACACATAGTTGCGTCGTAAAAATCCCGGCACATCATGTGCTCCCGTTTTGTTTTCCCCCCTTTGCGGTTCATGATGTTGCCGTGGAAACAGCCAGATGTTGAGACCATCACGGTTCTGCAGGCGAGCGTCGGGCGAGGGAGGGAGGAGGTATAGGGGGGGGAGGGGTTTCCTCTAAAACCTACGAGGGAACATCTGGCTCATCGTATATAGTAACGCATGATTTCCGTGTAGGGATTTTCTACACGGAATTGATCTGGTAGATCCCAAACCTGCACGACGAGGATCCACTGCTTATTATGGGCTGGAGTGGAAGATCTCCTGCGATGAGGTGAATAAAAGTGGGGAAAAATCACGCGGAATGTCGGAATGTCGGAGTGAACAGACTAAAACGAGAAAGCGCGTCCGCGTTTAACCCCCGACACACAAGATTACAGGGTGTAAACCGAGCGGACGCAGCAGGAAGGCGGAGATAACGGCGGGTTTCGAGCAGCGTAACGGCGGCTACTGCGGAATATAAATAACAACGCGTGTAAATAAAGCGCAGAAACACAAACACAACATTTCAAAGGAAATTAAAGGGAAAAAAAATCGCGTCTAATGAAAACACGGCGACTCAACGGGGACCTCGTTAAGGACGTCCACCGGGAAATATATTAACAACGTTATAATATAACAACTAAACAATTTATAATAATTTAATAACATATATATATATATCGATATATATATATATATATATATATATATAATATATATATATAAAAAACTGGGGCACGGTGGTTTAGTGGTTAGCACGTTCGCCTCACACCGCCAGGGTCCGGGTTCGATTCCCGTCTCGGCCATGTGTGTGTGGAGTTTGTGCATGTTCTCCCCGTGTCTCAGGGGGTTTTTCCTCTGGGTTCTCCGGTTTCCTCCCCCCCCGGTCCAAAAAACATGCACGGTAGGTTGATTGGCACCTTGGAAAATTGTCCCTAGTGTATGAATGTGTGTGTGTGTGTGTGTGTGTGTGTGATGGGTTGGCATTCCATCCAGGGTGTATCCTGCCTTAATGCCCATAGACGCCTGAGATAGGCACAGACTCCCCGTGACCCGTGACCCGAGGGAAGATCGGATAAAGCGGTAGAAGATGAATGAATGAATTAATATATAAAAAAACTTAATTTACTAAAGTAATAATATTTCTCCAAGGATAAACTTATTTTGTTCGTTTCTCGATTTTCAATTTCTTTCGGTTGTTCATTTATTTCTTATTTTCTGCGTATTTTTCTTCATATATAAATAAATAAACGTAAACACATTCGCCACAACACAGTGTCATCACAAGCAAAGAGAAATAAACCAAACGTAGCTAGCGTAACATTATAATATCGAGAATCGCAATGTACATGTTTTTTTTTTTTGGTTTTGATCCTGTTGGGAGCTTTACGGATCTTAACCCCCCCCCCCCCCCCTAAAAACAAAACAAAAACATCCCAAATCTGGAAGGACAATATGCAGGACCTGGTTTATTTCTTCTCAAAATACTTCCTTGTTTCCTTGGTAATTTTCCTTGGGAAATTTTCACATCAGAATTCTATCCTCAGCAAATTACCAACCGATAATCTGATGTGATTTAATCGCGTTCGGAAATCGACGCGATAAACGGTATATCGCGGTATACGGTATATCGCGGTATACGATATATCGCGGTATACGGTATATCCTTCAATCCTGTAGAGTAAAAAACAACTATATATAAATAATAATAATAATAATAATAATAATAATAAATATTTGCATAAACCCTAATCTTAATCCTAATCTCACAGCAAAATCATGAAGCAGGACATTTATAGTCTGTTTTATCGCTGAAAACACGGCCGTACAGAGCATCATTGTTCTCCGAACTTGCCTCAGGAGGAGCTGCCCTCACACGGGTCTGTTCTCAGGCCTGTTTTCAGGAGTTTAATCCGGATTAAAATCCGAATCGGGTGTGGTTCGGTCGGTAATAAAGGACTTACCTTCAGCTCGGGCATCTGGCGGACTTTAAAGGTGGTCTTGGATCCGGTCAACATGTTTCCTCAGGGGGTTCTTCCCTCACAAGGTGAAACACACACACACACACACACACACACACACACACACACACACACACACACTGTACGATGTTCAGGAGAGAAACTGTAACGGGTTTGGGTGTAAATATGTCCCTCTGAGCTCCATATGTGTGTGTTGTGGAGAATAAAGCCGAAACCCCGCCGCTGTTTAACGGTTGAAGTCCGTGTTTTCCCGCCCGCTGGAGCCGCTGAGGGACCCGCGCTTATTCCGAAGCTCCATCGAGGTTTCCTCCTCACGGTAATTCCGCGGGGTTTTCCCCGCACTGAGACGCCGCCGCTGCCGCTGCCGCCGCCGCCGTTACCGCCACAGGAGGAGGGAATGGTACAGGGGGGCTCGTGCGCGCCTCGCGCTCTTAAAGGGCCAGCGAACGCGCCAAGAATCACCAAGCCGAGTCGATTCACTCGCAACGATTCGTTTGATTCGGAATCGTTTAAAGCAGCGGTCCGCAACTTTTGTTTTTTTTTTCCCCTCACGGGACAAAACCACATTTTTTTGTTTCACCCCAAACAAAAACGTTTTTGTTGTGTACACACACACACACACACACACACACACACACACACACACACACACACACACAACGGCGAAATCTTAATATACGTTTACACAAACAGCGATCGTATTTCGTTTTCAATACGTTTTATGTTTGTTTGTTTGTTTGTTTTTGGATCCTGGGATGTGAGAATACCAAACGGACATTACACATGAAGCATCTGGATGGACAAATACATTTCGTTTACCTGATTATGGTGCTAAAACCTGAACCGATAAACAAACAAATAAAGAAAGAAACATGCAGGAACATAAAAACACTCACCTGTGTTAAAGGCCTTATATATATAATATATATATATATATATATAACTCGACCGCACTAAAGATAACCAGAAAAGTGCGACCTGGCATTTAAAAAATTGTTTTTGTATACAAAGGAAAAAAAAAACACCAAAACAAAACACTGTCGCCATGGTAACAGGATCCTGGACAAATGGAAAGTGACATTTTGAACCCGCAAAATCACGCACACACACACACACACACACACAAACACCTCGAGTCGTTACAGGTAATTACACAGGAGTGCTTCATTGCTAACCCACGTTACCTTTTTTACCCTGCGACGGCGAGTTCCCGCGAGTTCTCAGGAGCGTTCCGGCTTTCGGCGATCGTCCCGCTCGGCTCCGATCCGCTCCGACGTGATGCTGCTGCTGCTGCGAGCTCGCGACTCTCTCAGCTCTGCACTGAAACGGATACCCGCAACGCCAAAAGAAATGAAAACTGACCCCCGAAGCCATCGGCGGCCGTATGACTAATTTATCACACTCTCACTGAGGATTAATCATGGCCGATTAAATCCGCCGCACAAACCCCAATTTACACCACAAGCAGAGCGGGAGGGGGAAAAAAAAAACGCCGGGTGCCGTTTTAACATCAGCAAGAAATCAACGCAACCTTTAACACTGGGAACGTTCCGGCACTTTGTTGGGAAAGAGAGGAGTGTATTGAAAATGTAGTAAAAACAATATTGTATTCATTCATTCATTCATCTTCTAGCGCTTTATCCGATCTTCCCTCGGGTCACGGGGAGTCTGTGTCTATCTCAGGCGTCTATGGGCATTAAGGCAGGATACACCCTGGATGGAATGCCAACCCATCACAGGACACCACACACACACACACACACACACACACACACACACACACACACACACACACACACTCACACACACACATTCATACACTAGGGACAATTTTCCAAGGTGCCAATCAACCTACCGTGCATGTTTTTGGACCGGGGGAGGAAACCGGAGAACCCGGAGAAAAACCCCCTGAGGCACGGGGAGAACATGCACAAACTCCACACACACATGGCCGAGACGGGAATCGAACCCGGATCCTGGCGGTGTGAGGTGAACGTGCTAACCACTAAACCACCGTGCCCCCCCAATATTGTATTATTTGTTGTTATTATTATTATCAATCCAAAAAACAAACATCCATCCAAACCTGTGACATTACGTCCAAATGCTCCTGCATTCCTTTCAGAAAGGAACTAGGGCAGAACAATATGTATAAATATATAGATATTCTATGTCCAAAAGTATTGGGACACCTAGCCAGATGTCTCCATCAAACTGGGACGTTTCTGGAAGCAGGAGCCCCCCCGCAGGAACCTCCTCGTTACTACCTGACCCCCCCCCCCCAACCACACACACCCTTAACGGCGGAATGATAGAACATCGTTAGTGTGCAGCTCGTTATAGCGTTAAAAACAATTGCTCAGGCACTGGCTCCGCCCCCCTCCACGTAAAAGTAAATGTGAAAAAAAAAGTGATATGTAATATTTACGCATAATATATCCGTGCATATAATAGTATATGAAAATAATGGCATGGAAATATTTGTTACAATTTCCAGAAATGTATCGACTAATAATAATAATAATAATAATAATAATAATAATAATAATAAAAAAGTGCATTATTCTGGTTTATCTGTGAGGGTTATTGAGGGGGAAAAAAAAAAAAACAAAAAAAAAAAAACAAATCGACTTTAAATACAATGAGAATTTTATTCAAACGGTGCAAAAATAACCCCCCCTCAAAAAAAACAAACAAAAACAAAAACAAAAATCAACATAAAAACCAGATGTTCTTTCCCTGTAGGTGGCGCCGTCGCAGCCTGCGCTCTCGTTCGGGAAACACAACGGAGGAAAGAGCTGGAACTCGCCCCCCGGATTCGAGACGAGGACGAGGACGAGGACCGGTTCGTTTGCACGTGTTCATGCGACAGTCTCATGCAGGCGTCCCAAAAGCGCACGGCGTAGAAAAACAACCAGGTCTGTTACACGAGCACAACATGAGACGCGTCCGGAGCGCGGTCAGAGACGAGGAAAAAGAACATCCCGGTTTTGGAAGAAAGAGGAAAACAAACAAAAAAACATTGTATTATAAATATATACATATATACTCCTGGGGGGGGGTGTCAGCCTGAAAACACACACACACACACACACACACACACACACACACACACACACACACACTCACGAATACTGACTTCTCTTCCCTTCTCTCTCGCTCTCCCCTCAGTGTCCTGCAGAACAGCGCCCCCTACTGTACATTCTCATCGCTTAAAAACACTGTAAAACTGCTTTCTTTTGCTTTACAAAAATAACTCAAACATTTCTACAGCGCTGTTTTAGTTCACTTCGTTTTTTTCTTAAATACAAAAGAAATAGTAGAAAGGCGCGCACGTGTGTGTGTGTGTGTGTGTGTGTGTGTGTGTGTGCGGCGTACAGACAAAAGCAAAGCCCTCCCGGGTTCCGTCGTGCGATTGTGACTGTAATACTTTAGAAGACGTGACGCGGGACCTTCTCAAAGCCCGTTCTGTAACGGGGTCGGAAATAGGACTCGAACGCAACACCTTTCTGTACACGGAACCATTTCAGAACCCTTTTAAAAAGGCCACGCAGAACCCGTAAAGAACCCTTTAAAAAGAACGTGAAGGACGTACGTCTTTTTCTCCGCCTGTAACGAACCCTTTTACAGAACGTGTAGAACTGTACATTACGTTTTTTAGTTTTAAATGTATTTATTAGAGAACCACAGGACACACACACACACACACACACACACACACACACACACACACACACACGCCGAATCCAAGCCTCGAGTTTTAAACGGCCGCCGTTAACGATCCCAGACGTTTATTTTTTTACGAGTTTTTACACGTTGGTAAATCCGGCCCTCGGGTTATTAGCGCTCGGCGATACTGCTGCTCGTTTGTTTAACAAACACAAATACTGAAGAACCGTACAACTGCACCACCTGCTGGACGAGTCCGTGAATTACATTATAACGAAAACGAACAAAAAACACTTCCTGTACCTCGAGCTTACAATCAGAAACGTTCACAGTGAATCCCAACATGCACCCGCTTCCAGTTTACAGGTGGTGGTGGTGGTGGCGAATAGGGGTGGAGAGGACGGAGGGGGGGCGGGGCTTATGTGAAAAAATGTTGGGGTTGACCAAAGAAGTGAATTATTGCAATGACACGGCGTTTAAAATGACGCACGTTACGGTTGATTTGTATTTAATATTAATTACGGAAACTTCACGGGATGTTGCATCATCATCATCATCATCATCATCCCCGTGTGTGTGTGTGTGTGTGTGTGTGTGGGGGGGGGGGGGTGGCGGATTTTGTGTAGCGGCGCTCAGCGAAATCGACGTTTGAGTTCCGCGAGAGCAACGAGGCGACAGAGGAAGTGGAGGCGGATTAGGAGTGTCGCTGAAAAACAAACAAACAACAAACAACACAAACAAACAAACAAACAAACAACACACCATTTGATGGAGAACAGAACAGTCTGGGCTCATCATCATCATCATCATCATCAAAGAAACACACAACAATGTCAGGATATTAGAAAAGTGCTTGACTTTGTGCAGAGAAAATTCCACTGACACTCCATTTATTATTGGGGGGGGGGGTAAATATTTTTGCTCACCCTACCGATTATCTTGAAAGTCTTTTTGAGTGTTTTCAGGTTATAAAATTGGAAAGACTTCAGCAGACGGTTACAGCAGGATGAACAGAGATTTAGTGTCTTTTACAAACATAAATTAACGCGCCTTTATTAAACCAGCGTTTCGTTTTTTAACGTTAGCGTTTCCGGTACCTGATTCGCTCGTCAACACAAGCGACGTCTGAAGCCCCTCGGGGGGGCCCCTTCCGATTCCGAGATCAGGTCAAGAGAACCCTGTTAAGATGATGCGGCGGTGTTTTTTTTTTGGGGGGGGGGGCAGAGCTGAAACGGCGGGTAATTTCGTGAATTACAAAAAACGAAACAAACAAAAACAAGACGAAAATAAATCCCGTCGGATCAGGACGGGTCTCGGAGAGTCGCTCCATACGCGTCAAGCTGTACAAATGTGCATCTTCGGCTTGTGCTTCATGTTTTGACTTGCGCAGGTTAGGGCGAAAAAAAAATACAAATAATAATAATAATATAATAATAATAATAATAAACAAAACGGAAAAAACTTCCTCTCGAGACCGGAGCGCTGCGACGGCGACGCAGCGAGAAGGAACGCCGACAAATCTAAATACCGCCTAAAATCCACTGCAAAAGTAACGGACTCCTGGGCTTTGCGCCCCCACACACCCCCCCCCACCCCCTCCCCCACACACACACACACACTTTCGGAGCCGTGAAAGCGTAGTCGTGTGCCCCCCCCCCCCACTCGAGTCGCTAACGGCACGGGAAGGCGAACAGCGAAATTTCTGTAGCGAGGTCGCGCTCGAGACCTGCCGAGTCTCGCGTCGAGAAGGCGGTACTCCAGGGGGCGCCGCGTAAAGCCTCAGAACCTGTGCATGGCCGTGTCGGTGTCTCGCCGCTTCAGCTCCTCCCTGTAGCAGTACGAGCAGTAGTTGGAGGTTTCCGGGTGTCCGTAATAGTTGCAGCTCGGCGTTCGGCACCGCGTGGACTGCAGGCTCGCCAAGCCGCCGGCGCTGCCCAGGGAGTAGTGCCGGATCGGGGGCGGCCCGCCTCGGCTGTCCAGTCCCGAAAGCAAACCGTTGGAGTAGGCGCCGCTGACCGGCTCGCTGTGGAAGTCGGGGACGTCCTGCTGGCGGGGGTACGAGGGCGAGAAGCACGGCGCTGCACAGGCGGGGCTGGGTGGATGGTAATGAGCGTGAGAATGGACAGGGCCTTGGCTTAGGGGGCAGCTCCGGGGCAAGGTGGCGTACGCCGGCAGGCCGGGGTAGGTCGACGGCGAGCCCCCGGCGAGCTGGCGCCGGGGGTCCATGTACCCGGGAATGTGGAGGTGCTGGGAAAGGGGCGTAGGCGAGTGCTCGATGAAGGTGGCTCTAGGAATGGATACTCCGGTGTACAGCGTCGGGGTAAAAGACGGCGACTTGAGGGCGTTGTAATGCGGATGGGGCGCCTCGGGAACCTCCTCTTTCCCCTCGAATCCCCGGAAGCCCGGCTCGGGGTGCTCCTTCTTGGGCGGGACGCCGTTCATCACCCCTTTGCGCTCGGCCTCCCGTTTCTGCTCCTGCTCCACGTGGAAGCGCTCCTCGGCGTCCACCAGGTACCTCTGAATCATCTCTTCCTGGTACGGCTGGCGGTCGCTGGTGGTCAGGAGGCCGGCGAAGATGTAGCGGCGTTCGCCCTGCATGGCGGCGCGCAGGATGCTCAGGCTCGCCTTGACGTCGGCGCTGTACTTGTACGAGTCGCCTTCCGAAGAGCTGTTTCCGTTCTGCGAGGACGGCGAGCCCTTGCCCGAGTCCTCTGAGCCCGGTTGGGTGGACGGAGAGCCGTCTTTGCCGTCCTTGCTGTCTTTGCGCCCCCTGAGGGACCCCTTCTTCTTCTCCGTGCCTTCGGGCTTGCCGGTGCCGCCTGCCCCAGCTTTCCCGGTCATCAAACCGCCCACGTTCTTCTTCAGCTTGCTGCCCAGGCTCTTCCCGAAGCTTCCCAGCTTATTGGCCACCGAGTCGGCCCGCTTTTTGTCTTTATCTTTATCCTTGTCCTTCTTGGTCTTCTCTTTGCCCATAGTCCCCGTTGAGCCGCTGCTGGAGGAACTGGAGGAGCTGGAGGACTTCCCCGCCGTTCCGCTGCTGCTGCCTGCCGCGCTGCTGTCGCCATTCCCGTTGGAGCTGCTGCTCACGGACTCTTTATCGGACTCTCCCGAGTCGGGGGGCGTGCGGGCGTCCTCGCCGGCCGAAGCCGTCGGAGACTCAGGCTGGGCAAGAGGTGCTTGCTGTGGGGGGGGGGGGGGGGGGGGGGGGGGGGGGACGACACAGAGAGAATAAACAATATAGTCAAAAAGAAGAAGCAGAAAATCAATAATGGACCTTTGTTTAACACCCAAACTTTCATCCCTCATCAGTCTAAACGGAAAATAAATAAATAAATTGACATGCACACATTGTGCACACACTGCCCCCTATTGTTCAAAACTTGGAAATACAATATTCTTTTTTTTTTAGACAGATAAAAAGTATCGTTTTAATAAGCAGGGTATCGCGATACCTGTCTAGAACCAGTATATCGTGCAAGAGTCCTTAAACTAGGCATGATTGGTTTAAACTCCGGATCTAAGAGGGTAAGAGGGCTCACCTGTACCTCGCACGGCAGAGGAAGCCATGTTACATTCATGTAGGTGTGCAGCAGGTGGAGCTTCGCCTCCAGAGACAAAGTAACGCTGAAAAAAAAAAAAGAGAGAGAGAGAGGAAACGCTCAGACGTAAATCCAAACACAGAATATTTACCAAACAACAATGAATCAATAAACAAATAGTAGCTGATTTGCGCCAAACGCATTCGAATCATAAGGAATAAATTATTATACACTAATAATATTAACATTAATATCCACAAGGAGGCGCTGCTGTTAAAAAAAACCAACGATTATGGGAATACCTTCTGCTGAAGTAAACGTATCATTATAACTATTAAAATCAATCCCAAAACAACAATTTTACCAATATATCGCCTTGCTTAAAGTATCGCAATGTATCGTATCGTGACGCATATCGAATCGCCACATCCTTACACCATTAAACGCCTTCTGTCCAATCAGAACGGAGTATCCGGTATTTAAAACGCGACCCGAGTGTAAAGGAGACGTTCCCTGCCTGGAGACACGAGACGAGGTCGGTACCTGGCGAGCATCACGTTGTCCACGTCGTCTTTGCCCCATTCCCAGTCCTTCCCCGGATCCACGGCAAAGTGCACGGGAAGCATCTTATAATCCGAGTCGGTCAGAGGAATCACCACTGCAGGGAAAGAGGAACGGTTTCAATCCGTACATCATTTTTAAGAGCAGCTCGACTCCAGACGATACTTTTCTTTTTACCAAGACGAATCGCTGTTCCTCGGGAAAGGAATTCCCGGATGAAATGAATTTCCTCCATACCTTGTTCTTTGGATCCGTCCTTTTGCTCCATGGAGACCAGGGCGGAGAAATGCGCCTGGTCGTAGGCTAGAACCAGGGGCGAGCGGTGACACTTGTGAGCCTGGACCTCCAGGGGTAAATAAATGCCTCCAAAAGGAATCGGGGCGAACGCTGGAGCAGAGAAACAGACGTTTATTGTAAAATCTACAGGTGCTTTTTTTTACATTTCTTTCTTTCTTTCTTTCTTTGGTGTTCTTTTTTAATGTTACTTGGGTTTGATGTTGTTGTTTGTACGTTTGGTTGCCGTAAATAGAGAATGGACAACGTTACCCAGAGTGACGAGGCCCCATTAAAACGGCAGCTTGGTGATGGGATTTGAACCTGCGACCTTCTGGGCCAGAGACCAACGCTTTAACCACCGAGCTAAATTATTATTATTTGTGGTATACGGTTTTTCTTAATTATTGGCAAATCGGATTTATTGGTTTAGTGGTTTCTCTGTCTTTCGGGTGGGAACTCTGGGTGGGACTCTGGGTGGGGCTCTCTGGGTGGGGGGATCTCTGGGTGGGGGATCTCTGGGTGGATCTCTGGTGGGATCTCTGGTTGGATCTCTGGGTGGGATCTCTGGTTGGATCTCTGGGTAGGGACCTCTGGGTGGACTTCTGGTTGGTCTCTGGGATCTGGGTGGGGAACTGGGTTGGATCTCTGGGTGGGATCTCTGGTTGGATCTCTGGGTGGGATCTCTGGGTGGGGATCTCTGGGTGGGATCTCTGGGTGGGATCTCTGGGTGGGATCTCTGGGTGGGGGGGATCTCTGGGTGGGGATCTCTGGGTGGGATCTCTGGGTGGGATCTCTGGGTGGGATCTCTGGTTGGGATCTCCGGGTAGGACCTGGGTGGGATCTCTTGGGGATCTCTGGGTGGGATCTCTGGGTGGGACCTCTGGGTGGGGCTTCTGGGTGGGATCTGGGTGGGGATCTCTGGGTGGGGATCTCTGGGTGGGATCTCTGGGTGGGATCTGGGTTGGATCTCTGGGTGGGATCTCTGGGTGGGATCTCCGGTGGGTGGGTCTCTGGGGATCTCTGGGTGGGATCTCTGGGTGGGATCTCTGGGTGGGATCTCTGGGTGGGATCTCTGGGTGGGATCTCTGGGTGGGATCTCTGGGTGGGATCTCTGGGTGGGATCTCCGGGTGGGATCTCCGGGTGGGATCTCCGGGTGGGATCTGGTGTAGCTCATTGGCTCACTGGTCGTTATTACTGATCGTATCTTATTTATATCACAAACTTAAAATACAAGAAACCATAAACTCAAGTTTATTTTAGTTTCCGATGCCATTCTCCGCTGTTTTACTGGTTTGATAATCGTCACTCGTTTTGTTTGGATTCTTTTACACGTGTATTTTGGTTGGTTTGCATTTGTTCGTTAGATAACGTTTCAGGTTGGTTACCTTGTTTGTTTGTTGGTTGATTGGATGTTTACTTTTCTTGAATGATCACTTAGCGTTGGGGGTTTTCTTGCTTGGATTATGGGGGTATTAGCCGCTTCAATTGTTTTGTTTTGTTTATTTATTTATTTATTTATTTATTTATTTATTATTTAAACCTGTGGTGTTTGTCCCTTGGTTTGTTTGTTTGTTTATTGCCTTGTTTGGTTGGTGGTGGTGTGTTTTTTATTTAATTTTCATGGTAATGATAATTAATTTGAATTCTATTTTGAGTGTGTGTGTGTGTGTGTGTGTGTGTGTGTGACTCCTACCCTCTCCTCCCGAGTCTCTCAGCATGGTATCGGCCACCACCACTATGGGTCTGCGAAGGACATGAGCCAGGACGAAGACATGGAACTCCTCCAGACTCTCGTACACGGGTTCCCTCCTGCGACTCTGGGCTGTACAACACACACACAACACACACACACACACATACACACCTTCAGCTTGTTTTAGAGACGCAGCGGAGACCGAGATGGTTCACCCGGACGCAGCGACGGGAAACGAACCCGCTGGTGGCGTTGGTGCTGTAGTGTATCCTCGGCTCGCTCGAGGCCAACTTCAACAACTCATTCCACTCCTTCTGCCATTCCTCTTCAGTGTACACCAGCCCTGACTACACACACACACACACACACACACACACACACACACACACACACAAAGGAATGACAGTAATTAGCCAGGGCTTTTAGCACTGCTGACTGACGACTTTGCAGCACGTCATCAGGTAGACTGTGCAGTCAGCAGGGTATGCTGTTCACACCACAACACACACACACACACACACACACACACACACACACACACACACACCACACACACACACCACAC
>JACRUU010000018.1:8562341-8582341 GCA_030449085.1 Kryptopterus vitreolus
ACACAAACACACACACACACACAACACACACACAAACACACACACACACACACACACTTAGATATTACATACAGCATTCTCTCTCTCTCTCTCTCTCCTGACAGGTCTCTTCTCCTCCTTCACTAAAACGTTAATAACTAAAGGAATCTTCCCGAAACACTGGAGGATTTTATTTTATAACAGAAACCAAAACAAAAAACAAAAACAAAAAAAAAACCCACAAACGTTTGTATAAATTGAGGAAAATCACCACACAGACTGTGACGAGAAGTGATGAGATGTGATGTGTGACGAGATGAGATGTGACGAGAAGTGATGAGATGTGATGTGACGAGATGTGACGAGATGAGATGAGAAGTGACGAGATATGAAGTGATGAGATGTGATGTGACGAGATGAGAAGAGAAGTGATGAGATGAGAAGTGATGAGATGTGATGTGATGAGATGTGATGTTTTTGGCTGTGATGAAGTGACGAGATGAGATGAAAAGTGACGAGATGAGATGAGAAGTGACGAGATATGAAGTGATGAGATGTGATGTGACGAGATGAGAAGAGAAGTGATGAGATGAGAAGTGATGAGATGTGATGTGATGAGATGTGATGAGATGAGATGTGATGTGATGAGATGTGATGAAAAGTGACGAGATGAGAAGTGACGAGATGTGATGAGAAGTTGATCTGCTGCGAGTCGTGTAGTAAAAGCTGTAATGAGGATTTTCCGCCGCATCACTTCCTCCCACCACAGGAAAACACACACACACACACACACACACACACACACACCACAACACACACACACACACACACACACACACACACACGCGGACGGATTTAATTTGTACAAACATCACGAGCGGGAGAAGGAGACGTTGTTGGATTTTGGTGAAAGGGTTCGGGAGTCGTGTGCAGACTCGTGCGGCTCCGGGGGGGGGGGGTTCAGGAATGTGCAGGACTCGGTGGGAAGCGTGGCTTTAGCGTGGCGTTACGTCAGTCTGTGTGAAATCACCGCGCATTTTACAATCCAATAAATAACCCGTTTTTTTTTTTTTACAAATTTACGCAAAAAACTTCCTTTTATACGCAAAAACTCGTTAAAGCGTCCTGAACGAACGTAAACGTTATTGTCGTTTTTCTCCCGCGCGTCTACACGTCCTGCCACGCGTCTCGAGTCACTCTCTCCAGATGTTACACTCACTCTCTCACTCCAGATGTTACGCTTCCTCGCTCCAGATGTTACACTCACTCTCTCACTCCAGATGTTACACACTCTCTCTCCAGATGTTACACTCACACTCTCTCTCCAGATGTTACACACTCACTCTCCAGATGTTACGCTCTCTCTCGTTCCAGATGTTACGCTCCCTCTCTCACGCCAGATGTTACTCTCTCCCTCACTCCAGATGTTACTCTCTCCCTCACTCCAGATGTTACACTCTCTCTCACTCCAGATGTTACACTCTCTCTCACTCCAGATGTTACACTCTCTCTCAGATGTCTCCATCTCACTCCAGATGTTACACTCTCTCTCTCTATCTCTCACTCCAGATGTTACACTCTCTCTCACTCCAGATGTTACTCTCTCAGAGTTACTCTCATTCTCTCTCCAGATGTTACACTCTCCCCAGATGTTACTCACTCTCCAGATGTTACTCTCTCTCTCTCTTCTCACTCCAGATGTTACACTCTCTCTCTCTCACTCCAGATGTTACGCTCTCTCTCCAGATGTTACGCTCTCTCTCTCCAGAGGTTACTCTCATTCTCTCTCCAGATGTTACTCTCATTCTCTCTCCAGATGTTACTCTCACTCTCATCCTCATGTTCCAGATGTTTCTCACACTCTCTCCAGATGTTTCTCTCACTTTCACTCTCTCTCCAGATGTTTCTCTCACTTTCTCACCAGCTGCTACGCTCACTTAATCTCTCTCCAGACTTCGCTCTCTCTCTCTCTCCCAGATGTTTCCCTCTCTCTCTCCCAGGTTGTTTTTAATGTTGTTATAACCCTTCAGTGTGCGCGAGTGGCAGGAGAACGATCTTCTCCTGACTGCATTCTCTTACATGCGGAACAACACCTGGGCATGCTGGGTAAACTAGTGTGAGTGATGGACTCGGGTTTCTGGAACTCTCCCTCCCTCCGTCTCTCCCTCCCTCCGTCTCTCCCTCCCTCCCTCTCTCTCCGTCTCTCCCTCCCTCCGTCTCTCTGATCCCACTCTGACAGAAAGACTTTCACTGTCGTCATGAGTCTGGACGAGAGCCAGAGTCCGGCACGCGCTTTATTACCCTCCGTCTGCGAGCACAGAGCAGCCGAGAGCAAACAAACATCATCACATTTCAGCCCTCAGAGAGAGAGAGAGAGAGAGAGAGAGAGAGAGAGAGAGAGAAGACAGAGAGAGAGAGAGAGACACAGAGAGAGAGAGAGAGACTATATTCATTTATAATGTATTTAATATTCGCCTTTATTAGTCCTAATACTGTTTTATTATTTTTACACACTGGTAATTTACTTTAAACACAGTTTATATCAACTTCACTTAAATGAAGTGAAGGAGAAAAACAGTCAGTGAAGTGAGAGAAAAGGGGGAGAGGGAAGTCTAAAGGTGAGAGAGGTGAAAAGGAGAGAGAGAGAGAGAGAGAGAGTACAGGGATAATGTGTGTGTGTAATAAGGTAGTGAGACAGAGAGACAGAGAGAGAGAGAGAGAGAGATGGGGCAAAGAAAGACAAAATAGAGTGGAAAAAAGGGAAGAGAGAAAGAGAAAGAAAGAGAAAAAGGTTGGTAAAAACGGACAAAATAGAGTGGAAAATAGAGAGAGAGAGAGAGAGAAAGATGGGGGAAGGAAAAACTGACAAAACAGAAGGAAGGAAAAGGGGAAGAAGAGAGAAAGAAAAAAAGAAAGAAAAGATGGGTAAAAAATAGAGAGAGAAAGAAAGAGAAATAGGGAAAAACGGACACGAAAAAGGAAAGAGAGATAAAGAGAAAGAGATGGGTAAAAACAGACAAAACAGAGAGAGAGAGAGAGAGAGAGAGAGAGAGAAGAGATAGAGAGAGCGTGATTATTTGAGAGCCGAGCCTTGGGTGGGTCACCTCGTCTTGTCACACACACACACACCACACACACACACACACACACACACACACACACACACACACACACACACACACTAATAGATGGGTGGAGGTGTGTGTAAGTGCTGAGATGCAGGTTAGGAGGGCGTTTCGGAGAAAGAGTAAGTCAGAGTCTCTCTCTCTCTCTCTCTCTCTCTCTTGCTCCAGTCCTCACCACCCTGCCTGGCCGTCGGGGCCCCGGGGCCTCGTGCACTATTTATTAGGGCTTTTACGCTGTAGTAGAGTTCCTAGGGGAGTTTGGTTGGCTCCGGTTAGACTCGGCTCTCCGTAAACGATACGACCTCGTACTTACTCAGCAGCTGCTCACGGAGACGAGCACAGAGTTAAAGTTTAATACTCACTCACACACGAGGGGGGGCACGCTGAATCAGCACAGGACTGTCCCACACATTCACTCATCACAGTAAGAGAGAGAGAGAGAGAGAGAGAGAGAGAGAGAGAGAGAGAGAGAGGAGGAGAGTGAGAGACAGAGAGGTAGAGAGGAGACTAGAGTGAGAGGAGAGAGAGAGACCGAGAGAGAGACGAGAGGAGAGAGAGAGAGAGAGGAGACACTACACACAGCCACACTACACACAGACACTACACACAGCGACACTACACACAGCGACACTACACACAGCCACGCACCCACAGACAAACTACACACAGCCACACTACACAGGGACACTACACAAAGCGACACTACACAGGGACACTACACAAAGCGAGACTACACACAGCGACACTACACAAAGCACTACACTACACACACAGCGACACTACACAAAGCGACACTACACAAAGCGACACTACACAGGGACAACATACACAAAACGACACTACACAGGGACACTACAAAACGCGACACTACACAGCGACAGCGACACTACACAAAGCGACACTACACAAAGCGACACTACACAAAGCACTACACAGACACTACACAAAGCGACACTACACAAAGCGACACACAAAGCGACACTACACAGCGAAACTACACTACACAGCGACACTACACAAAACGCGACACTACACAAAGCGACACTACACAAAGCGACACTACACAAAGCGACACTACACAAAGCGACACTACACAGGGACACTACACAAAGACACTACACAGACACTACACAAAGCGACACTACACAAAGCGACTACACAGGACACTACACAAAGACACTACACAAGCGACACTACACAGCGACACTACAAAACGACACTACACAGACACTACACAACACTACAAAACGACACTACACAGCGACACTACACAAAGACACTACACAAAGCGACACTACACAAACGACTACACACAAGCGACACTACACAAAGCGACTACACAAAGCGACACTACACAGGACACCACACAGACACTACACAGGGAACTACACAGCACTACACAGACACTACACAGCGACACTACACAAAGACACTACAAAACGACACTACACAGCGACACTACACAAACACAGCGACACTACACAACACTACACAGGACACTACAAAGACACTACACAAACGACACTACACTACACAGCGACACTACACAAAGCGACACTACACAGGGACACTACACAAAGGGACACTACACAAAGCGAGACTACACAAAGCGACACTACACAGCGAAACACACAAAGCGAGACTACACAGGGACACTACAAACAAAGCGACACTACACAGCGACACTACACAAACTACACAGCGACACTACACAGTGACACTACACAAGGACACTACACAAAGGGACACTACACAAAGCGAGACTACACAGGGACACTACACAAAGCGACACTACACAAAGCGACACTACACAAAGCGACACTACAAAGCGACACTACACAGCGACACTACACAAAGCGACACTACACAGACACTACACAGGGACACTACACAAAGCGACACTACACAGCGACACTACACAAAGCGACTACACAGCGACACTACAAAACGACACTACACAGCGACACTACACAGCAACACAGCGACACTACAAAACGACACTACACAGCGACACTACACAAAGCGACACTACACAGCGACACTACACAAAGCGACACTACACAAAGCGAGACACACAGGGACACTACACAAAGCGACACTACACAAACAAAGCGACACTACACAAAGCGACACTACACACTACACAGCGACACTACACAAAGCGACACTACACAGCGACACTACACAAAGCGACACTACACAGCGACGCCACACACAGGGACACTACACAAAGGGACACTACACGGGGACACTACACACAGGGACACTACATAGGGACACTACATAGGGACACTACACAGGGACACTACACAGGGACACTACATGGGACACTACACTGCAAGGTCACATGACCATGCACAACGCTAAACAGGAAGTAGCCTAGATAACGGCGTGTTACACGACACTCGCTCACTCTCGGGAACTACCAAATGACATTACGCACCCAAAAACCTTCTCCGGGATCAATCACGTCCATCTAATCACCGAGAACGTCCTCACCTCTGCCCCAAAACTCCAACACGACCACGACGGAAGGGAAGCGTCCGGTAGCAGTGCTGAATGATCAGCAGTCTCTCCAACCCTGGTACGGAGCAAAAACTGAGGCCCTGCAGGCCTTTAAAAAAAAACACTCACACAAAAAAAAACTAGCTCTTGTTTGCTTGGCCTACTTTGGCGTTCGGGGTTTGGCTGCAGAAACTGAACGAGCGAACAAAAGCGCTTGTAAATGAAGAGCTGAATAATTCAGGGGTCCGGTGAAACCAAACTCGCCGCCGCAGCCAGTAATCCCAGAGCTTTCCACCGGCGCGCTTACCTAACTCACTGCTCCGGCCTGGGTAAACACCAACGCCAACATGCAGGCCAGGAGCCGGGGATAGAGCTGCTGACCCCACAGGTAGGCCTGGGGACCTGGAAAACGGAACCAGGGAAAGGGCTATGGACCAGGAACCAGGGAAAGGGCTATGGACCAGAGAAAGGATCCAGGGAACAGGATACAGGGAAAGGGTCCAGGGAAAGAGCTAGGAACCAGGTACCAGGGAAAGGGTCCAGGTACCAGGGAAAATATACAAGGTAAGAACTAGGAACCAGGCAAAGGGTCGAGGGACAAGGAACCAGGGAAAGAGCTATAGACCAGGAAACAGGGAAAGGGTCCAGGGACCAGGAAAGGGTCCAGGGAAAGAGCTAGGAACCATGAACCAGTGATAGGGTACAGGGAAAGAGCTAGAAGGCAGGGTCCAGGGAAAGGTCCAGGGTTCCAGGGAAAGGTCCAGGGTTCCAGGGAAAGGTCCGGGTGCTCGACTCAAAACAATCACGCACACTTTATCACGCACGGAGTTCTGAACTCAGGAACCGGTGTAAGGAAGGATCAGAGTGTGGTCAGCGCCAGACCGCGATGAGTCACAGGGACAACACAATTTCCCCACTTACAACGATTACATCATGGATTCACCGCCTACGACGCCCCCCCCCCCCCCCCCCCCCCGCCCTCCCCCCCGGACCACATGGACACGCGGTATGGAGGCAAAAAGACAAACGAGCCACGTACGCTTCGGACTCAGCGGCTCTCGTCCTGAGAGAAGAAACGAGGGAAAGGAACAGATGTAAAGATGAGAGCGAAAGAGTCCATCAGAGAGAGAGAGAGAGAGAGAGAGAGAGAGGTCGTTAATCCTGTGAGCCGATATAATTTCAGATTATATCTACAAAACTGACCCAGACATTCTTAAACACCTGTGTGTGTGTGTGTGTGTGTGTGTGTGTGTGTGTGTGTGTGTGTAATTAACACCACAAAACTGGTACACTTTCACCTGTGATAATCACTAAATTTACTCAATAAGAGTAAAAGCTCATTTCTGGACCCGTATATTTTGGGTCTCCAAGGGGCCCAGTGATATCATACTACGTATCATATCGCGATATATCGAATACACGCCTACAATATCCGCGATATATCGAATACACGCCTACAATACCGCGATATATCGCGATATATCGAATACACGCCTACAATACCGCGATATATCGCGATATATCGAATACACGCCTACAATATCCGCGATATATCGAATACACGCCTACAATATCCGCGATATATCGAATACACGCCTACAATATCGCGATATATCGAATACACGCCTACAATACCGCGATCGACTACACGCGATATATCGAATACACGCCTACAATATCCGCGATATATCGAATACACGCCTACAATATCGCGATATATCGAATACACGCCTACAATACCGCGATATATCGAATACACGCCTACAATACCGCGATATATCGAATACACGCCTACAATACCGCGATATATCGACTACACGCCTACAATACCGCGATACAATACCGCGATATATCGAATACACGCCTACAATACCGCGATATATCGACTACACGCCTACAATACCGCGATATATCGAGTACACACCTACAATACCGCGATATATCGAATACACACCGACAACACCGCGATATATTGCCTTTAATTCGTCTTCAAAGAGAACAACACCGTGATATATCGACTACACACCTACAATACCGCAATATATCGAATACACGCCTACAATTCCGCGATATATCGAATACACGCCTACAATACCGCGATATATCGACACGCCTACAATACCGCGATATATCAATACCGCCTACAATACCGCGATATATCGAATACACGCCTACAATACCGCGATATATCGACTACACACCTACAATACCGCGATATATCGAATACACGCCTACAATACCGCGATATATCGACTACACGCCTACAATACCGCGATATATCGACTACACGCCTACAATACCGTGATATATTGCCTTTAACTCATCTCCAACGAGTACAACACCGCGATATATCGCCTACACGCCGAAAATATCGCGATAATCGTCAAGACCGATAATCGATACTACGATATATCGCCTCGAACCCATCTCCCCGAAGACGTCTCCTGATCTATAATATCGCGATATATCGACCACACGTGCATTAACCTTGAAGTTCTCCAAGTTTCCTCACACACTTTGGGTTCATTATAGGCGCGGAAAGTTCGAGAAGTTTCCACCCGGAGGCTTCGCTAAATGGATCCGAACCGATCCGGGCGGACAGCTAGTCAAGATTAGTGCAGATGTAGAGAGGATTAGCCGAGTTATAGCGAGTTACTCCGAGTTCATACACGGCCACGGGTTTCACCTCACAACCCCCCCCCGGGAGCACCGCGTTTCTGCGGGGAGAGTGGAATTAGCACCGCGGGCTTGTTAAGCGATTTAGCTAGCCGGTCAGTCCCGTTATTAGCCTCCGTGCTAGGAAGCTAACCCCCAGCCTCCTCCTCCTCCTCCTCCGTTGTCTGCGTTACCTTCAGCGCGGCCTCGCAGCAGAAATCTCCTCCTCACGGTCCCATCCCAGTCCCCCTTCCCCCGGCTGATTGATCCGTCGCTCCGCTGCTCCGTCCCGTGCGTGTATCCCGGCTACAACAAGCCTCGCAACTACATTCCGACTCCCACAACAACAACAATGTCAACCGAGGCACTACACGGAATACACCGCCCCATCGGAGCCAAACTCCAGCGTTACCCCCCCCCTCCCCGCCCTCACATACCGGACCAATCGGAACCACGGGATCGCCTCGATGGCCACACGAGCCGACCAATCAGAGCGGGCTCGACGCGAATGTGGTTGAACCCTGATTTTCTTCACGTGGGCGGGATTTGGGGCGCAATAAACCAATCAGGTTCGGCGAGGGATTTTTTTTTTACGCTGTCCGCCGAGATACTTGGTCATGACGTCATTCGAGGTGATGCTTTGCGCGAGGGGGGGGGCGTAAAGTTATGAGGATCTGATGCTCGGAAACAAATAAAAACAAAGTCGATTTTGAAAAAAAAAAAACATTTTAGGGAGGGAAATTCCGTTTAATTGAATTCTTAAAAGAGGGATCGCTGTGACGTCATTTACGTAAAAAAGAGGGGGTGGGGTTATGGGGAATTGTTTTTTTTTAAATGGTATAAAATATTCCTATATATACTTAAAAAAAAAAATATATATATATATATATATATATATATATATATGATAGGAAAATCAGGACAAATGCACTTGAACGAGGGTCAAACTTCCCAGATAATACAGAGATTGTGCGTTGATTTAATAGCGATGTCTAATTTATGTACATTTTAGTGATGCGTTTGATCAGCTTTACAAGCATGGTTCCTCACTCCAGGGATCTTCCTCGGTGAGAAAAGACCACGAGACTCGCTGTTATCACTGATCTCAGTATAGTATAGTTACAGAGATCTCATATAGGAAGTTACAGGTTGAATCAGCATCCAGTCAGAAGTCCATCACTCACAACCAACCAGAGTGACCATTTCCCTATATGACCTCATGTGGTGAACTTTAAGAACAAACCCCCCCCCCCCCCAAATAAAAAAAAAAAAAAATATATAGATATATTACAAAAAAATATATATATATATATATATATATATATATATATACACACCCACACACACACACACATATTATAATATATATATATACACACACACACACCACACAAACTAGATATATATATATATATATATATATATATGATATTACATATATATATATACATACACACACTACACACACACATATATATATATATATATATATATTATATATATATAAAAAACAGAAAATATTTTTTTCTTTCAAGCTTCTAAGAAAAAAAAGCACAACACACCTACACACACAACAATATATATCACAACTCACATCCCCAAACACATTTATTGAATACACGAAATATCGCGATATATCGAATAACGCCTACAATATCGCGATATATCGAATACACGCCTACAATACCGGATATATCGGAAAAAAAATTACTAATCGAGGATCAATACAACAATACCTATATCAAATACACGCCTCAATACCGCGATATATCGTCTCACACCTACACGGATTTTACACGCCTACAATACCGCGATATATCGAATACACGCCTAAAACCGCGATATATCAAACCCCTACAATACCGCGAAAACAAAATACCGCGATATATCTACACACCTACAATACCGGACACTATACAGAAACACATCACAACACCTACAATGCAGTGACAATCGCGATATTGGTATATCGTTACCGTAACACACGCCTAACACTACAATCGCATATATCGAATACACACCGATCAAACAGAAAGGAAATCGAATCAAATATCAATACCACGTAAAACGCCTACAACAATACCGATATATCGAGGGATATATCGATGATAAGAAACCCTACAATACCGGAAATCGACCCGCCTACAATACCGGTATGGCGATATATCGACTACACGCCTACAATACCGGATATAAAACCGGGGGGTATGGGGGGGGGGTGGGGGGGGGGGGTGTTAATATTTAAGATCAGTTCAGCGCCGCCTTCTGTCTGGACTTCTGCTCCGCCGTCTTCCTCCCCTACAGGGAAAAAAAGAAAAGATGTTATAATCTGTAATTTGTTGGGAAGCATTAAATAATCCCTTTCTCCGGTACGCTCCACAGAACCCGAGACTTTATCGTACGGTGAAAATCTGATCCTCACCTCCTCTTGCTTTTGGGAGGCCCTCGGACAAAACCCCAGTCCACGCTGATGGCCTGACCCATGAGCTCCTGACCGTTCAGTCCCTCCATCGCCGCCTGGGCTTCTTTATACGTCTCGTACTCCACCAGCGCGTAACCCTGAGCGCAATAAATACGCCGATAAAAACACGTTATGATGCAAATCAGAAGGAAAAAAAAAACATTCCTCGCAAATGCATCTCTGTAGACGATAAACTTCTGTAAAACACTGCCACCTAGTGGACGGAATAATAATAATAATAATAATAATAAAAGCATTTTTAATTAAATTCTATTATTTATTTACTTTTAACAGAAATCAAACCAGAACCAGGTGAGAACCCGAAACTCGCCTTGAGGTAACCCGTCCTCCGGTCCAAATTGAGATGCAGGTTCTTGATCTCACCAAACTCGGCGAATTTATCGTGGATGTCTTCCTCCGTCGCCTCCTCGTGAACGCCGGTCACAAACAGGATCCAGCCCTCTACGGCTGCACCAACACACACACACACACACACACGAGCGTCAAAGCACAAAATACAGTAGCAACATCTGGAGACGATGCTGGGATTTCTCAGTGCACTCACATCTCTGTGGCCCGGGTTCGTCGCCATCCTGCTCCACCGTATCATAATCCTCTCGAACCCTGGACCTCGCACCTTCATCTGGGAAAGGGGGGGCACAAACTTTATTATTATTATCATTATTACACTATTATAAAAATCCATAAAGTGTTGACATGAAATAAAACCTCACCCGATCCAAATCCACGTCCTTTCCTTTTCTTGGCTTTCTCTTTTAGTTTGTGAATGCTCTCTGTGCAACAAACAAACAAACAAACAAAACAATAAATACATTTACACCAGGCAGCAAAGATTCGAATGAACCCAATACGAATCCAACTCAATGAGGCGACATTAAGGTGAGGTCGTGTCTCCGACGCCTCTATGATCCCTACATAAGCGCACTACAGTGTATTGTGGAGACGCGGCGTTTCTAGTGCACTTCGTCCAAACCCGGAGCCATTTGGGACCCAAACAGTTTACCGCGGAAACAATGGGTTTATTTAATAACGTCTAAAAGTTGTAACATTTATAAGATTAAAATAACTACAAAATAAATAAATATAATAAACAACCCGGTAAATACATTTAAACCTTGTTTATTTAATACAGCACAATAATAAACAGCGAGGTGATGCCTGAATTAGCCAGTTAGCTTAGCACAAGCAGGCGGAGCAGGCCGGAACATGTGGGACATTTTAAAAACAAAGGGAAAACAACAACAACAACACCGTTTTATTCTTTCACGAGAATGCCGCGGTGAGAGAAATGTACAATACCGTCACCATCTTCATCCATAGGAAAATCCTCTCCTCCCGCTTCGTGCAGATCCAACACGTCCGCCATGATGCCTGTTCGTGTGTGTGTGTGGGGGGGGAGAAAACTCGCGCAGGCGCACTGACTTCGAACAGAGCGTGAATGAAAAAAGAAAAAAGGGCGGGTAAAATGCCCCCTAGCGTCTGTGCGGCGCAACTGCAGCTGTGAGAGCGTTTCACTAAAAGTAAACTTTAGTAAAAAATAAATCATTTCTTTTTTTTTTTATAAGTTTATTTCGTTACTTTTGATTACTTTTTATTCCCAACATGTCTACAACAAAATTCCCAACACGTCTACAACAAAATTCCCAACACGTCTACAACAAAATTCCCAACACGTCTACAACAAAATTCCCAACACGTCTACAACTAAATTCCCAACATGTCTACAACTAAATTCCCAACATGTCTACAACTAAATTCCCAACACGTCTACAACAAAATTCCCAACACGTCTACAACAAAATTCCCAACACGTCTACAACTAAATTCCCAACACGTCTACAACAAAATTCCCAACACGTCTACAACAAAATTCCCAACACGTCTACAACAAAATTCCCAACATGTCTACAACAAAATTCCCAACACGTCTACAACTAAATTCCCAACATGTCTACAACAAAATTCCCAACATGTCTACAACTAAATTCCCAACATGTCTACAACAAAATTCCCAACACGTCTACAACAAAATTCCCAACATGTCTACAACAAAATTCCCAACACGTCTACAACTAAAATTCCCAACATGTCTACAACAAAATTCCCAACACGTCTACAACAAAATTCCCAACATGTCTACAACAAAATTCCCAACACGTCTACAACAAAATTCCCAACACGTCTACAACAAAATTCCCAACACGTCTACAACTAAATTCCCAACATTCCCAAATTCATGTCTACAACAAAATTCCCAACATGTCTACAACAAAATTCCCAACATGTCTACAACAAAATTCCCAACATGTCTACAACAAAATTCCCAACATGTCTACAACAAAATTCCCAACATGTCTACAACAAAATTCCCAACACGTCTACATATAATCTACTATAATAATCCAGTATTTACTCTGAAAGACCGTTTAGGCTTTTGTTATTGATAAACATGCATCAAATCAAACAATCAATCAATCAGCCTATCTATCTATCTATCTATCTATCTATCTATCTATCTATCTATCTATCTATCTATCTATCTATCTATCTATCTATCTATCTATCTATCTATCTATCTATCTATCTATCTATCTATCTATCTATCTGATGGGATATGGATGACGCTATAGGAATGACGGGATACGGATGACGGGATACGGATGACGGGATACAGATGACGGGATACAGATGACTGGATACGGATGACGGGATACGGATGACGGGATACGGATGACGGGATACGGATGACGGGATAGGGATGACGGGATAGGGATGACGCAATACGAAAGACGGGATACATTTACATTTACGGTATTTGGCAGACGCGTTTATTCAGAGCGATTTACAACTGAGCAATTGAGGGGTTAAGGGCCTTGCTCAAGGGCTCCCACTAGTGGCAGCTTGGTGGCGGTGGGGTTTGAACCTGCGATATTCTGGTCCAGAGGCCGACACCTTAACCACGAAGTCACCACATCCCTATACGGATACGGGATACGGAAACGGGATACGGATACGGGATACGGGATACGGATACGGGATACGGGATACGGGATACGGATACGGGATACGGGATGGGATACGGATACGGGATATGGGATACGGATATATGGGATACTGGATATGGGATATAGGATACGTATATGGGATATGTGATATGGGATACGGGATACGGGATACGGGATACGATACGGATACGGGATACGGATACGGATATGATACGGGATACGGATACGGATACGGGATACGGATACGGGATACGGGATACGGAACGCGTCAGGAATGCTGATCCCATGTGTAATTTCATGTGGTAATTAGCCCGGAAATGACATGTCTCAGGTGACACCTTGCTAATACAAATAATTTTATTTATTTATTTATTTATTTATTTATTTATTAGTAAACAGAAAGGCGTATGCATCTCTCTGAGCGTACGTGTGAGTGCAGGTCTCAGATCAGCCCCCCCCCCCCCCCAGCCCCCCCCCCCCCCCCCCCCCCCCCCCCCCCACCCCACCCCACCCACCCCCACCCAACCCCACACACCCCCCACCCCCCCCCCCGACCCCCCCCCGTGAGTCTGTGGCAATCTCGCTCTGGGCATCTCGGCGCTTCACTCAGCCGTTCAGTAAATCTCAGCCGGAGCACTTCTGGCCTCACGCTGTGAAGTGAAGTGCTGAAATGGTGCAGAAGATGGGTGGTTATTTTATAAAACGCTCCATCTCCCGGGGGGGCTGATCAGCCGGCGTATTGAACCGGGCCGCCGCGCTCCGTCGCCGCTTCTGGACGGGCCCGAGTGGTGTTTTATTTAAAAAAAAAAACAAAAAAAAACAAAACAAAAAGGAGATATCGGTCCATTCGGTGAGTCAGTATGGGGTCTCGGAAAAAGACAAAAGAAAGCCAGCGTCTCCTCCATCCTCCTGCTCGCCCGGTCCTCCAATATTTTCAGAGCATCGGATCAAAATATGGCAGTGTAACTACCACTTTCAGCACTCTTTCTGCCATAACCGTAGGCTGCAATCATTTCGAGACGAGTAGTCCGGACAAATCCGGCGGCGGGAAAAAAAAAAAAAACCCAGCAGAAATGACTGCAATTGGTGGCGTCCATTATCGCACGTCCACTTCAGCTAAAGTGACCTAGTGATTGGGCAAAAAAAAAAAACGTCCCCGCAGATGACGCTAATCACAGCAGGGTTGCGCTGCAGCATCAGCCCGGGGTTAAAACACGTATACAAAACTTATACAAGTTTGTGAAAGCGTTTTATCCCCCCCCCCCCCCCTCCTTTCCCCAACCCCACCCAGGAAACCTACCGCATCAGCGCTATGGAATCTTTAGATAAAATACAAAACAATCAGGGAGAGATAGAAGAGGCGGACTTTGCCCTTATGGACGTTAAACTGACGTGTCAAGCTTCGTGTGAGGTCATCGTTCTCCGGAGCGGCAGAAAAATCACATCAGCCTCGTACCCTCCCCTTCCCCCCGCCCCCACCACCTTCCCCCACACACTACCCATCTCCATAATCATGCATCAGCGGGGATTATATTTGAAACTTTCCATAACGCATAAAGCAAAAAAAAAAAACGTCCCTTTACAAGCGCTTCTTCGTTTGAACGCCGCTAATTTTATTATATTATAGCTACATTTTAATATATATATATATATTTTATATATTATATTTTATTTATTAGCATTTTAAACGTGCAATTTTAACCATTTATTTATTATTAAAAAGGATCTTTTTACATTTTCTTTTATTAAAAATAAACGTGACACATTTATTCACGTCCGTTCGATTTACATCGTCGTTTAAGTATATAAATACATTGAAAGATCTTTAAATGACGTAAAATCGACGCTTTGCTTCGTTTCCACACCGACGTTTTTTAATATAGTGACTAAAAATGTTGTATATTTATTGCTATGTTAAATACAAATAATAGGTAAAATTGCACATTAAAATGATAATAAATAAAATATAATATATATATATATATAATATATATATATATATATATATAATAAAGGGGCACGGTGGTTTAGTGGTTAACACGTTCGCCTCACACCACCAGGGTCCGGGTTCGATTCCCGTCTCGGCCATGTGTGTGTGGAGTTTGTGCATGTTCTCCCCGTGCCTCAGGGGTTTTTTCTCTCCGGGTTCTCCGGTTTCCTCCTGGTCCAAAAACATGCACGGTAGGTTGATTGGCACCTTGGAAAAATGTCCCTAGTGTATGAATGTGTGTGTGTGTGTGTGCCCTGCGATGGGTTGGTTATTCCATCCAGGGTGTATCCTGCCTTAATGCCCATAGACGCCTGAGATAGACACAGACTCCCCGTGACCCGAGGGAAGATCGGATATAGCGGTAGAAAATGAATGAATGAATGAATATATATATATATATATATATATATATATATATATATATATATATTAAAATATAATATAATTGGATTCACTAATAATAATAATCGCACATTAAAGCGTCCGTATGCGCATGTTAATTACAGAACACACATTCCTTGAAATGAATGAAATGTGATTAAGTTATAATTGATCACCACTGATCACTCGCAACGATTATATACGATTAATGAATTCATTGTACGATATTAAATGTATTTATTTATTTATTTATTTATAATGCGATATCGACACTCCTTGATAAGAGACTGAGACCCGGGCGGAGAGTCCGATCCCTGACCTTCGGCCCGGCCTCTCCCCGCGTCGGGCTTCAAGGTTCGGCAGCCAACGCAGCATTTAAACACTTCATCAAAGCTGATTTCGTCAAGCCCGTTATCGCCCTGCGACGCGCCGAGCCGCTATAAAAAGGCCCTCGAGCAGCCGCAGGTCCCACACGCTCAGGAGTCAAAGTGAGAGCTCCGTTTCCTGTTCCTGTGCAAGTCGTACTCGCGCTACAGTCATGAAGTTCTCCCTGCTCGCTGCCCTCGTCGTCGCCCTGGCCATCGGTGAGACCTCAGCGCTGTTTATTACAAGCGATATTACTGCGATGTTCTCGGATTGCATTGCATGCTTCTTGTTGTTGTTGTTGTTGTTTGTACACAGGCTCCCAAGCTGCCAGCCTGGTGAAGAGAGAAGCTCCTGAAATACCACCCGAGGTTGAAAAGATCGCCAACTACTTCCAGGACCTCGTCCAGAAGCTTAAAGCCCTCGAGACCCCCGATCTGGCCAACCGGGCCCAGTGAGTTCCACTTGATTTACTGTTTATCACGTCTTATTATTCTATCTTCAATGTACAATTTGTTTGGGGGCATAAAATTCGATACAGTAAAAAAAAAAAAAAAGAAAAAAAAAGGGAAAACAACAATCTTTGAACTATTCGTTTATGTCTTTACGGCTTGTGCGTCTTATCTCCGTCTCATGTCTCCGTACGTGTTTATATCAGTGTTATAGTCGTAATATGAAGTTTTATATGAATAGGTCTTTAATAGAACATAAACAACATCATTCATTCATTCATTCATTCATTCATCTTCTAGCGCTTTATCCGATCTTCCCTCGGGTCACGGGGAGTCTGTGTTTATCTCAGGCGTCTATGGGTATTAATGCAGGATACACCCTGGATGGAATGCCAACCCATCACACACACACACACACACACACACACATTCATACACTAGGGACAATTTTCCAAGGTGCCAATCAACCTACCGTGCATGTTTTTGGACCGGGGAGGAAACCGGAGAACCCGGAGAAAAAAAAACCCCTGAATCACGGAGAGAACATGCACAAAACTCCACACACACATGGCCGAAACAGGAATCGAACCCGGACCCTGGCGGTGTGGAATATATATATATATATATACACACAGTGTTGGGAAAGTTACTTTAGGAATGTAATTGATTCATTTGTCCACTAGGTGGCATACTAAAGGGGGAAAAAGTGGGTTATATTTTTCTCAATTGAGCCGTATCGGAATAAAACAGTGGACGGTGTGTGTGTGTTTGTGGGGGGGGGTCGTGGGGGGGGGGGGGGGGGGGTACGTGTTGGGTTTCTCGGTAACTTTAACGAACGACTTTTATGTTGTAATGAAATGTTCAGGACCTACTTCGAGGAGAGCAGAGCTCAGCTCATGCCCGTGGTGGAGAGGATCCAGGAGCAGCTGAAGCCCCTCTCCGGCAACATCGAGGGCCAGGTGGAGCCTCTGGCCGCCTCGGTGCGGGATCAGATCACCCCCTACACCAACCTGATGCAGAGCCAGATCGAGGACATGCTGAAGTTCATGGTGGATCAGACCAAAGCCATCCTGCCTCCTCAGTAAAGAATAAAAGCCAAAGCGCATTAACATCCACTACACGTGTGTGTGTGTGTGTGTGTGTGTGTGTGTGTGTGTGTGTGTTTATCAGATAGAGTGCGTTATCGGACAGTAGTGTGTGTTCGCACACACAAATGGGATTCCGTGTCAAAATGAAACCATTCGAACCCCAAATAATTGCTCGGCGACCCTGACGTCACCCGTTTGTTTACTTTCCCTTTTTACACGCAATTTGTTTATTACACTCGACAATGCGATTCTTTTTTTTTCACTGCATTTATATATAAAAGAGAAATTATAATTATTTCACGCCACGCTTTCTTCTTTTTAGTGACAACCAGATTTATGTTCATTCGTTGAATCGTGGTGTAAACAAACAAACAAACAAACAAAAAGAAGTAAATAAATAAATCACACACATGAGAATTACAGGAGGAAAATCCTTTTATTGTGCAAGAATTCAAATCTGTCCATAATGTAATTAACACACAGATAAATATCGCCACGTTTCCTCCACACACACACACACACACACACACACACACACACACACACACACACACACACACACACACACACACACACACACGTCCTGATTCACTGGGATGACGAGTCTCGGGTCCACACGCGGCATCACGAGCTGTAATGTGTAAATGGTGATTATAACAGATTATAACCCACAGATAAACATGAATATGGGATTAAATGTAATAAAGCACGCTGTCGATTCTTTATCACGGAGGTGAAAAACACTTTATTAAACCTCGTAACAAATCCCACATGTATTTATTTGTATTTTTTACATTTATTATATAAAATTTTACTCTGAACACAAAGTGAAACTCCAAAAAGTGTCCAAAACTTCTAAATCTCCTTCTAAACCAGTAACACCACTGTCATGTAGTGTAACTGTGTTAAATATCACTACAGGAGACGAGAGGAGAGGAGGAGAGACAAGGAGAAAAAGGAGAAGAGGAGAGGAGTAGAGGAGAACAGAATAGAAGGGAAGGGAAAAGAGGAGGAGAGGAGGGAAGAGGGGAGAGAGGAAGAGAAGATGGGAGAGAGAGAGGAAGAGGAGAGGAGGGGAAGAGGAGAAGACGGGAGCAAGGAAGAGGAGAAGAGGGGAGAGAGGAAAAGGAGAGGAGGGAAGAGGAGAGAGGGAGAGGAGGGGAGAGGGGGGAGAGAGAGGAAGAGGAGAGGAGGGAAGAGGAGAAGAGGGGAGAGATGAGAAGGAGAGGAGGGAAGAGGAGAAGAGGGAAAAGGAGAAGAGGAGAACAGAAGAGGAGAAGAGGGAAAAGGAGAAGAGGAGAACAGAAGAGAAGGGAAGAGGGGAGAGAGAGGAGAGGAAAGAAGGGAAGAGGGGAGAGAGAGAGAGAGAGGGGAAGAGGGGAGAGAGAGAGAGGGAAGAGGGGAGAGAGAGAGAGAGAGGAAAGAAGGGAAGAGAGGGAAGAGAGAGAGAGAGAGAGAGAGGAGAAGAGGGAAAGAAGGGAAGAGAGAGAGAGAGAGAGTGAAAGAGGAGAAGAAGAGAGAGAGAGGGAGAGAGAGGGAGAGAGAAGAGGGGAGAGAAAGAGAGGAAGAGGAAAGAGAGAAAGAGATGAAAGAGGAAGAGGAGAGAGAGAGAGAGAGAGAGGAGAGAGAAGGAGAGGAAAGAAGGAGAAGGGGGGAGAGAGAGGAGAGATGAGAAAGAAGGGAAGAGGAGAGAGAGAGAGGGAGGAAAGAAGGGAAGAGAGAGAGAGGAGAGAGAAGGGAGAGAAGAGAGAGAGGAGAGAGAGAGAGAGAGAGAGAGAGAGGAGAGGAAGAAGGAGAGGAGAGGAGAGAGGGAGAGGAGAGGAGAGGGGGAGAGAGAGAGAGAGGAGGAGAGAGAAAAGAAGGGAAGAGAGAGAGAGAGAGAGAGAGAGAGAGGAAAGAATGGAAGAGAGAGGGAGAGAGAGAGAGAGAGGATGGAAGAGGGGAGAGACAGAGAGGAGATGAAAGAAGGGAAGAG
>JACRUU010000018.1:8584841-8594841 GCA_030449085.1 Kryptopterus vitreolus
TTCTGCGATGTTTCAGGAAAGCGGGAATTCTCGGAGCCGATCCGAGCCGGAGTCTTCGTCTCTCTGGCCAGCAGCTGCACGCAGACAGATGTTTTTTTTTCTGGCCACGGGTGATGGTTTCTTTTTTTTTTTCCCCCTTCTTTTTTTTTGACAGACAGGCAACCCACAGCCCCCCTGCACACAGGTGCTATTCAAGATATGGAGTCAAAGAAATGACGTCACTGCGATTTCCACTGGAAAAAAACGCCCTCTCTCCGCACGCCAGACCCCGCCCTCAACAACATCCACCTCCACCTCCGACACGGCTCCTCCGCTCCCATACACATCTAACGCTTTTTGTGTGTGTACGATGAAGTGTTTGTAAGAATAAATAATAAAAGCTTTTTTTTCCCCCCCGTTGTAAAAAGGCCGTAATCGAGAACGGCGCCGAAAAAGCAGCCTGTTGGATTCCAGACTAAAAAAGCGTACACAGATACGGAGGAAGTTGTCGGTTGGAGGCACCGAATCGCTTTCGCCCCGGCAACAGTGGAGTGCCGGCCTTGGTGATAGTTGCTAGGCAATCGGAGGAAATACAAAGGCCTCCTTAGAAAATCAAAAGGCCTTAAGTGGGCTAAAAGAAGCCGCGGCGGCAGGAAAAACAACGCTCCGAAAAACGCGCTCGCCATCCGGGAACGCAATCGGCTAATGAAGAGACCGAGATGTGACCCCATAACCAAATTCTGCTTTGTTTTTTTCCCGCTCGGAAAACGCGATTTGTTTCCTCGTATGCGCTTTTATTCATTTCCACACATGCACATTTTACTGTGTTTATCATTTCAAAACGTTTAAACATATTTTACATTTTTTTTGTCCTCATGGTTGGTGTTTGTAAACAAAATGCATTTCAATAAATAGCATTTTTGCAGGAAGGTTTAAATTATAAACCCAGTATATATAAATAAATCTCTCCGTTCCGTTTTAATGCATTTAATTTATTTATTTGTTTTTGTGTCTTTTTTTTTTTCCAGCTCGTTTCGCTCGCTTGGTCTCGAATCTGTTTTCGGAAATCACATGATTACAGAACGTCGTTTATTTATCGAGCAAAATCTATAAAAAAAAAAAAAATATATATATATATATATATTATATATATATCGGATTATATTACATAATTTTTGTTTTTCAAAAATATTCAAATAAACACATAAAAATGTTTTTTCGTCTTTCTGTGAGAAGTAAATAATACTTTATAGATAGAATTCCAATAATAAATACGATTCATTGAAGTGAATTTTTTATTTTTTTTTAAATCACCTGATTGCGTCATGACGTCAACGTCTAAGTATTTATTTCTCTCCAATATGTTCTATTTTAAGGCACGGTGGTTTAGTGGTTTAGCACGTTCGCCTCACACCGCCAGGTCCGGGTTCGATTCCCGTCTCGGCCATGTGTGTGTGTGGAGTTTGCATGTTCTCCCCGTGTCTCAGGGGGTTTTTCTCCGGGTTCTCCGGTTTCCTCCCCCGGTCCAAAAACATGCACGGTAGGTTGATTGGCACCTTGGAAAAATTGTCCCTAGTGTCTGAATATGTGAATGTGTGTGTGTGTGTGTGTGTGTGTGTGTGTGTGTGGTTGTGTGCATGGGTTGGCATTCCATCCAGGGTGTATCCTGCATTAATGCCCATAGACGCCTGAGATAGACACAGACTCCCCGTGACCCGAGGGAAGATCGGATAAAAAGCGCTAGAAGACGAATGAATGAATGAATGTTCTATTTTATTGAATACTATTTATATCAATAAATACTAACATTAATATATTTTTATTTGCTAAACGACGGTATAACGTTAAAAACGAACCTTTATTTTATTAATTTTTTTAAACTGACAGTATTTTATTGACTGTAGATCTGATTATAAACAAAAAAAAAGCTGTAAAGATGAAGGTCTGATAGAATAGATTATTATTTATTATTATTATTATTATTATTATTATTATTATTATTATTAGGGTTCTATGTATCCAAATAATGACTCAAACTGAATATATTTTCATTTTAAACAAATATAAACATCTCTTTTTTCCTGCCTTTCCATTTCTATAAAAACCTTGACAAACACCACCGGTTTCTACACACCTGACACACCCACACACACACACACACACACACACACACACACACACACACACACACACACAATTCAGGGTTGTACGTTGATTTGAAACAGGAATTAAGAGATGCGCCCTGAGCGTCTCTCTAATCAGGTTCATGCCGGAGTGCAAAAGTATGTGCGCCCCTATGCACCATTGGTCGGTAAGTAAAACACGCAGGAAGCGTTTACAGCGCAAACATTTCTTTGATAAAGTAATATCTACGTTTTTTTTTGTTTTTGTTTTTTTGTCCCCCCCCCCCTCCTCCTCCAGCGTCGCTCGTTCTCCCAAACACTCACAGAACACGAGGGACGGAAACACACGGGGGCCATGAAAAGCTGTCGGAAAGCTAATAAAGGGTACATTAGCGCTCCTGAGGGTGTAATGAGGCATTTGAAAAGCTTTAAGAGCAGAAGGTGTACTCTTAAGAACATTCGAGAACTTGATGGTCACGCTCCGACACACATCCGGACTGCGGATCGCTTCAAAACGCAAATAAATAAATAGAGGCGGTACGACATTTATTTTATTTTTTTGCATGGATGTGGAAAGTAGAAAATGATCCTTAAAAGTAAATAAAAATAAAGAAATAAATCACACTGAGCAAAACAGGGGGATGTTTGTGTGTTTGTCCCACCCGGGGACCACGCACTCAGCCCATGTGTTGCTCCACAAAGCCAATTAAACAATTAATGAAATAAATAAATAATCCCAACCTCCCCTTAAAAGCCGGTGATATAAACTTAATTACGGATGTCTTTTTTTTCTTTTCTTTTTCCTTCCCTTTCTTTTCTCCGCAGAGCAGAATTCATTCCTCTTGACTCTTTTTTTTTATTATTTCTTTCTTTTCTTTTCTTTTTTTAAACAAAGTCATTTAACTCGCTTTCCGTCGCGCGCTCGTTGGGCAATTAGTGCTCCATTCTTTCATTAAGACGGGGTCAGCCCATTAACGACCCTGACAATCAGGAGGAGGAAAGAAAAAAAGAAAGAAAAAAAAAGGAGAAGAAGAAGAAAAAGACGGAAGGTGGGGGGGGGGGAAGAAATGACGCACAAAGGAGGCCGAGCGCGGGCTTTTTTTTTTTTGACGCGCCTCCCGGTGCGATGCACGCGCTCTAGTAGGAGGAGGAAGAAGAAGAAGATGAGGATGATGATGATGGTGGTGGTGATGATGATGATGATGAGGAAGGGCGAAAATGCAAATTGCACTAAATTGCTCTCGGTGCAGGTGCGCGCGCCGCTGAGTGACGGGTTTCCGCGGCTCCCGAATTGGAGGCGAATTAAAGCCTCCGGTTAAAAGGATCTGGTTTTCTTTTGTGCGCGTTGGGGGGAAAAGCAGGAGCGCAGCAGGAACCGGGACGGCATTTCCTTCACGAATAAAGTAGGCCATATTAATTGAATGCAATCTTTTTTTTTTTTTTCCCGGTTAGGTCATGCCTTATTTTTCTTAAAATAATAATAATCAACAAAAAAAACCACTGAAACGTGCATTAATTAAGGCCCGCTGGAGCGCTACCGCGTTCCCATTAAAGCACTAACGACCTGCTCCTTCACTCGAACCAACGAAACCCCGACAACACACCAATAAATAAACGTTCAGTGCATCCACTCACACTTCCTAAATTCCCTCCGAATGACGCCCCCTAGCTGCGCATTCACAACAGGTACGATCTCCTCACTATATTAGTGTATATTACCGTACGGAACCTTACGCAAGCGCATCGCATTCCCAAATCCGTATTACTGCAATAAAGCGCATTTTTACTGAACGCAATAAATCGCTTCCGTATAACCTAAACACCGTATCACCAGTTTATATGGAAAAGCAACCGGAACACAATTCTTAAAGGAGCCACGTCCCATATTTTACACTTCAAACCAACACTAAACAAATAACAACAAGAAATTCATATTAAAAGAATCATTTCCCGAGTAAAATAAATATTAAATCATCAGTAATTTTATTAAAGGGAGAGATTTGGAGAGAAATGTATATAATTATATATTATATTACAGTGTGTTAAAGTGTTAGAAAGGTATTCCTTGAGGCGACGTCGAAAACGTACGATTAATCGTGAGTGAACTCGTCCGATTAATCGGGATTAAATATCTGAATCGATCGGCAGCCCTAGAAACAACACGAGCAGGATCTTATGATCAGGCACTTATAATATATGGACCTATATTTACCCGTCTTCAGGTGGATGCGGTGTTTCTTTTTTTTCTCCTCCTTGTTTGTGTGTGATGTACAGATGTCGAGTCGGAGCGGAGGAGGAGGAATAATGCAGTTATAGATTATTTTAATGCAGAAAACTCACAATAATTTATTGTATAAAACGCTTTTACCTGCCAGACCACGTTCAGTCCGGGAGCTCCTAAATGGCAGAATTGGCCTAAATGGCACAATTGGCCCTGAACACACACACACACACACACACACACACACATCAATAAAAGCAGTAAGTAAAGAGGTGTGTGTCCTGCCAACAGCTGTACAGTGGAAAGGGCGAGAGGAGAACGAAGGGAAGCTTCGTCCCAAAAACACTTTCGTAGAAGTCCTTGGCTGATGCAGTGAAGATGCCGTTATTCCTTATACACTAAACTGATCAATTGAATGCAGAGTAAACAATTTAATTTTCACTTATATTTGAAATGATTACATATAAAGTTCGTCAATCCATTAAAATCAATCATGCGTTTTCAATGTAGCATAAATTAATACGTTTCAGGTTTCTAATAACTTTAACAGATGTTATAATGATATACATTTCACTCCAAATCCCTCCCTTTAATAAAACTACAGAGTGTTTAATATTCATTTTACTATGGAAATTATTATTTTTTATTATATAATTATTATTATTATTTTTGTTCATTTCAATGTTTAGTGTTTGCTTTAAGTGTAAAAAGGGACGTGGCTCCTTTAAGAATTGTGTTCCGGTTGCTTTTCCATATAAACGTTAATTATAATATATAATATATATATATATATATATATATATATATATATTTTTTTTACATTTTTACAATAAAGTTTATTATAATAAAGTTTAGTGGGGCACGGTGGTTTAGTGGTTAGCACGTTCGCCTCACATCGCCAGGATCCGGGTTCGATTCCCGTCTCGGCCATGTGTGTGTGGAGTTTGTGCATGTTCTCCCCGTGCCTCAGGGGGTTTTTCTCCGGGTTCTCCGGTTTCCTCCCCCGGTCCAAAAACATGCACGGTAGGTTGATTGGCACCTTGGAAAATTGTCCCTAGTGTATGAATGTGTGTGTGTGTGTGTGTGTGTGTGTGCCCTGCGATGGGTTGGCATTCCATCCAGGGTGTATCCTGCCTTAATGACCATAGACTCCTGAGATAGACACAGACTCCCCGTGACCCGAGGGAAGATCGGATAAAGCGCTAGAAAATGAATGAATGAATGAATGAATAATAAAGTTTATTATTTTAGTAATATTTATTCTACTCTGTAAATGCCTCTTTTCTTGTTACTTTGTTTAGTGTTGGTTTGAAGTGTAAAATATGGGACGTGGCTCCTTTAAGAATTGTGTTCCGGTTGCTTTCCCATATAAACTGGTGATACGGTGTTTAGGTTATACGGAAGCGCTTTATTGCGTTCAGTAAAAATGCGCTTTATTGCAGTAATACGGATTTGGGAATGCGATGCGCTTGCGTAAGGTTCCATACGGTAATATACGCTAATATAGTGAGGAGATCGTACCTGTTGTGAATGCGCAGCTAGGGGGCGTCATTGGGGGGGAATTTAGGAAACGTGAGTGGATGCGCTGAACTTTCTTTATTTATTCCTTCGTTGTTGTCGTTCATTCGCACAACACGATGCAGAGTGAAGGTAGCAGATCGCTCACACGTACCAACGCAAGCTGCGTTATAACGCCTTTATAACATCAGTGCCGACTCGGCACCTGTTTTTCACGGCGAAGAACAAGGCCCCGCCCATTTTCACACAGTGGAGTGTTTTTTGTTTTTTTTTTTTGGGGGGGGGGGTTATTTCGCCTCAATCGCTACGCTGTAAATCATCCCCAATCAGAAGCCAATAGGGGAAAAAACAAAGCGAGTCTGCATGGTGGTGGTTTTGGAGAACCTTCTACACGTTCCCTCCTGCCCTCCGTACCTCACGTTATGGTTTTTTGTTTCGTTTTCTTTTTTTTCTTTTTTTTCGGGGACAAAGCGCACAATAGACGGCCAATCTGGAAAATGTGCACCAAAAGGTCTTTCATAAACACTCCAGAAACATTAGAGAGATGATGTTTACTGTAAGTAGCGTACTCTCTTTTACCTGCTTCAATTTAATTTTCATTTTCCCCAGCTGGGCAGTTGTGAGGGCAGGAAAAGAAAAAAAAAAAGAGAGAGAGAAGCATCTCAGTTCCTAAAACACACACACACATAAAACACACACACACACACACACACCCACACACACACACACACACACACTCTTCCCACCACAGAGGGCCAGAGGCAGAAGTGGTCCACTCAGTTAGGGCTCTTAATGTAAATTCCATTTCAGAGGCTATTATCCTTGCGTATTTTCCAGACCTTTCTGTTAGCAATACAGGCAGCTGCCCCAAGGCGCCCCCCCCCCCCACTCGCCCCCCACCACCCACTGAACCTCTTACACCCCCCCCCCCCCCCCCCCCCCACCCCCCTCCCCCCCCCCCGCCCCCCCCCCCCCCCCCCCCCCCCCCCAGCCACCCGAGGGACGCTGTGAAATGCTTTATTCAACAATCGCTTGCCATAAAGATGCGTAATGACATTTCGGAGGCAAAGAGGTCCGTGTGGTTTTTAATTCATATTTAATGGTCGCCAGGCTAAATAGGCTCCTAAAATGAGACCTCTCCTTTCTCTATCTATCTATCTATCTATCTCTCTATCTCTCTTTTCATCTCTCTCGTGCTCTCAGGGCCGAGGTGTGTCCGTTTTTAATATTTCATATATATATATAATATATATCTATATATATATATATATATATATATATATATAATATATAAAGGGCAGCTTTGTCTCCTGTACTTGGTTCGAAACAAAGCCGTGGCGCTACGCCGCTAACTCCGCAACGCAGATCCGAATACGGTCCGTTTCCGAGAACATAAAAAGAAAGAAAGAAAGGAAGGACGAAAATCCCTCGCCGAGTCTCGTTACACGCTTACGGAGGAGGTAGAGATCGTTAGCACGTCGGCTCAGCGTACACCTCAAACCCGGTGAGGGTAGCTCGCACCGCTAATGAAGCTGGGGCAGAGCGGAGCATGTAGCATGTGAATGAAACAAGGAATATTCTCACTTCAGACGTGATCGTTCCTTCCAGTGTGTGTGTGTGTGTGTGTGTGTGTGTGTGTGTGTGTGTTGTCAAATCCCTTTAAAGAATGCATTCAAATTTTAATTACTTAAAAGGTTTAAATTTATTACTAGTATTCAAAAGCATTTAAATATTAATGAGGTGATTAATGTTATACTGCTACACACAGAGCGGGCATTAGCACTGACGCTACACAGCACTCACTCACCTCACCGGATCATCATCAACTCACTGGATCTTCATCTCACTGGATCCTCATCTCACCGAATCACCAGCTCACCATCTCACCAGCTCACCGGATCATCAACTCACCAGCTCACCATCTCACCGGATCATCATCTCACTGTATCATCATCTCACCGGATCACCGGATCATCATCAACTCACTGGATCTTCATCTCACTGGATCATCATCTCACCGAATCACCAGCTCACCGGATCGTCATCTTATTGGATCATCACCTCACCATCTCACCGGATCATCATCTCACCAACTCACCATCTCACTGTATCATTATCTCACCGGATCACCGGATCATCATCTCTCCAACATAGGATCCTTCACCAGATCCTTTACGCCTTTCCCTCCCACAAACCCTTTACAAGATCCTCTCTTTATAAGAGATCTCTACTAGATGCTCCATTAAGTGGGGGGGAAACCTTCACAAGATCCTATATAAGAAAATCCACAAGATCCTAGAGGAGATCTTTAACAAAATCCAACAGATCTTTTATACCACCCTAAATCACAAGGTATTGTAGAAGATCTTCCACAAGGTCCTCTACAAGATACTCCGCAACATCTCTTACAACCTCCTCCACAAGATCCACTCCGAGATCCCTTTTACCAGATCCGCCAGCAGATCCTTTACCAGATCAGCCCGGAGATGTTTTTTCTAGACCACAGGAATCGTGGACTCATCACGCTGATTTGTAACGTGCGGTTTGGACTCCACTTGCTCGCGGGTTTGGGACGCGGCGTTTCAGGCTGCGAGTAAAAGCTCGCGATGGCGCGGCGGAGAAACCCGGCAGGATCGTATCAATACAAATATTGACGTCCGTCTTACATTGTTTTGCGTCTCACAGCGCAGACGAGCTCGAGGCGCTGAAATGTAAATAAATCTCTCGGCTGCGAAGGAGCGGCGAGATCGCGTTACCACTCCATACAATCAGGGCAGCTTTTCACGCCACCCAGGAGGCCAATTCCTGTAATGCTAGCACACTGGAGAGGTCCACAAATCATCTCTCTCTCTCTCTCCCTCTCTCTCTTCCTCTCTCTCTCTCTCTCTCTCTCGTTACTCTACATACAAATGTCTTCCTCTCACTTTTCTTTGTACTCGCTCCACAAATCACTCCCAGAAATACTCGCCAACACCGAAACGCAAAATCACAGCGATGCAGCGTGAAATGGACGGAATAGTGATTGTTGGGAAATGAATGGGAGGGGGGGGGTGCCAATAATTATGAACACGGCAGTTTTCATGTAAGAAAATGTAAGAACGTTATCTAAGCGTACGTTTACATTCTGTACATTTCCTTTACAAAAAACAATGTGCTTTGCAAAACTATTGGCACCCTAAAAGGCATCGATTTGATCTTTGCCTGCACAAACTGAGTTTGTACTGTGTGTGTGTGTGTGTGTGTGTGTGTGTGTGTGTGTGTGTGTGGTGTGTGTGTACCGCACGTGCACAAGGTCGTGAAAGAGGGCGATATGGAAAAAAAAAAAAAAAAGGTTTACAGGTTACAGGTTCCTCCACACCGGATCCATCACCGGATCCTCCACAGGATCCTCTATGTGATCCTCCACAGCATGTTCCACGAGATTTCCCTCGAGAGACCCTTGAAAAGATCCCGCGCGGGATTCTCCGCTACGTCCTCCCTCCCTACGATCGTCTCCACTACACCCCCTCCATTAGATCCTCCACGAGATCCCTCATCAAGTCCTCCACAAGCAGCACGAGAAGATCCTGTACGAGATTCTCTCCTAAGAGTCTACGGGAAAATAAACAAAGAAAATGAAGGTTATTAATTAAACGTAAAAAAAAAAAAAAAATACAAGGAAAAAAATTTCGAATAGAAATAAAAGTGGGTTTTTTTTAGCAGAGAAATAAGAAATAAAAATATAATAAAAAACAAAACAAAAACAACAACAAGAGGTTGCTGGGGTGCCTAGACTTATGATCACATAGATAAAAACATGGCTTTAAAATTTTTTGTTTACTTTTTAAAATATGTGTGTGTGTGTGTGTGTGTGTGTGTGTGTGTGTGTGTGTGTGTGTGTGTGTGTGTGTTCTCGCCGCCACGCGAACACGCGGCTGGAGCCGGAGAGCGAGTGAAGCCATTTCTGGACGAGATCGATGCTCAGCTCGGCCTTTCATTGATCTGTGGATGCTGATGGAGCCGTATCGCGACCCGGATCGTCCGACTCGGCCTGAAAGGGTCACGCTGTGTTTGGACAGCTTTTATAAAATGCTGTTACACAAAATGCACAAATGTAGAAAGGCAGCAAAGCAGCAAAAAAAAAAAAAAAAAAAAAAAAAAAAAAAAAAAAAAAAAAAAA
>JACRUU010000018.1:8597341-8642341 GCA_030449085.1 Kryptopterus vitreolus
CATGAGCCGTGGGTGTGTATTTAAATAAATAAATAAATATAAAATAAGGGAGAAAAAAAACACCCTTTTTATTATCGCGATCCCTTATTAACGAAGGCCAACCAGAAATGTAATTAAGTAAAATCAACGAATCATAAAGTGTTTCTTTTCCTTTTCATCAACACCCTGTTTTTTTTTTTATTTATTTCTGATAAACACGTCCACAAAGACTTGTAAGATTTCTATAAGGAAGGAGTCTCCAGTGTCAGGAATACGAGTGTAATGTGACGATGTTTAGGTTCATTAGATTGTTTTAAATGTAACTTGATGAATGCAGATGTTCTTCACGCCTTCCATGAACATAAACCACATCGTAGTAAAATCGCGCAAAATCGCGTAAAATCACGTAAAATCACGTAAAATCGCGTAAAATCGCGTAAAATCATGTAAAATCTGCGTTTTAGACGACGTGATTTTCAACCGAAACGTGATTTGGATTTAAATGGTGACGATCTGCTGCGGTTTTCGAAACATAGAACCGATTTTTTTTTGTACTTAGAACGTTAACTTAAAGCGCCGCCTAGTGGACAAATGAAAGCAACGTAAAAGAAATCAGCTACTTTACTTTTAAGTAAATTGAGAAGTTAAACGATTTTACCAGACCCAAAAAAAACAAACAATTTCAATCTTTTTTTTTTTTTTTTTTTACATTTTTTTTTACTTTTTTTAAACCACCTTGGTGGGATTTGAACCTGCAATGTCGATCGTGGTATCTGAGAACTACCAAACAAATTTTATTTGTTTTATTGTCATTACAATGACAATAAAGTCTTTACTTTTGCCCAACAAGTACTTTAAGATTTACTTACTTATGCATTTTTACGCATTTTCTAGAAATACGCTTTTATTTCCTTTCTTACACTTTATCTTTTCCAGTGCACATGTTAAAAATGTGTAGGCAGCTAGAAACGTTGATTTGAGACGCACCCCCCCGTATTAGTTGTAATGAAGGGAAAATCGGAGATCGATATGGCGCATTTTCCATCGTCCTTAAACACTCCCGGACGTGACGTGTGTTAACCAGTTTAAATAGAAAACGAACAGAAAGCGTCTTCTTATCGGCTACGCGACCGAGGATCATCCATGAGCAAAGTTTCCTTTCTCGGCGGTGAATAGCGAAGTGACCCTGGGTTTTGTAACGCCGGGTTTCCAACTCCATCCACTACCATCCAATTTTCTTAAGGGCCTTGGACCTCTTTTATTCAGACCTATTCTACTTTTCTTCAGTTCCTATTGCCAATTAGAAATGTTCTTTTTAAGAGCCGCTTTTCCGAGGAATAAGAAAAAAATACAAAAAAAATAATAACCAAAGAAAAGATTACCCTAATCGTCTAGAATTCTTCTATGAGCAGGTGACCTCATGCGAGGTTTTTCATTATACACTAATCCGCCCGCACATTATTTGGTACCGCGTGATTCCGCCCGGAACCGAGGAGAGAGGAAGGAAAAAAAAAAATGCTAAAAGACGTATATAACTCAGAAGGGAGACCGAATCGCCGCCGCATGCCTTTCCGTACGCGCGACTCGCCCCGTGGGCTTTTATTCTCATTCCTGCCCTAAAGGTACCGTAAAAAGGTCGTTTCCAGTAAAAGCTCCGGGTTCCACATCATCGTCACCGTATCATTCTGAATACAGGTTTTATACAAGAATAGGGGAGAAATGTGCGATGCAGGAAATACGTCGAGTGAGAAGGAGAAAGGGAAGAAAAAAAATAGCGAGAGAGAGAGAGAGAGAGACGAGAAAACGCAGGTTGAAAATGTATATTACAAACTTACAATTGTGAGGAAAAAATGCATTTATTTATTTTTAAAGACAGGAATTCTTTTATTTATTTATTTATTTATTTATTTATTTAGATATGAATGCCAGCCCCGCCCCTTATTAACATAAAAACTAATATCTAAAACACAAATGACTAAATTGTGAAATTTTCTTTCTTCTACTCACTGAAATATACGTGTGCATTTTCAAATCCTATATCCAATTAAAGTCTCGAAGACACGCCCACTTTCTCAGATACAGGCTCTTATTTCTTAAAAATGACAGATTACTTCTTTTGCCACACCCACAATTAATCTGGTGTGTCCTCATTTGCATAAACCACATATTGATACAGACACACCCACATTTCTATTAGCCCAATCAGGCGCTAGTGTTATGCACAGACACACCCACATTTCTATTAGTCCAATCAGGAGCTACTTTTATTCAGAGACACACCCACATTTCTATTAGTCCAATCAGGCGCTGGTCTTATGCACAGACACACCCACATTTATATTAGTCCAATCAGGCGCTGGTCTTATGCACAGACACACCCACATTTCTATTAGCCCAATCAGGCGCTAGTGTTATGCACAGACACACCCACATTTCTATTAGTCCAATCAGGAGCTACTTTTATTCAGAGACACACCCACATTTCTATTAGTCCAATCAGGCGCTGGTCTTATGCACAGACCACCCACATTTATATTAGACCCACACAGACACACCTTTCTATTAGTCCAATCAGGAGCTACTTTTATTCAGAGACACACCCATATTTCTATTAGTCCAATCAGGAGCTACTTTTATTCAGAGACACACCCACATTTCTATTAGTCCAATCAGGCGCTACTTTTATTCAGAGACACACCCACATTTCTATTAGTCCAATCAGGCGCTGGTCTTATGCACAGACACACCCACATCTTATATAGTCCAATCAGGCGCTGGTCTTATGCACAGACACACCCACATTTCTATTAGTCCAATCAGGCGCTGGTCTTAGCACAGACACACCTACTTTTATTCAGAGACACACCCACATTTCTATTAGTCCAATCAGGCGCTACTTTTATTCAGAGACACACCGACATTTACATTAGTCCAATCAGGCGCTAATCTTATGCACAGACACACCCACATTTCTATTAGTCCAATCAGGCGCTGGTCTTATTTCCATATACGCAATCAAACACGCACCCACAATGTACTCTTTATTCTCAGCCACACCCACTTATTAATATTCATGATCTTAATGACACACCCCTTTTTCAATGTAAGCCATTATAATTCCCATGTATTGACTTTCCATATATTTTGCCTACGCGCTTATGTTTGGCGCACACACACACACATACACACACACACACACACACACACACACACACAAACACACACACACACACCACACACATTCTTATCTTCACATCTGGACACCACACACACCTCTGCATATCAATCCTAAACCACATGTAAATAATTTAAAGGACACGCCCACACACATCTATCTGCAGCCCACCCGCTCTAACACAATCTCCACATATACACACATCGCAAATACGTATAAGCCCCGCCCACATTCCCCAGCCACGCCCACTAATACTTCAACATACGATTTTCGAGGGACGTGACAAACAAGCGATAAAGTCTAATCCATTCATTTCCAAACCAAAGAAATAAAATGTAAAAAAAAAAAAAAGGGGAAAAACTTGGGAAAGAAAAACAAAAATAAATAAAAATGTCCAAAAGAATGAGAGGAAAAGGAAAAGCGTTGCGATGAGGCCCTGTGTGTTCATTAGTCTCACTCGTACGGGTTTGTCTCGCGAGCTACTCGGGTTTCGGCTCATCTGCATGAAGGCGGCCATGTCGCGTCCCCAGCCCCGGCCCGAGAAGCCTCCTAATGAGCGAGCCTGGATTGGGTTACAATACTGAAACCCCCCGGCAGCACGAGCCTATCGATCAGGTTTACCCCAGTGAGTTTCACTATCACTGCCTGTTAGCTGCTCCGAATATTAGCGTTTGGGTGTTGATGGGGTTTTTTTTTCTGCGGAGAGGCGAAAGAAAAAAAAAAAGGTTTGAGAGGGTGGAAAAAAAAAAGGTCTGGAATTGGAGACGGCTGAATCCTACACTGGTGTGACGTAGCGTATCGATCTGAGGAGGGTGTGTGTGTGTGTGTGTGTGTGTGTGTGTGTCGCGAGCCAACAATAACATCTTAGATTCGTATAAATTTGCAAATAAAACCCCAAATCTATCCTAAATACATTTTATTCCCATTAAACAAACACAAATAAAAAGCAGTCAAAAATAAAACGAATCATTTTTTGATGAAACAATTTTGTTGTTGTTGTTGTTGTTGTTGTTGTTTGGAGTGGAGTGTACAGGGCGTTGGTGAATAACCATAAATACGCCAATGAAAATGACCCGCCGCATTCACGGCCCTGTACGAAGTGTAATAACAACAGAGGAACACAATGCGGGATTGCCGTCCTGAACGCTCCGTAGATTCCGTACACCGGGGTGCATAAGTATTCACCCCCCCCTCAGACTGAAGCCAAAGAAATGAAATAATATTAATGTAGAATATGCAACATAATAAGCCCAATTATCTGTAAGAATGCTACGGAAAATTGGCCGGCGAGTACGTTATGTTAAAAAAGAATAAGCCCCGCCCCTTATTCATAAACAAATGATCATCCGCACCGTCACAAACATATTTACTGTATAGTTTATTAATTATGATCCTGTAACTTGGTCCGTTTTGCTAAACTATGTACCGCATTCGTTCCGAGGCGAGATCTAAAACTTGCGCTTTGAAACAACAACAAAATGCAGAAAACGCTTAAACGCAACTCGCATTTATTCGCGATGTCCTTACGTTTAAATAAATAACACCAACCCCCTTCCCCCCCCAAAAAAAAACATGACGTACACATCAGCCAATGAAACAAAGCAAAAAGGTTTGTCCTGCTGGTTTTAAACATTTACAAGAATATTGTGTTTGGATTCGCTAATAGTGCATCGTACATTTGCATAATATGCAAATTAGTTTAATTAATGGTTTAATTACAGAATTAAACCATTGTAAAAGATCACAAATTAACATTGCGATGAGTTGGATATTTGAATTTGATTGACAGATGTGACGTATATTCATATATAATTGATCGATTCGCGCTTTTTAATAGGATTTAACGAGCCACGCCCACCCGCTGTGATTGGAGAATGCGACACTGGGAAATGTGTCAGAAATGACTTCGTGACTATTTTAGGGTAAGTTTGGCGAAAGAAATGAAATGCACTCAGCCGTAGCGCTTCTCGCACCTCGGTGCCCCAGCAGAGCTTTTCCCCATTAGCCAAGCGAGCGTCCAGCGGCGACACGACCTGCTCTGGAACGCTTATTAACCACTGCGGAGGTAAAAGCCTTGTACCTGTTCCAGAAGAGCTCTTACGCCGCGTACTCCCGACGTCCCTGGCAGGACATTAAACCGACAGGCTTTATGCCAGGCGAGGTTTTAACAACCAGCAGATGCAGAACACCCCCCCCCCCCCCCACACACACCTACACACACACAAACACACACACACACACACACACACCACACAACACACCCCTCCGGCCACGTCGCTCGTCCTCGTCCTGTTTCCCACTCATCACCATATCAGATCTGGGAACGTTGTGCAAAACAATGGATCAGTCATGAACGTCCGATTCAGCATTTACATTACATTTATAGAATTTGGAAGAATCCTGGTAGGATTACACTTACCTATGCAGGTCAAGGGCCTTGCTCAAGGGCCCAACAAGGGGGCAGTTTGGTGGTTGAACTTATGAAGTCTCAGTGGAAGTTCAGTTTCCTTAACAGGGAAGGAAGACTTTCACACACTGAGGAACCACACTATAAGGAACTACATCTCAACACTGAGGAACCACTTCTACACACCATCACTAGAACTTCCACACAATGTGGAACCACATCTAAACACTGAGGAACCACCTCTACACAATGTGGAACCACATCTAAACACAGAAGAACCACTTCTACACACCATCACTAGAACGTCCACATAATGTGGAACCACATCTAAACACTGAGTAACCACTTCCATACACCATCACTAGAACTTCCACACAATAAGGAACCACATCTCAACACTGAGGAACCACTTCCATACACCATCACTAGAACTTCCACACAATGTGGAACCACTGAGGAACCACCTCTAAACAATGTGGAACCACATCTAAACACTGAGGAACCACTTCCACACACCATCACTAGAACTTCCACACAATGTGGAACCACATCTAAACACTCTGAGGAACCACATCCATTGAGGAACCACTTCCACATACCATCACTAGAACTTCCATTTAATGAGGAACCACATCTAAACACTCTGAGGAACCACATCCATTGAGGAACCACTGCCACATACCATCACTAGAACTTCCATTCAATGAGGAACCACATCTAAACACTCTGAGGAACCACATCCATTAAGGAACCACTTCCACATACTATCACTAGAACTTCCATTCAATGAGGAACCACATCTAAACACTCTGAGGAACCACATCCATTAAGGAACCACTTCCACATACTATCACTAGAACTTCCATTCAATGAGGAACCACATCTAAACACTGGGGAACCACCTCAATACAATGAGGAACCACATCCACCTACTAACACTAGAACTTCCTTACAATGAGGAACCACTTCCACCCAAGGAGGAACCACTGAGGAACCACATCCACCGAGGATTCACTTCTACACACTATCACTAGAACTTCCACACACACACACACACACACACACACACACACACACACACACACACACACAGGTTCCACTTGGTCCATGAACTCAAACCGGTTCCTCTGTCAGAACTTTTAAAGTTTTCAACACAATAGATTTCTGTCAGAAAAGTCCAGAAAATAACCCCTTAATGAAGCTTCTTTAAAGGTAACGAGGTGATTATAACGGTTATGACACGGTAGTCTGGAAAAGAACGATGAACGTGGATCCTTTTGTAGACGTTCCTGACAAGTTCTTCACAGGTTCTCAGAAGGACACTGGACATTTTTGTATACTTTTCTGATCAGAACTTTTCCTGCAGAAACGACACGATGGTCCAACAAACACTTGGAGAAAATCTGTCAAATCTCCAATTTGGCATTTGAACCCAATTTTGGGGGGCACGGTGGCGTAGTGGTTAGCACGTTTGCCTCACACCGCCAGGATCCGGGTTCGATTCCCGTCTCGGCCATGTGTGTGTGGAGTTTGTGCATGTTCTCCCCGTGTCTCAGGGGTTTTTCTCCGGGTTCTCCGGTTTCCTCCCCCGGTCCAAAAACATGCACGGTAGGTTGATTGGCACCTTGGAAAAAAATTGTCCCTAGTGTATGAATGTGTGTGTGTGTGTGTGTGTGTGTGACCTGCGATGGGTTGGCATTCCATCCAGGGTGTATCCTGCCTTAATGCCCATAGACGCCTGAGATAGACACAGACTCCCCGTGACCCGAGTGAGGATCGGATAAAGCGCTAGAAGATGAATGAATGAAAACCCAATTTTGGGGAGTTTTGTAAAGGAATATTAAGAATGAGAGATGCACAGAGATGAAGATGTGAAATGATATCTGGACATCGAGAAGATGGTGAAGATGTTCTGTACGGGTTTTTTCCTAATGAAAGAGAAACCCTCGACGCAGGAGGAAAGCAATTTTCTAATCCGTCAATCAGGATCGAGCCTGAACACACACACACACACACACACACACACACACACACACACACACACACACACTCCGGGTTTCTTCTCACAGCAGTGTCAGTGCTTCTGTAATTAACGTTTTGAATAGCGGGTTGATTCGGAGCATTAATAAAAGCAGCGCACTTTTCTCGCCACGGCAACGCACCACACGGGGGGGGGGGGGAAAAAAAAAAAAAAAACACGTAATAATTCGAGAAAACGCGTGAATGAACCGACACAACGGAGTCAAAACAACGCTCAAAGTAACGATTTAAAAGAAAACCTGGAACATGCGAATACTTTTTGACCAAAAGTATTGGGACACAAAGTCCACACGACAATATTTGGATACAGGATCATGAAATATTCCATACTTTTGAACTAAGAGAACTAATAAAGGAGGGGCACGGTGGTTTAGTGGGTTAACACGTTCGCCTCACACCGCCAGGGTCCGGGTTCGATTCCCGTCTCGGCCATGTGTGTGTGGAGTTTGTGCATGTTCTCCCCGTGCCTCAGGGGGTTTTTCTCCGGGTTCTCCGGTTTCCTCCCCCGGTCCAAAAACATGCACGGTAGGTTGTTTGGCACCTTGGAAAATTGTCCCTAGTGTATGAATGTGTGTGTGTGTGTGTGTGTGTGTGTGTGTGTGATGGGTTGGCATTCCATCCAGGGTGTATCCTGCCTTAATGCCCATAGACGCCTGAGATAGGCACAGACTCCCCGTGACCCGAGGGAAGATCGGATAAAGCGATAGAAGATGAATGAATGAATGAACTAATAAAGGGACCGGAAGATGGCCGGATCAAATCCCACCGCCACTAAGCTGCCACTAGAGGGCCCTTGAGCAAGGCCCTTAACCCTCAATTGCTCAGTCGTAAATCGCTCGGCATAAAACGTGCATGTATTATTCATCCTACGGGGTCAGAAATGGGTGCTTTAAAAAAAAAAAGAGAAAAAAAAAAGAAAAAAAAAACGTTTGAACTCATGACCTTCTGTCCAGTGCTTCAGGTTGTCCATTCAAATCTGTGAATTTGTGACGAGGCGAAACACAAGAAAACGATACAAATCTCCATCACTCGAATGTGTATTTATTAGAAGAACAGGAAAGAAATGAGGTGCCATTTACGTTATTTTTGAACTCATCAGGCGAAGGTCTGGTTGGAGGGGAATAAAAAAAAAAAAACACATGGAGAAATCAATCAATGAGCGAGTTGAAGCCGGGTATAAAGAGGTAAGCAAGTTGCCGATAATAATTCTACCAGGAGCCAAATGTGTGAAATGGACTTAAAAGCTTTTTCTGGTGAGCTCCTGCTTTGACGGGGCTGAAAAGATCTTTTCAGGCTCTGTAGACAGTATTTCAGGACAATGGCCCTGAATGCCACCGTGCATGTATTGGTCTGTTTTTGGGGGGCTGAAGGAAAGGACGTTAGGAAGAACCAGGGCTGTGTCCTGGAGGAAGACAAAAAAGAAAAGAGGCGATTCAGCTTTGGTAATTATGGTCAGTGCACTATGACCTATGGGGGCACAGGGGGGGAGACAGTGGACCAGAGGGCACACGGGATGAGGGGGGGGGGCACAGGACACATGAGGGCACATGGGACGGGAGGGCACAACGGGACAGGGAGGCACAGGTGGACCAGAGGGCACACGGGACGAGGGGGGGGTCACAGGGGATGGGGGGGGGGCAGTGGGCCAGAGTTCACATTGAGGACAGTGGACCAGAGGGCACACGGGATGATGAGGGACATGAGGGCACACGGGACAGGGAGGCACAGGTGGACCAGAGGGCACACTGGGAACAGGGGGAACAGTGGATAGGAGGATACATGGTACGAGGGGGTGGCACAGAGGACGGGGGGGCAGACAATGGACCAGAGGGCACAGTGGACGGGAGGGAACATGGTATGAGGGGTGGCACAGGGGATATGGGGGTTCAGTAGACCCAAGGGCACACTTATATAGCAGGGGGCACAGTGGATGGGAGGGGACACGGTATGAGGGGGGGGCACAGGGGATGGGGGATAGGAGGGTATGGGAGGGGGGGGTAGCATTGGTTTGGGTTGGGCCTCGATGTATGTTTCTGTCTCTGTCTCTGCAAAAAAGCAAACAAATCAAGGTTCCGGGAACTTTTTGTGGACTGCAAGATGTTCATTTATCAGATTTGGCCTTGGACATCTCCTGGTGATAAATCCAAACAGGAACTCCCTGGCTTATTCCCCATTCCTCCCTCCGACAGGTGTGTCGGTCTCGATGTTGTCCACCTGCAGCAAACGTACGTGGGTTTCTTTTTTTTTTCTGGCCGGCTTCCACTCGTGTCCTAGAAGTGTCTGATGACCACATCACTCTGTCTCTCTGTTTCCCCGGGCCACCCCCTCCTCGCCACCTCTTCTCTTCCCTCTCCCCTTTCACACCCCGCCGACTAATGGACTCTTTTGCCCCTCCCCTGCTATCCCGCTCTCCATCTCCGACTCGGAGGCAGAGAAGGGGAGAAGAGAAGAGAAGCGAGGGAAAGGAGAGTAGGCAGCAGCCCACTGATCCCCTGAGGGTCCTTTGCCTTACTTCAGCTCCATTGGCTTGATAGCTGCCTTCTAATCCAGGAGAACCCGTAGACCAGATCCTCGGCGAAGAGAAGCGAGGGCAGGTTAATGCGAACCATGGCTGGCAGGGCCGTATGCCAGGTGGCCTTGGCTCTGTCCCTGATGCTCAGCCTGGCAGCAGGAGCTTGGGTCGGATGCCCCGGGGCCTGTCGCTGTTCCTTCGCCATGCTCCAGTGCTTGGAAACGGACGGCATCAAGAGCATCCCGGTGCTGTCACAGCAGGAAAGCGAGAACGTCACGGAAATGTGAGTTGGAAGGTCCCGCATGCCAGGTCGATTCCGAATGTCTCGCTGTTGGCTTTTTTTGTTTTCATAGCACGTGATTGACTTGCATGCGATTCCAATACGGGCACAAAGTTTTCGCAGATGCCTACGTTTTCGTACGATTCATTTGGAGCAGAGATTTCACTCGTACACAGTCGGGAAAGTTTCTTACCCAGTTCAAAACTGGAGGAAAACCAGAGCAGCCCGTCTAAGAGACGACTAACTTTACTGCTAGCCCGTTGTTTGTCTGTTTTTTGTTTTGCTAATTAATACGTCGAATGGGACGCGGCTACGGAATGCACGATGAACTTCTGTGGTCAAGGTTCATCTGGTCATTGCACTTGACCATTTGGGTTTTGGGTAAACATCTGAAAATGTCACTTCCTTAATAGGAAACTATTTTACAAGAATGTAAATTTCCTGTCCTGCTTTTTAAGAGGCTTGTTGTTTGTGATGTTTGTGTCGTAAATGACGAGCAGTTCCGTCGAAAACCTGATAAAAACTTTTTGGCAAGAGATCCCGACCCTTAGCGAACAAAAAGGCAAAGAACGAGGGTTCCATGAACTCTTTTCCCCCGCCGAAGGACCTCGGCGTGATGCGTTTCTACGGGAAAAAGGCTCGAGACGAAACGTCGTTCTCCGTACAGAGTCGGACGCGGGGACGCAACTTTTGGCTGCCAAGTCAGGCATTACCTCACTACCATCAACAAGCAGAGCCATTACCTCCGGAGCAGCAGCAGAAATTCATCATGCATCATGTTCATAAATCCAATTCTGCGAATTGCCGACAAATGCCGAGAACAATAGATGAAATATTACCCACTTGGCTCAATCAAATAAGCGAGGGTGGTTCGAGATCCTCGTCCCACCTCCCCTGTAATTACGTTACGAGCCCTGTGGCTCAAACGCACACAAATAAATATGCCCTGGTGCCTGGGACTGTGTTGCATCATGCCGGAGTGAAAAGGAAACGCGTTTAGAATTATTATTATTATTATTATTATTATTATTATTTATCAAGGAGTTTACAAAGTTCACCGTTTTGCCCCTCCTGTACATAATAGACTCTGGATCGGGTCCCACCACCAATCATTTCTTTCCAAAATAGAAAAAAAAAGATGCACATAAGACTGGTACCCCCCCCCCCCCGTACCCGCCCCCCCCTCCCAAAATCACCTCCTTTAACAGAGAATGCGATCGGTAACCCGAGCGCTCTCTGTGCCATCACTCAATACTCCGTCTGTTTTCCTGCCATTTCCATTGCCGTAGACGACATTTATTTTATTTTCCCCAGTTTTGTGGCTGTACGTACTCTAGTCTGGTTTGATTATCAGTTTAAAGTCGACTCTAAAAAGTATCGAGCGACACACAATCCTCTAATCTTTACACAACGGGAAAAGAAAACGAGAAGAGCGCCCCCCCCCCCTCCCGGATACACTGTTGGAAATGAAGAAAACCCAATAATAATAATAATAATAATAATAACGCGGTAATAAAGTCGGAGAGAAACGATTCGACCAGACATTCATACAAATAAGCAGTTAGGGAGGGGGGGGGGGGGGGGGTTAAAGGCCATGCTCAGGGGCCCCGTGTGTGTGTGGCCAGGGTTGGAACTCACAACCTTCAAAGCCAACGTCCAAACCTACCGACTTTAAAGTTTAATCGCAACTAATTCTGCAGCTATAAACATTCATTCCTTCACCATGAGCTCAAAGTGGCTTATGAGTTCAAATCCCAGCCTCACCTAAGGTGGGCCCCTAAGCAAGGCTCTCAATAGATTACTGTATGAGTGCGAGAAATGCAAGTCTTTGTGGATTCAATGTGCAATACATTTACATTTACATTTACATTTAAATTTGTGGCATTTGGCAGACGCTCTTATCCAGAGCGACTTACAACTAAGCAACTGAGGGTTAAGGGCCGTTGCTCAAGGGCCCACTAGTGGTAGCTTGGTGGTGGTGGTGGGGTTTGAACCTGCGATCTTCCGGTCCAGAGTCCAACACCTTAACCACTGGGCTACACACCTCCAATAAACATGCTTATATAGACAACACCTGATTGTCCCGACCAATCAGAATAGCAGTGGCGCTGTAGTACAAAATGAATTTAATGTCATTTGGGGAGGTGGTGTAGCCCAGTGGTTAAGGTGTTGGACTCTGGACCGGAAGATCGCAGGTTCAAACCCCACCACCACCACCAAGCTACGACTAGTGGGCCCTTGAGCAAGGCCCTTAACCCTCAATTGCTCAGTTGCAAGTCGCTCTGGATAAGAGCGTCTGCCAAATACCACAAATGTAAATGTAAATGGTTAATTGGTTAAATTCACCTTTATTTTATCATGTATGTGTATTAAAAAACGTAATGCACGTATGTATTGAATGACTAAACGTTTACTGATGTTCGTTTACAGCTACATCGAGAACCAGCCGAACCTGAACCAGGTCACGGATGTGGACTTCGTCAACTACAGAGAGCTGAAGAACCTGTGAGTAAATAAACCAAGCACCAATTTACAATCGCTGGAAACGGGAGATGATTTGACTTTGACCCTTTTACAAGTGTGTTTTTTTTTTTAGGGAAGGAAACGACAGGACAATTGTAGCTATGACGATTTCCTGCTCGTTTGGTCCCTAAAACAATTAGCATGACTTATGAGATTAGACCTAATCAGCCGTGATGGACGTCTTTGTCTAAAGATATGATAAGATCAGTCGAGCGGCTGTCGGACCACCCTTTACTTTATGTGTGTGTGTGTGTGTGTGTGTGTGTGTGTGTGTGTGTGTGTGTGTGTGGTTTTTCCCTTCCAGCACAGTTACAGAATGTGGCTTGCTCTTTATCTCCAATAAAGCCTTCCAATACAACGTCAAGCTGCAATACGTGTAAGTGTATTTTTGCCTCCTCTCTTGCACGCTCCTGTCGCGTCCTTGTTTGTACATGTCACTCTCCGCGACTCGCTGCTTTTTGACAGAACCGCCGGTTGTCGTCAGACGCCTTCGGATAATGTGACAAAACCACAAAGGCGTTATCGGGTGCCCGCGGCGGCACGGAATACCGTACGGCGTGGAAGGCGTCGGAGCTAAAAAAAAAAAAAACGGACGAATAGAGGAATTTGCAGCGGATTAGACGTATAAACAGAATCCGGGATTTACAGCGAAGAGCGTCGATCTGGAATTTGTAACATTTGGGTTTTTAACATCATCCGATCAGGGATTTGAATTCTTTTGATAGAGCCATTTTTGATTTATTTGATTAAACGGTTACGTTTCTCTCTTCTTTTTTTTTTATGACCATCTCACTGGAGACTCCCCAATGCAGGGGGCTCAAACTCCTGGAGATCCCTTACACTAACCATAATTAAAAAAAATAAAAAAACACCTTATCCAACACAAGTCAAAATACTGGAGGGCTGCCGTCGGAGTTTGAGACCCCTAATGTCTATATATATATATATATAAAAGGAGTTCTCGGGAACCAGCCACGTTACTATAGAAACGAATAAACGAATAAAACGTGGCGGTTAATCCAAACGATTACTAATGAACGTATTCTGACCAATCAGGATGCAGCAGGACTGAGATTTTTGAAACCATTCGATTTGAAAAGAATCATAACTTGTCGTTTCCCCCGTGTGGGCTGTTCAGGGGTCAGGGTTGTTAGTGTTGTTGTCGCTGTTGACCCATATCGCCACCATCTTGTAGTCTTTCCCCCGGTTTCGCCAGCGCGACATGCTCGGGGTTTGTCGATCGAGGCGATAGCGGTCGAGGACGAGGCGCTGGGGTGGGCTTTGGGGATGAAGATAAGGGGGGGGGGGGGGGGGGGTGGGGACTGAAATGGGATCCCACTGGGATCCATCCCACAGCCAGAGTCACCTTTTACTCGCTCGCTTTGGCGTCTTATTGACAGCTGATGCATAATAAATACACTCCACTAAGGGTCCATTATGACTCAATCAATATTTCTTCCAGAGCGTCGGCTAGAGAGCAGATGTGCCTCTAAGATCAGAGGGATAGAGATGGGGATGGAGAGACGCGAGGGTGCTTAAGACTAAAGAGATGGAAAGTATAGTAACAGAGGAGGAGTGCGTATAAACAATACTGTTTATTCTTCCAGTCTGTCTCACGCCGAATTCGCTGTTAATCATCCACGTCATCACTTTCCTTCAGTACTCCGGAGCATCTGGTACCCCCCTGGTGCCCCCCCTGATGCCCCTTACCCCCCCCCCCCCCCTCCCCACCCCCCCCCCCTTTCCCCCACCACATCGCCACCTTCACGGACGCTCCCCCTGCAGAGGAATCGAGCCGGTAATAGATAGGCCCTGATGGCTCACCCATCTGACATGAACTTTTCAGGATTGGGAAAACAAATATTTGAACCCCTGCTGGCCCCCATTAGTCGTGCCGCAGAGAATCTGTATCCCTTAAGTGTCCTGTATCCCGAGAGCCATCACTCGCTGTCACTTCGGCCTTTGTTTTCATCTGACGAGCCCCCAGCACCCCCCACCCCCCCACCGGGCGTCCTCAGCCAAATCAAAAGGCAAAAATGTTGGGTTTTTAAAAGCTGTAATTGTACGAGGCTGCTTTATGCTGCAGGTGCCTGTAAATGCTTTACACTACAGCTGTTAAGAAATGTCAAAAAGCCCCCCCCCCATCAGATTAATGTTTTACCAAATGGGAGGGGCAAACTCCTTCTTCAAAATTTTCATAGTCAATCACAGGTATACTTTTCTATGTATAGTATGAGCTCACGGGGGCCTGTGATTGGCTGGCAAATTCGAAAAACTCTAGCTAGCTCGTTAGTGCTGCGACGGTTCGTCCAATAACATCCCGTCTGATATCACTTGTATCGATTTAATCAGGTCCCGGATGTCACGACGTACGATGAATTATAATGATCACAACGCTGTCGGAGATCAGGATCTCCTCGTTTGAGGCAATGAAGTTCTCCGGGATGTAATAAAACGGTCATTTCGTCGCTAAGCTCGCTACTCATTTCCTGCTCCCGGCAGCTCGAGTCACGGCCAAGATGTCGAAGCCCAAATGTCTTTTTGTTTGTTTCGTTTCATGCACAGGAACCTGGCCTCCAACTCGCTCATGCACATCAGCTGGAAGGTCTTCCACTCACTTCCTCTGCTGAACCTGTGAGTACGAGCTGCGTTAGGGGTTTTTTTTTTGTCCCTGTGGTTCTTCTTAGAGTCTTCTAGAAAATTTCAGTCGTTTTATATCCTCCATTTTACCAGACGTTCGGTCTCATCAGAGTTTTAATTAGACATGAAGATAAACGGCTTTAAATCTATGATTTGGAAAGAAGGGTGGATTTGAGAACTTCCAAGGACACCAAATTCATGGACTTTTCCTGGAGCGAAGGTGGGATCCTGTGGTGTACCACGGGTCTCAAACCAAGACCAAGCCAAATCCCGAAGACCAGGACTAGCCGACGTCTATGTATAAATTGGAAAACGTTGCCATTTCCGTGCCTTTATTTCAACTGTTTTAACAAATTAGTGCTTAGACTTGGATTTCTGAGCCATGCCTACTCAAACAAACAAACAAACAAACAAACAAACAAACAGTCTCGAGTGGAAATGGCAATAATCTGACACAAGGCCGGGTCAATAATGAAAAAGTCCCAAGACAGTCCATATTCTGAGGACATAATCCCTAGTGTGAAGCATCGGGTGGGGAGGGGAGGGGTTTTTTGGGGGGGAGAACGTTTGTGGTACCGGTTCCTCAACAACATCCAGGATGAATCCAGTGTAGATCACCATAAAAATCACACTTTATATCCGCAGGGTTTTGAGGGACAACCCTCTGATTTGCTCGTGCGGCCTGTACTGGCTTCAGCAGTGGCAAATGACGAAGCGCGGCGACATCGACAGCCAGCAGAGCTGCGTGTTGGACGGCGGCGCCATTCCGCTCGACAGCTTCGTGATGGAGAACTGCAGTAAGTGCACTGGCGTCGAAAGCAAAGCTGGCCTTTATGTCTGGATTTATGACGTCTCTAAGGCCGGTCCCCTGTGGTTCAGGTGTTCCCAAGGTGTCCATCAACGCTCCGGTTCTCACCATTAAGGAAGGCGGAAACCTGACGTTTGAGTGCCAGGTCACCGGCGTTCCAGTGCCGAGTTTTAAATGGAGGACGGAGCACCTTCATTCTAATTTCATTCTGCAGGTACGCGACGGCGCGACGAAGCTTAACAGGTTTTATAGGAATAAAACCGATGCCCGAAATTACCGTTGGATAAAAACGGAATCTGTAAAAGATACGTTTAAAGGTCAGGGAATAAATGTTATAGCAGCGAGAAACATCCCGTCCCTCATCAGAGCTCTACTGGACGTTAATTAATGCATTATGGCAACGTTCCTGTAAACTGCCGTGTACCAATAAACAAAAAAAAAATGATGATTTTTAAATAAAATAGATATTAAATAAATAAATAAATAAAAATGAAGCGATAAAAGCGCTATAAAACACGACAGAAACGAAATAAATAAAAATAGAAATGGCTGATATTGCAGTGGTGATATTAATATGTAGAACATATCGCTCGCTAAGAGAGGAAAATATTTAAATAATTATTTGAATAAAAATATAATAGTTATATAGAAATCAATTGGAAACATTCATTCAGCGCTTTCTTTTAAGGTCATCACCGCTGGGCAAATATAAATATAAAATAATCGCTGAATCTTATGGCCGAGAAGGGAATCGAACCGGATTTTGGAACTATCCAATTTTATTTACCACGTACACATTTATAAAATAATCGCTTAATCTTACTATCCAATTTTATTTACCACGTACACATTTCTAGCGAACGACAAATGTTTCTAACGACTGTCCGACAAATTACAAATAAAATAGAAAATATTAAAGTCATAGGAATAAAGTATAAATATAAGGTTAAAAATATAAAGTATAGACACAAATTAGACTCCTACAATATACACACTGTCAAGGTACTTAAGATTTCGTGTGTGTGTGTGTGTGTGTGTGTGTAGCGTGGGATCTGGGGATCGACTTTGGAGCTGGTGCTTCAGCTCTTGAATGTGTCTTATGTGGACAACCTGCACAACCTCACGTGCGAGGCGGAGAACGAAGCGGGTCCCGAGGAGGCGATGGTGCAACTCAACATCGAGTGTAAGTCCGTTGTTTTAATAAACAACAACAACAAACAACTCTGCTTTTTTTTCCCCCGTTCAAACCTTGTGTTTATGCTGCTGTACAATCTTGTCACATATCCTCTTTTTTATATTTATTATTCATTCATTCATCTTCTAGCGCTTTATCCGATCTTCCCTCGGGTCACGGGGAGTCTGTGTCTATCTCAGGCGTCTATGGGCATTAAGGCAGGATACACACAGGATGGAATGCCGACCCATCACACACACACACACACACACACACACACACTCACATTCACATTCACACACACATTCATACACTAGGGACAATTTTCCCAAGGTGCCAATCAACCTACCGTGCATGTTTTTGGACCGGGGGAGGAAACCGGAGAACCCGGAGAAAAACCCCCTGAGACACGGGGAGAACATGCACAAACTCCACACACACATGGCCGAGACCCTGGCGGTGTGAGGCGAACGTGCTAACCACTAAACCACCGTGCCCCCTTATTACTTATTATTATTATTATTATTATTATTATTATTATTATTATTATTATTATTATTATTATTAAGTGCCAGAATGGACTTTTTTCACCCCAAAGACTGAGTAATTTTTTTTTATATTTTTTCGTAAAAATAATCCGTAAAATAAATCTCAGTGTACCACGGTGAGCTTGTTATCTCTGAAAAAAAAAAAAAGAAGAAGAATAAAAGTGTGCGAATGAATACGCGATAGAGAATTATTACCCGGCATGGCTGTCGCTGGTACGCTATAGGATGACGATAATAGCCTCAGGACCTCTTAACGAGATAACGGGGGTTCATAACGAGTTAATAATGTTGACAGGGAGGAGGACGGCTATCACGTCCTGTTGGGAAAGAAGGACGAATGGAAAGTGCTTGACTTAAGACAAACGTACGAGCGTCATGGGAGCGATAAGGACTGTTAGGGAAATGGGATGATAACTGTCGTCAGATCTTATTTGTTCCCTCTCTCTCTCTCTCTCTCTCTCTTTGCTAATGGACTTCTTTCTCCCAACCCCCTGACTCTCCAAATATATAATGGTGAAGAAGGATTTGTGGACGCTAAGCACGTTAGCTGCTAATCCATCAGGAGGTAGTGGTGGTCCTCATTAACAGCCTCGGCTTAATTGGGACCGGAGAATAGTGAGGACCGGTCCCTTCAGGGAGGCCCCCGTAGACTCCTCGTGTTAACGCAAGGAACCTGAAGAACGATCTTTTTGCCCTCTGACCCAAATGGCTGTTTCTGTCTTATCGAGCACTTTTTTTTTTTTTGGGAGACGGGTTCACGGGTTAAGAGCAAAGAAATGCTTCCAGACGAGCCAACGGTCCGCGTGCGTCAGCAACTTCCACGCCGATATTTCCGGAATCTTCCATCCTGCCGGAGCTCAGGTGCTTCTTGCGGTCAGTTTTCCCCTCAAACAGCCTGGGATTTATTATTCATGACAGGTCAACAGGTTTCCAGTGAAGATGGAGCGCATCGATTCGGCGGGAAATTATGACGCGGCCTTTTTCTGAGAAAGCGGCGGGAACGCTCCCCGGCCAGAATTAGCGTTACAGGATTAGCGGAAGATCGAAAGATTCCTGAGAAAGTTGTTACAGTAAGCGGTCTGGAAACAGATACAAACGTATGATAATAATAATATGGTACTATAATATGGAAGGCATGTACATGACATTTATCTTACATGACATTTATCTTACATTACATTTATTTTACTGACACATTACATTTATTTTACATGACATTTATTTTACATTTATTTTACATGACATTTATCTTACATGACATTTATTTTACATGACATTTATCTTACATTACATTTATCTTACATGACATTTATTTAACATGACATTTATTTTACATGACATTTATTTTACATGACATTTATTTTACATGACATTTATCTTACATTACATTTATTTTACATGACATTTATCTTACATGACATTTATTTTACATTTATCTTACATGACATTTATTTTACATGACATTTATTTTACTTTATCTTACATGACATACATGACATTTACATTTATCTTACATGACATTTATTTAACATGACATTTATTTTACATGACATTTATCTTACATTACATTTATTTTACTGACGTTTACATTACATTTATTTTACATGACGTTTATCTTACATTACATTTACATTTATTTTACATGACATTTATTTTACATGACATTTATCTTACATGACATTTATCTTACATGACATTTATTTTACATGACATTTATCTTACATTACATTTATTTTACATGACATTTATTTTACATTACATTTATTTTACATGACATTTATCTTACATGACATTTATTTTACATGACATTTATTTTACATGACATTTATCTTACATTACATTTATTTGAATTATCTAATGAATTTATCTTACATTACATTTATTTTACATGAATTATCTTACATTACATTTATTTACATGCATTACATTTACATGATTAACATTACATTTATTTTACATGACATTTATCTTACATTACATTTATTTGTTATCTAATGAAGAAGCGATTAAGTGATTACGTTGAAAAACTATTTTTTCCTCTTTTTTTTCGTTTCAGTTAGAGTTAGATTGGATGTTAAATTCGATATTAGGTTTGAGGTTTGATTCTTTGATTTAACCTCTAATCTAAGACGGATCTGAATGTTAGATTAGATGCTAGATTAGACATTTGATGCGAAGGATGGATTGGATGTTAGAGTTGGATGTGGGATTGAACAGTGGATTGGATGCTTAATTAGACGCTAGATTCCGATGCTGGATTGGATGTTGGATTGGATGCTAGAGTTGAACTTTAGATCCAGATGTTAGATTGGATGTCGACTTAGACGTCGATTCAGATTTGGATTGGATGTTAGGTTTGATTCTTTGATTTGAATTCTAGATTGGATGCTAGATTTAATATTAGATCTAAAGGTTGGATTAGATGTGGATGTTAGATTGGACAGTGTGTTGGATGCTGAATTGGACATTAGATTCGGATTTTAGATTTGAACTTTAGATGCAGATGTAAGATTGGATGCTGGATTGGACATTAGATTCAAATGTTGGATTGGACATTGGATTGGGTGTTGAATTGGACACTAGATCGGACAGTGGATTGGATGCTGAATTGGACATTCGATTGGACAGTGGATTGGATGCTGAATTGGACTTTAGATTCGGATGTTGGACTGGACGTTAGATTCGAACTTTAGATGAAGATGTTAGATTGGATGTAGAATTAGACGTTAGATTCGGATTTGGATGTTGGACCACCACACCCTCTCACCTCCTTCCACTTGGTATTCATGTTTTCATTTCTGCCTGTTCATATCAAGCTTATAATGCTGGATAATTCCAGATGAATTGCTCAGTTCCTTTTCATTAGCGGACATTAAAGCATGGCGTCACGTCTCCGTCTCCGTCTCCCCCGTCCCCGTCCCCCGTCCCCCGCAGTCCCGGTGAGGATCCTGTTCCTGAAGGCCCCGGAGCAGCAGCATCACTGGTGTTTTCCGTTCGCCGTAGACGGAAATCCGGCGCCGAGTATAAAGTGGCTGTACAACAACACGCCCCTGCTGGAGACGCAGTACACCTACACCCAACTCATCCCCGACTCGGACGATGGCTCCGTCCAACACGGCTGCCTGTTCCTCAACAAACCCACGCACCTCAACAACGGATACTACACGCTCATCGTGGAGAACACGCTGGGCCGAGACCAAGCCACGGCCAGCGGCAAGTTCATGGACAACCCCTTCGACCCCTTCGACCCTGAAGGCATCATCCCCGGTGAGAAATCTCGTAAATGAAAAGCATTGTTGTTGCTACGGTAACAGTTTAATCTAGCTAGCAAACACAAGCTAGTAAAAGCAAGGAAAATGAACCCCCGTCGTTGTTGCTGCGGTAACAATTTAATTGATCTAGCCAGCAAACACAAGCTAACGAAAATTAACTCCGTTGTTTTTGTTGCTACGGTAACAACTTAATCTAGCTAGCTAGAAAACGCAAGCTAATAAACGTAACGAAAATCAACTCCACTGTCGTTGCTACGGTAACAATTTAATCTATCTAGCAGTAAAAACAAGCGAATAAAAGTAACGCAAATTAACTCCATCGTATTTGTCACGGTAACAATTTAATCGAGCTAGCAAAAACACGATGATAAAAGCAACAAAAATTAACCCCGTCGTTGTTGCTACGGTAACAATTTAATTGATTTCGCTAGCAAAAACAAGCTAATGAACGTAACGAAAATTAACTCCATTGTTGTTGCTACGGTAACAATTAAATTGATCTAGCTAGCAAAAACAAGATAATAAAAGTATCGCAAATTAACTGCGTTGTTGTTGCTACGGTAACAATTTGATTGATCTAGCGAGCAAAAACAAGCTAATAAAAGTAACACAAATTAACTCCATCGTATTTGTTACGGTAACAATTTAATCAAGCTAGCAAAAACATAAGAATAAAACAACAAAAATGAACCCCAATGTTGCTACGGTAACAATTTAATTGATCTAGCTAGCAAAAACAAGATAATAAAAGTAATACAAATTGACTGCGTTGTTTTTGCTAATTTAATTGATCTAGCTAGCAAAAACAAGCTAATTAAAATGACGCAAATTAACTGCGTTGTTGTTGCTACGGTAACAATTTAATTGATCTAGCGAGCAAAAACAAGCTAATTAAAGTAACGAAAATGAACCCCATTGTTGTTGCCACGGTAGCAATTTAATCGAATATGAAAACTAAACCATCTTTGTTGTGGTGGTTTATTATTTACAACTAATTTATTTATTATTTACGATTTTTTTTTTTTTCGTTCTTGTTCAAAGCTTCAGATTTTCAGCTACATATTTATTTAAAAAAAAAAGATTTATTGGAACCCCTGGTGTAGAAAATCAAACGGGGAAAAAAAAGAAAATGTAGAAAGAGGAAAATGCAAGCGTTCTGTTTTCTTAATGAAGGCAAATTACAGTCATTATCGCAGCTAATCAGCTGAAGCGCTGCTGCTCGAGAGTCGTACCTGAGAACGTATAAAAAAAAAAATAAACGTACATTTTTACACTTTTAAATTATCACCAAAAAAAAAAGAAAAAAGATGAAAGAATAATCGAATCATTTCTTTATTTCATTTTCCCCGACATGCCAGTGCTCACCAGCGACCCAAGTAAGTCCTAAAATCATCTCCCCAAACCCCCGTTTTTCCACTTCACTATATTATATTTTTCTCGTAAAAAGTAATCGTGCACGTAATCATTCGCTCCCTCTCTAACGTGGATTTTTCCAGCAGCGCCGACCAACCAATCCAAGGAGGACGTTACGGAGAAGCTGGAGAGCCGCCTGCTCGGGGTAAGAACCTGACGGGAACGTCTTCTAAAGGATTCTGAGAACCTCCTTGGTGCTTCATACATGACTAGTGTGTGTGTGTGTGTGTGTGTGTGTGTGTAGGTATCTGTCGCCGTAGGACTCGCCGTATTCGCTTGCAGCTTCCTGCTCATCATGGTCCTGGTGATCAACAAGTGCGGCCAACACTCCAAGTTTGGCATCCATCGTAAGTCTTTTACATCCATCGTCTGAAACATGTGGATCTTCTCCAAAGTGACAGGAGGTCCAAACTCGTGGTATAACGTGCACAAATCCCGCCTTCCATGGGTTTGGAAGTGTGTAGATGAAGATCTCCCACTCTGGAGCTCCAAGTCGTATTTTACAGAGGAACCTCCTCACCACACCTGATTTACTCATACCTTAAATGGATCTCCTAAATGGATCCCCACGGATTCTAGAGGAGCATCATCTCCGAACTAACCTCGGAATGGGATGTTCAGAAAGGAGCACACGTTGTAACCAATAGCAAGGTTGGAATAAATGAGGGATGATTTATAGTTGCAGGAACGTTCCGGGAAACGTCTGTGGAGATTTCCTCCAATCAGACGTCTCCACACCTTAAACACAAAACCACCACGTTAATGCAATTATGATGGAAGATTCTGTTGTTCTGATGTTCTGCTGAACATCTGTTTGAGGAACGATCCAGAAGATCCGAAAGGAGGGCGAAAGTGCAGGTGGGGAAACGCCTCGTCTCTTCAGCGCTGTGTAACCCGAGCTCCCGGCCCGCATTTTTAAATAATGCAGCGAGCGGCGATGCGGAGAGACGCTTTTCCGCTCGAGCCGTGCGTTTTTTTCGCTCGCGGCCTTTTCTGCTCAACAGCGAGGAGAAACGCTGCCAAGTCTTAATTACAGTCCACCAAAGTAAAGAGCGCCAGGCGAGGCAACAAACACGGGCCATTAAAGGAGAGTGACGGAGCCCAGGCTTTTTTCCGAGACACCAGAGTGGCGGAGAGTGAACTCCACTGCCCTACATCACATATCCGAGATCTCACATTGCCAATACTCACATCTCAGATCCCACGTTTATGGATCCCACATCTCAGATTTCACGTCCCAAATCCTTTCAAGATCCTAAATCTAACGTTCAGATCTCCCATCGTCCAAAGATCTCCCATCATCCAAAGATCCCCCATGCCACATCCTAAATCTCAAGTTCCAGATCTCCCATCGTCCAAAGATCTCCCATCATCCAAAGATCCCCCATGCCACATCCTAAATCTCAAGTTCCAGATCTCCCATCGTCCAAAGATCTCCCATCGTCCAAAGATCCCCCATGCCACATCCTAAATCTCAAGTTCTCTCCCATCATCTCCCATCGTCCAAAGATCCCCCATCCACCTAAATCTCACTCTCCAGATCTCCCATCGTCCAAAGATCTCCCATCGTCCAAAGATCCCCCATGCCACATCCTAAATCTCACTCTCCAGATCTCCCATCGTCCAAAGATCTCCCATCGTCCAAAGATCCCCCATGCCACATCCTAAATCTCAAGTTCCAGATCTCCCATCATCCAAAGATCTCCCATCATCCAAAGATCCCCCATGCCACATCCTAAATCTCACTCTCCAGATCTCCCATCGTCCAAAGATCTCCCATCGTCCAAAGATCCCCCATGCCACATCCTAAATCTCACGCTCCAGATCTCCCATCATCCAAAGATCTCCCATCATCCAAAGATCCCCCATTCAAAGCCACATCCTAAATCTCAACGTTCCAGATCTCCCATCGTCCAAAGATCTCCCATCGTCCAAAGATCCCCCATGCCACATCCTAAATCTCACGCTCCAGATCTCCCATCATCCAAAGATCCCCCATCCCATCATCCAAAGATCCCCCATCATCCATCCTAAATCTCACTCTCCAGATCTCCCATCATCCAAAGATCCAGATCCCCCATCATCCACATCCTAAATCTCACGCTCCATCCCAGATCTCCCATCATCCAAAGATCCCCCATCATCCAAAGATCCCCCATCATCCAAAGATCCCCCATCATCCAAAGATCCCCCATCATCCAAAGATCCCCCATCCAAAAATCTGATCATCCCCAAAAAGATCCCCCATCATCCAAAGATCCCCCATCCAAAGATCCAATCCAAAGATCTCCCCATCATCCAATCCAAGATCCAAAGATCCCATCATCCAAAGATCCCCCATCATCCAAAGATCCCCCATCATCCAAAGATCCCCCATCGTCAAAAGATCTCCGATGCCACATCCTAAATCTCACTTCCCAGATCTCATATCTCACCTCGAACTCATGTACTAGATCGCTGATCCCTCAGATCTTTTTATCACAAAGTACTTTATAAATACGAGACAAATCATATCATCTGCAGAAAAACAACGGAGAGAGAGAGAGAGATCTCAGGTAAACAATAATAATCCTTACTTGTTTGTGTAAACAGGTTCCTCTGTTCTGGGGAAGGAAGACGATTTGGCCGTGTCTCTTCGCTTCATGAACTTCGGAGCGAGTCCTCCGTCCTCAGACGAAGGCATGCTGGACTCGGGACTGTCCAGCTTCGTGGAGAACCCACAGTACTTCTGCGGCATCATCAAAGACAAGGACATGTGTAAGTGGATCGTTTACCTTGCAATGTTACTCCACGTGTTCCTGCGATGTTCCTGCGATGTTCCTGCGATGTTCCTGCTTCTGAGAGAGGAGTAATTTGGTGATGGTGTGCAGGTGTGCAGCACATTAAGAGGCAGGACATCATGCTGAAGTGGGAGCTCGGAGAAGGAGCTTTCGGGAAGGTGTATTTAGCCGAGTGTGCTAACCTCTGCCCCGACACGGACAAGATGCTCGTGGCCATAAAGGTACGGTTTAAACACACACACACACACACACACACACACACACACACACACACACACACACAAAAACGATAAACAGATATCCATCCACACGTTCCGTGAAATACAAACAAAGAGAAAAAAATGCATGAAACGGGAGGGTGCACAAACTTTTGCACACGACTAACTTCCCATATAAACGCATCGCACGTGTCGCAGCACGTTCCGCAACAAACGCAGGACGTCGCAACGACAGCGCAATTACGCCGACAAGACTCGCGTGCAAAAGTTTGTGCCCCCCCCCCCCCCCCCCCCCTTTTTTTTTTTTATAAAGTTTTAGCGCAGCCTTTTATCCCGTTAAATTTCCGCGAGTTAACAATCATTTTCGGTACGGATTATTACGTTAGAGGTGGACAGTAATGAAGTCAGTGTAATGAAGTATAATTTTACTAAATCATTTGGAATTCGGACGGACTTTTACTTTAATGCAATGCGAGTTTTATTCGGCGAAATCAGTCGTTCCTTTTTATTCGTAAGTGGATCGATGACGCAACGACCACCAATCGGGGTAGGAGGCGCTCTTTTTTTTTTTTTTTAAAAGGTATTCTGATTGCCGCTTGGGGCACGGTGGCTTAGTGGTTAGCACGTTCGCCTCACACCGCCAGGATCCGGGTTCGATTCCCGTCTCGGGAATGTGTGTGTGGAGTTTGCATGTTCTCCCCGTGCCTCAGGGGGTTTTTCTCCGGGTTCTCCAGTTTCCCCCGGTCCAAAAACATGCACGGTAGGTTGATTGGCACCTTGGAAAATTGTCCCTAGTGTATGAATGTGTGTGTGTGTGTGTGTGTGTGTGTGTGTGTGCCCTGCGATGGGTTGGCATTCTATCCAGGGTGTATCCTGCCTTAATGCCCATAGACGCCTGAGATAGGCACAGACTCCCCGTGACCCGAGGGAAGATCGGATAAAGCGCTAGAAGATGAATGAATGAAAATGAATGCCGCTTGGTGGTACACGCTTTCATTGTACAGAAGTCGTATATTGTTAATAGTTTGAGAGTCTTTTGATGTAAACAATTGTTGATTACGTGATAAAAAATGAACATAGGGATAGTAATGCTGTAATGGATACTTAAGTACATTTGAAGGCTCTTTAACTAAAGGGAAAGTTCAAAGGGAGCATTTTTATTGGCGCAATATTTTACCGTCTATTTTAACTACCGAAAAAAAAAAAAAAACGCTATTGATTTCTGGTCTAGACTCTAAAAGACGCCAACGAATCAACGCGCCAGGACTTCCAGCGCGAGGCCGAGCTCCTGACCGTCCTCCAGCACGAGCACATCGTCCGCTTCTACGGCGTCTGCACGGACGGAGAACCTCTCGCCATGGTGTTCGAGTACATGCGGCACGGCGACCTCAACCGCTTCCTCAGGTCTTTTTTTTTTTTCTTTCTTCCTTTTTAATTCCCACGAAAGCGATGCGGTTTTCTTCTAATGCATTGGTCTTTTTCAAGGTCACCTGGTTTAAGTATTTAAGACACTCCTTTTACTTTTTTTTTTTCCGTGTGGTCGATTTTGACAGACGCCGCGTTATATCCTTTTGGCCGATTTCACAGAGCTTCTGCGTAAAAAAAAAAAGGGGTTTTAAAAAAAAAAAAAAAAAAAAAGCCTGAATAGCTGCCAGCCGTATATAGCATATAAAACCATTAGCGAGTGCTCTAATAGATGTGAAGTATGGTAAGTGGTTAGTTAAAGGAGACAAAGCCTCCATCAAGGAGCATGTCAAAAGAACTTTTTAGGACGGTCTATTAAAATATATCCGTACCTGTCACAATCACAAAGGAATCACGATAATGGGGCAATTTGGTCCGATTGCAAATCTGAGAGCGTTAAAAAAAAAAAAAGAACAAAAAGTTACTACCACAAATTGTTCGACCTAACGTTCAACTTCATCCAGGTTCATCCGTCTCCATGTTGATGAAGTTCCTGGTCCATGAGTCTCCGTGATGTCCGAGCGTGATGATGAAATGTGTGCTGGGAAATGAAGAGGCCATATGTCCAGCACAGTGGAGTCTCAGTGACATGTCCAGTGCGCAAAAGATCTAGTCTGCCAGGTGGTCCAGAGGGGCCAGATTGGGAATGAGGAGGGAGGGGGAACCACATGCTGTTGAGGAGGTGGAAATCTCATTTTCAGTAGACAGTCCATGGATGGAAGTCTCCAGGCTGGGCAACAGCTGCTGCTCTCCTGCCACCTGCCTTATAAACGAATAGTAATAGCATTGGGTGGTGGGGGGGGGGGGACTCTGAGGAACAAGTAAAAGGCCAGCATGGAGAAACCATAATCGTAGGATGAATGGAGATAGTGTGGAACTGAGGGTTGGGTGGGGGGGCGGTGGTGGAGATGCTTTGCTCAGTCTGCCTAGCAACACTAGTGGCCTGATGAACATCAGGAGGAGATTCGGGTTGAATCTTATTAGAAGGAAAAGTCTGTCGGAAGTTCCATGCGTGGGAATGATTGTTGAGATGGAGCTCTACCCTAATCTGTTTCCGGGTCTAAATAATCATAATTCGCTGAGATGATGTTCCACTAGATTTTCGGCAGACGCCCGTCTCCAGAACGACTTGCAACTTGAGGGTAGGTGAAGCATGGTGGTGGTGGTGGTGGTGGGATTTGAACCTTCTGGCCCATGCATTAAGCACTGAGCAACCACCAGCCGTTTCATTCAGCCATAAGGATACTGATGTAGAGGAGGTGCTTCATGTCCACTTAGGGTTTGGAGCTCCATAGCAGGAGATCTTCCACCATATCCCAGCCGGCTTTGTGCACAGGGGCATTGTCATGCTGGAACAAGGTTTGGGGTCTTTTTATACCGCAGCCAAAAAATGTCCTGTGCAATTGTTTGCCTCTAGCTTTTTTGGAGAAGAACCTTGTATGGTATTTGGTCCATATCTTCTGAAATTATTGATATATATATATATATATATATATATATATATATATATATATATATATATATATATATATATATATATAGCGCATATATAAAGCACATGAGTGGACCATTACACCCAGAGTAAAGAAATTAATGCTCAAAACAAACCTTTACGTAAAGGAGGGGTTAAGGCATTGGCCTCTGGACCAGAAGATTGCAGGATCAAATCCCACTGGTGGGCCCTACAGCCAGGCCCTTAACCATCAAGTCGCTCTGGAAAAGGGAATCCTGCCGTAAATGTAAAAAAAATGGAATCTTTTCCGGGTCGCTATATAAAACAGAAACATGGTGGACAGAGATGTTTCTGCTCATAAACAATATGTATCTTGACTTGTCCACACCTTCATTTCCACAGGGCTCACGGTCCAGATGCTCGGATTCTGGATGAGGTCAAGATGCCCCTGATGGGTCAGCTGACCCTTCTACAGATGCTCCAGATAGCAGCCCAGATCGCCTCTGGAATGGTATACCTGGCCTCGCTACACTTTGTCCACAGAGACCTTGCCACCAGAAACTGCCTGGTAGGCGAAGGTCTGGTGGTGAAGATCGGTGACTTCGGCATGTCCAGAGACATCTACAGTACTGATTACTACAGGGTTGGTGGTTCAACTTCATCCAATCCACCTGTAGAGTGAATTATTGCCTCTCTCATAGGTTCCTGATAGGTTCCTCTTTGGTTCCTCATTTTTCCCACCTAATCTCTCCATGCCTCTCAGGTCGGTGGAAGAACCATGCTACCTATTCGTTGGATGCCTCCTGAGAGCATCATGTACAGAAAGTTCACCACAGAGAGCGACATCTGGAGCTTCGGGGTGGTTCTGTGGGAGATCTTTACCTACGGCAAGCAGCCGTGGTATCAGCTGTCCAACAGCGAGGTACGTCATCATTTCCTTTCATCAATGCATTTTTGGACCTATATACAGGTGCTCTTTCTGAGCCTCACATTCCGTCCCTGTTGGATGTTTTAATAAGCTGGGGAGATGTTCCACTGGAGATTCCGTGGAGATTCCCGTAACCACATAGTTGTATGTCAGTAAAGTCAGGGTACTGATGTAGGTGAGAAGGTGAGGAGACTCAGGCGTTCACCTCTATAGGTCTTCTACACCTTTCCAACCCATGAACGGTAGATCTTCATGGCTAACGAGCATGCGCGGGGGACGATCATTAGCGCAAGGTTTTCGCAGCGGGAACGTTCAGGTACCAAGCCGTGAGCTTGAAGGTGATCAGAGGGATCGATGGTTTTTCTGGGTCCAGACCTCTGCGATTAAAGACCGAGAAGTGGAGCGTACGCGCAACCGCAACTGCGCCATTACGGGAGAAGAAGCCTCTCTTCTTTCAAGATCGGGGTAGATCGCTTTTCCCGTTCGCTCGATTTTTATCCGATTAGGTCCGATCTTCACCCTGGCCCCGACGTCGCCTAACCTCGTTACGCTAATCCTCGCCGGCGCGTAATGGACAGGGATAATTATAGGGATTGTAATTGGAAGGCTCGGAGATAGAACGCCCGTGACTTTCCATCCAGAATTTGGGAAGGGTCAATGCGGATCTTTGTTAATTCATCCTCGTGATTGATTGGCCTTTTTGGCATGATGTAGTGGAGTGCTGATGGAGGACTTAGCCTAGCATTCAATTACTCAGGAGACAACGCCTACAGGGAACGCTCGTGTGTGTGTGTGTGTGTGTGTGTGTGTGTGTGTGTGTGTGTGTGTGTGTGGGACCAAACGCTCACTCGTGCGCTCTGAAGTCATCAGAAACCGTTCAAACGGTGACAAAGCTCGCTCTCATCCAACAAGACAATGATGAATGCAGGAACGATGCCTCAGGAACTCCGGCTTTCGCTGACACATGGAATCCGCAGCTTCTGCGTCCTCAGCATTTTATTTCTTACACTGAAAAAATGTTCAAAACCAGATGAAATGTCAAAAATATGACTAAAAAAACAACAACAACAACACAACAAAAAAGTGTTTTCAGGGTTGGAAAGAGTAATAAAATATTCTACTCAAGTGGAACTACTGCCACAAAAATCACCACAAAAATTTACATGAATATCTAGACAAAAATCTCCACAAATGTCCCCACAAATAACTCCCCAGAAATCTACACAAATATCTAAAGAGAAATCTACACAAATACCGCCACAAAAAATCTATACAAAAATCTCCACAGTTTCCACAGAAATCTCCACAGAAATCATTATAAAAATCACCACAAAAATCACCACAAAAATCTGCACAAAAATTTACATGAATATCTAGACAAAAATCTCCACAAACATCTCGACAAATGTCCCCACAAATAACTCCATAGAAATCTACACAAAAATCTCCACAGTTTCCACAGAAATCGCAGAAATCATCATAAAATCACCAGAAAAAATGAAATCACCACAAAAATCTACACAAAGTTTCCACAGAATATCCACAAAAATCACCTCAAAAATCACCACAAAAATCACAAAAATCACAAAAATCTCTACACACATTTCACAAAAATCACCTCCACAAAAAAATCTCCACATTTTCCAAAAAATCCCTCCACAGAAATCTCCACAGAAATCACCAGAAAAATCTACACAAAGTTTCCACAGAAATCACCACAAAAATCTACACACATTTTCCACAGAAATCACCACAAAAATCTACACACCATCACCACAAAAATTTCCACAGAAATCACCACAAAAATCTACACACATTTTCCACAGAAATCACCACAAAAATCTACAAAAAAATTCCACATAATCTCCACAGAAATCATCACAAAAATCACCACAAAAATCTACACAAAGTTTCCACAGAAATCACCACAAAAATCTACACATTTTCCACAGAAATCACCACAAAAATCTACACATTTTCCACAGAAATCACCACAAAAATCTACACAAAGTTTCCACAGAAATCACCACAAAAATCTACACAAAGTTTCCACATAATCTCCACAGAAATTACCACAAAAATCTACACAAAGTTTCCACATACTCTCCACAGAAATCTACACACATTTTCCACAAAAATCACCACAAAAATCACCACAAAAATCTACACAAAGATTTCCACATAATCTCCACAAAAATCACCACAAAAATCTACAAAAATCACCACAAAAATCACAAAAATCACAAAAACATCACCACAAGAATCTACACAAAGTTTCCACAGAAATCACCACAAAAATATACACAAAGTTTCCACAGAAATCACCACAAAAATCACACAAAGTTTCCACAGAAATCACCACAAAAATCACCACAAAAATCTACACAAAGTTTCCACAGAAATCTGGTAGAACATCATCTCATCAGAGTGGAGGTCATTATAATATGACTGGATGTGGAATGAGAAGTTCAGGAAGAAGCACATAGCAAACTTACATACCGTTCTTTTCATCTGATAATAAATATATGAGCAGATGTATTGTGGTAGTTTTCCTGACTGAAGGTTTGATTGGTGTGCAGGCGATCGAGTGCATCACGCAGGGCCGGGAGCTAGAACGGCCGCGGACGTGCCCTAAAGAAGTCCACCAGCTCATGCAGGGCTGCTGGCAGAGGGAACCGCAGCAACGTCTGGTCATCAAGGAGGTCTACAACCGGCTCGTGGCCTTGGTCAAGAACCCTCCCGTCTACCTGGACATCCTGGAGTGAAGCGGATCGGCCGAGGGACGGCTGAAGGGCAGACAGACACGTTTGTGGAGAGAAAGGGACTGAAGAAGACCGGAGAGAGTCCCTCGTTTTGTCGTCCATCAGGACTTCTGAGGAGGACCGAGATGACCAGAACGTTTCGCCATAATTCGATCAAAAAAGAAATAAATCCATCTTTTCGTGAGTTAGGAGAACGTGGGTATTGGATGTGGAACGTTCTCAAGCCCTTTGTGTGCGTTTTTTTTTTTTTTTTTTTTTTTTTTTTCTTTTCTTTTCCTCCTGAAAAAGTGACGTGAGGGAACCGGATGAGAACGTTCACACGTCCCGCGGCTTCCAGGAGTAAATCATAATCAGTGTATTATATACAACCATGTAATGAGTCTAAAAACGCATGTAAACCAAGTTTCCTTATTCCTACAGCAACACACACACACACACACACACACACACAATCATTGCATACAAAAATCTACTACAGTACAAGACACTGGACACACACACACACATCACACACACAAGTACACAAAGTTAGACACAAATACACACATCCAAAAAAAAGTGGACGGACACACACACACTCACACACACAATCATTGCATACAAAAAATCACTACAGTACACAGACGCTGGAAAACACACACACACATACACACACACACAAGTATACAAAGTTAGACACAAATACACACATCCAAAAAAAAGTGGACGGACAGACAGACACACACACTCACACACAAATCATTGCATACAAAAAGTTACACACAAATACATATACACAAAAGTGGACATATACAAACACACACACAACCATTGCATTCAAAAAGTTACATACAAAAATACACACACAAAAATGTTGACAGATACACACACATACACACACACACACACACACACACAATCATTGCATACAAAAATCCAAAAATCTACTACAGTACACAGACGCTGGAAACACACACACACACACACACATACACACCACACAGTATACAAAGTTAGACACAAATACACACACATCCAAAAAAAAGTGGACGGACAGACAGACACACACACACACACACACAAAATCATTGCATACAAAAAGTTACACACAAATACACATACACAAAAGTGGACATATACAAACACACACACAACCATTGCATACAAAAAGTTACATACAAATACACACAAAAAATGTGGACAGATACACACACACAATTACATACAAAAATCTACTACAGTACACAGACACTGGAAACACACACACACATACACAAACAAGTATACAAAGTTAGACACAAATACACACATCCAAAAAAAAGTGGACGGACAGACAGACACACACACACACACAGACAATCATTGCATACAAAAAGTTACACACAAATACACATACACAAAAGTGGACATATACAAACACACACACAACCATTGCATACAAAAAGTTACATACAAATACAAATACACACAAAAAATGTGGACAGATACACACACACACACACAACACAATCATTGCATACAAAAATCTACTACAGTACACAGACACTGGAAACACACACACACACACATACACAACAACAGTATACAAAGTTAGACACAAATACACACATCCAAAAAAAAGTGGAGTACGGACAGACAGACACACACACACACACACACAAAATCATTGCATACAAAAAGTTACACACAAATACACATACACAAAAGTGGACATATACAAACACACACACAACCATTGCATACAAAAAGTTACATACAAATACACACAAAAAATGTGGACAGATACACACACACACACACACACACACACACACACACAATCATTGCATACAAAAATCTACTACAGTACACAGACACTGGAAACACACACACACATACACACACACAAGTATACAAAGTTAGACACAAATACACACATCCAAAAAAAAGTGGACGGACGGACAGACAGACACACACACACACACACACACACACAATCATTGCATACAAAAAGTTACACACAAATACACATACACAAAAGTGGACATATACAAACACACACACACAACAAACAAGCATACACACACAAAAAAATGTGGACATACAACAACCACAATATTGTTACATACAAATACACACAAAAAATGTGAACAGATATACACTGTACACATACAACCATAGCATACAGGTAGACAAGTACACACACACACAACACAAAAGGGTGTACACACACAAGTATACACAATAGAAAAGTGGATATACAACACACACACACACATCATTGTGTATACAAAAAGTTACATACAAATACACACAAAAAATGTGTATACAGACACACATACACACACATACAACCATAGCATACAGGTAGACAAGTACACACACACACGGGTGTACACATACAAGTATACAAATAGAAAAGTGTATACAGACACACACACACACGTATGTACGTACAAAGACAGGTACACAAACTGGTGTACACACAGTGAAACAAACAGGCACACACAAAACCATTAGATACAGGTAGACAAGTACACACACAGTTATACACATGCACACAAATACACACATATAAAAAGGTAGGTATACACACACGTACACAGATAAAGACAGGTAACACACGTACACACAAGTATACAATTAAAGAGGTACACAAACAGGTGTATACACACAGTGAAACAAACAGGTACACACACACACACACACACACACACAGACACACACACACACTGTACATTAAACTGATGAACACTTTAATCGAAATGTAAATAGCACTGCTGATCTTATACTGAGAGTTTATAACGTCTAGAACACCACATGTGCACAAACACACACACACATACACACACACACACACACACACACACACACACTCTGTCTGATTGGAATTAAGTATGGAGAACCTGAGTGTGTGTGTGTGTGTGTGTGTGAGATGCACCATGTGTAATTATTATGCAAATAAATATTACAGTTTGAATAAAGCTGTTGATGCTTGAGGTTAATGCTTGAGGCTTCATCACACACACACACACACACACACACACACACACACTTTTATCCATACAGTATACACGTGTGTATAATGTACAGTATACAAGATCCTCTCTTTTACCAGTTTATACACAAACAAAACTCCTGTAAACACCACAGTTACATTCATTATTCTAAATAACAAATATGGTAATAATAATAATAACAACAATAACTATAAAAAGTATTAGTAGTAATAATAAAACAATTACTACTAAAATACTAATATTTATTACTATTACTTTTATATTATTTTTTATATAATATAACAATAATAATAATAATAGCAATATTATTATTACTACTAATGGTAATAATACTGCTATAATCATTATTACTATTATTATTCCCCCCTGTTAGTGTTCATGCTTCATAATTAATTTAAATAAACATCAATTAGATTAGATATATATATATTATATATATATATATATATATATATATATGTGTGTGTGAAAATAAACAAATAAATTTAGATGTAGTAGAATTAATTTCAGCTTAAGTTCGGATTTTGTAAAAAATCTGCAAATATAGTATTTTATTAAGGTATTATATTATATTTGTATTACATTATACAGTATTGTACAGTGATGACACGTCATCATCATCGTCATCATCATCATCATGACCATGAAACGATGATGGTGAAGGAGAGGAGGAATCATTTCATACTCTTCTTCTTCATCACATTCCTTTTCTTTTCGCTCCACTCGCAAACGGATTTTTATTATTATTATATATATATACATAACAAATATATTACACAACAATATATACTATATATCTATATATATAATATATATATATATATAGGATATATATATTATATATATATATATCACAGGAATACATCATACAATAAAAAAATGGTTATAAGGATAAAAACTAAATAGATTTATTTTTGTGGACCCGCGTGTTCATTTCGGTTGATTATTTATTTGGCTCACTCACGCCCCCTTCTGGCCGAGTTTCGAACACGCTTCAATTTAAAGCATGCACCGTATCGAATGAAAATACGTACGTCTTTCTTTTCTTCATTCCTCTGTTCAAAACACGTACACAAGTTATGAAAAAATGCTTTATTGGTGAATTTAGAAGCGCTGTTTATCTGTAACAGGGTTCGTCGATCATCAACATCTTATTTCACTTTAACAGAAAAAAAAAAACATTTTACGCAACTGGAAAAATTCAACCTGCCTTTTCCTTTTCACCGTCCTGCTTTACACCTGGATATGACGCCTTGTGCCCAGTTTTCATACCAACAAACTTTGGCCAAAAGTATCCGGACACATGACTTTTACCACCCTATGAGGTTCTTCTCTAAACTATAAAACACAGTTTAACTTGGGGTCCAAAAGCAGGACATTTTCCCCTCGTTTGTACTAGAAGATCCAAACCTGCTCCCAGTGATCCAAAAAAAAAAAACAAACAAAAAAAAAGGTGTCCATAAACTTTTGGCCATTCAGTGTATATAAAGTTTATATTGTTAGACGGGTTACGACCCAAAACCTCAAGCTTCGTAATTCTACGAGTGTGGACCTTCGTGACAACTTTCTTCTTTTTTTACATTTTTTATAACACACACACACACACACACACACACACACACACACACACACACACACACACACACACACACACACACACACACACACACACACACCACACACACACACACACACACACACACACACAGCCTCCAAAACAACCCCAAACCTTTGCATGTAAATGTATTTACGTTTCATTCAAAATCGATTAAATAATCAGACGTACAAACACTTTATAGTGTAGCTGAGAAACACGACGCGTTTTACATTTAACGAGTCGTTTTCTGAATAAAATGGGTTAATAGAATCAAATTTATATTTATATATATATATATATATATATATATATATATATATATATAAGAAAAAAATCCAGAACCAAAACACAAAAAAAGAAGAGAAAATATTAATGAATTATTATTTAATTGTTTAATTGACAAGGGTTAATTAATTAATTAATTAATTAATTAATTAATTAATTAAGGCGATTAACAATGTAAATATAAAATATATACATTTTTTTAAATCCAATGTTTTCATTATAAATGAGGGCTCCGAATGCAACAAACAAAAAAGGAATAAAACGTATCCGATACTACGAATAGAAAAAGAAATAAGGAACTCGTTAATAATAAAGCAAAAGGAAAATAAAATGTATTGAAATAAACGATAATAGAAATGTTTTTGTACAGCTGATCATTTTCGGAAGTCTCGACCGAGCTGCGGAAATTCGATATCGATCCAATTTAAACACAAACATCAGTTGACCTTCTCTACACTTACTCTTACTTTCCTCCATGATCCCAGATTCCCGTGATCCCCCTCCGGAAACCCTGCAGATCCCCAACCTAAAGAGAAGATCCCTAACAAACGGGACGTCTATCGGGAATCTCGTAGTCGGGATGCACCAAAACACATCGGGACGGAGCTTCAACCGGATACTTCAGGATCAGCCAGAAGATCACACCCACCTACAACGTGAACATCTGCATGGCTTATCCAGAACGAGGCTCTAAAGACGGACGGATCTATCAAATTTAGAGGTCGGTAGAGGACGAGCTTCACCATGTCAGTAATGTAGAACATGAACATCTGCATGAGGAGTCCAAGCAGAACATCACACAGGGTTTCCCCCCCCCCATAGTGCATCCTGCTGCCACGTCAATCTACACACCAAGGTGATGGAGGAGATCGTCAGACCACGCCTCCGTCTTCCATCACCCCATGGTCCATCGTAGAAGCTCTGGATGGTGTCCAGCATGGGTTCTCTGACTAATACTGACTAATGGGAGGTGGTGGCTTAGTGGTTAAGGTGTTGGCCTCTGGACTAGAAGATCGCAGGTTCAAACCCCATAACCACCAAGCTACCACTAGTGGGCCCTTGAGCAAGGCCCTTAACCCTCAATTGCTCAGTTGTAAGTCGCTCTGGATAAGGGCGTCTGCCAAATGCCACAAATGTAAATGTTATACACAAAGCACAGAGTGAACCGTTTCAGGCGAGATCTTCTGTAGGAACGAGTGATCCACATGTGCGCCGGCGTCTCTCAGGATCTTCAGTGCCCCTTTTATAAAGAGCTTTCGTTTTTGGATCAACCAAAGTCTGGTTGCGACCGACGGCGAGAACCGACGAGGTACATCAGCGAACCTCGGGGCGACCGTGTCGATCAGATCCACTTCCTGGAGCATGTTTGGTAGCTACCAAAACCCCCGAGGAGAAACGCTCCGACCCAGACGTCTAGACGTTACAATCGTTATGTCCTCAAAGTCATCCAGACTCTTTACAACAACAAAGTTGAATATCATTAACCGCTTCATGAAACCTACTTGATCCCGAGACGTCCATAAAACGTCTTTCATCGAAAACACGACAATAAACGAAACGTTTTTAATAATAAGAAGAACAAATAAAAAAAGCGCTGTTTTAATCGTTGCTGTTGGCGAGAAATCACCAGCCGTCTCCATTTCCGTCTAAACGTTGGTCCATTCTTCAAACACTTCGCTTTTTCAAGGTGGTGCTTATAACATTACATAGAACTGACATAAGAACTTCACACCCTACATAACCCTTCAGAAAGGCTTGTTCACGTTCCACTCGTTTAAACAAAACAAAACAAAAAGGTTATGTCAAGTTATAACACCTGACTGAAATGTTCGTGTCATGTTATGGCACTTTACATTAGCATGACAACTTTTTCATTTGTATTTATTCTGCGATTACGAAGACATCGTTATGGTTATTCATTATATTTTGACTTCTTATGAAGCGTTATAAGACTGTTAAGACTTCTTAACAGAATTGCGACATACAAGTATAAAATTCATGGCACTAAATACCTGGCCATATGCTTGTATATAGAAAAACGACATACAAATGCATTCGCAACATGTTATAACGCATCCACAAAGCATTTTTAGGATATATAGCACGCTATATAGTTAAACACATTATAGCACCTCAAAGCTGTACTCTACTTTTTCCGGAAAGTCGTATAGCCGGTGGGCCGCGTGGCTTGCGTTCCGGCCGCGTGCGGGCCGCCGGCTTCCGGGCGCGGGCTGCGGCGGGGGCATCCACGTGCGGGATGGTCCCAACCTCTTACATTGAACAGACTCATCACTGCGCTTCAGCACAGGCTTTCGCACACAAAAGTGAAGAGGAACTGGATGGATGCACAGACGAGGCCGACAAAGGGACTGTGAAAGCCGGGATTGACGAGATAGAAGTGCCGTTAGAAAGCCAGTTACAGCTTCAGGACCGTCCCGCGTGTGGATGTTCCCGTCGTGGTTTGCGCTCGGGGGCCGGTGGTCCGCGTGCGGTTGGGGCGCGGGCCGGTGGTCCGCATGGTGCAGTGGCTGTTTCAGCGAGCCAATGGTCTGGAGAACTCCGCCGCCATTTTTAACTACACTGTATTGTCTAGTTGTGCGGTTCATCATGTTCATACTCCCGTCTGTAAACGGCGACCGTGAGGGCGTTGCTGAGTGCGGGCCTGGACACGGAGGCCCTGGAGCTCTTGAGCCAGTATTATCAACTCAGCTCTGCCGAGCCTCCACAGGGTTGTGGAGAATGCGCTGTGTAAATACAAAATCGCTTACGACGGTATGGTGCAGTGGCTGTTTCAGCGAGCCAATGGTCTGGAGAAAGGTCTGTGAGGTTGGGACCATCCGGTGTGTTCCTTGACGGAGTGATTACGTGGGGTCGCATTTATCTTTAGCTTGGTTGGCGACATGCTCCTCACCACTACTAGTCACTGCAGCAAGGAAATGTGCGTTCTTAGCCAGTCCGCAAAACACCCAATTGGCCCAGAGAGCTGGGAACGTAAGCGGCCTCGTTCAGCGCTGTGCAAGAACAGACTGCTGCATGGGTAATTTCAGACTGGACGGCGGAAAGCCCACGCCTGTTCTTTTAGGCTGTAGCATGACGCAAACCTACTGTCCAAACCCGGCATGTCACGAATCAACACGTCAGCAGAACTTTGTCGGGTGCGTGTGCAGCTCGGATTTCTGCAACACGAACATCACGTCAAACCAGCCGTCCAATCAAACGAGGAACAGGTGGCCTGAACTCGGCCACTAAAACTCGGGTTATTTTGCGAGGTCAGTATTGATGCCTGTGCTAAAGATGATGTAGTGCAGCTGTGGCTACAGTGAAAGGAGACATGCAAAAATGTCGATTGCTCTGGTGCATTCCTTCATTCTCACTGTAGGTCTGTGATGCACTCTGTTATACAGTGTTTCTGTTTTCTTGTTACAGAAGTAAAAACATAATAAAGTGTTTACTTTTTGGAAAAAAAAAAAAAAAAAAAAAAAAAAAAGCTGTACTCTGGCAATGCTTTATAATGGTGTTATGGACACCACGCACAGTAATGGTGGCTATGAAGTGTAATGCATTTTCATTGGTGTATAATGCGTTATGAATGAGTTCGTACTATAAATATGCGACAATAAATCGAGATATATATATAGATATATATATATATATATATATATATATATATATATATATATATATATAGTGATGGGAACAAGGCTTTATGAACATACATAGGGTTATGCAGGGTTATGTCAGTTGTCAGGGAGATTTCACGCAGCTTTATAACAACCACCTTTGAGTAAAAAACAAACACTAAAAGGAAAAACAATGAAAACGACGAGCCGATTTACACAAGCCCCGCCCCTTCTGTAAAACACCCAATCACACCTCTCGACAGTTGGGTAAGAGTTGACGATAAAGCACCTCGCGTGTTCAAGTCAGTAAATTCGTTATAACGATATTCCTACGAGCTTTTTTCAGTCGAAACAGCCGAGTGTCACATGATGCCATTACGCGTGGTTCAGGTAGATGTTTGTATGGTCTTTTGGTTATGAATAGAAAATAAAAAAAAAATATTTCACCCAATAAAAAAGAAAAACAACAACAACAACAACCGGAATTTACCGAAGGATTTGCGAGTATCGGGGCACAAAACAAAAGCGCTACAACGAATTGTTTAGCACGAATCAAAAAAATAATAATAATAATAATAAATAATAATATATATCCTAGCTATTAATAATAATAATAAATCCTAGTAAATATACTGTACTGTACTACACTGTCATCACTGTAAAATGAGGAATACAATCCCTGACGGATTCACAAATTCCAGTTGGTTGGTGTCACGAGTAACATTTGCATAAATTAGTGACATCATAACGATAAAACTCGGGTACACTAGAAGGCACTTTGTGTTAGGAAAAGTGACGTGAAAAGGAATTCAGTATTCGCTTCATTTGAGCCCTGATGAGAAAAAAAATACATTATATATAAAATATATATATATATATATATATATATATATATATATATATATATATATATATATATCGATCGAGAGAGAGAGAGACAAAGCACTTTTTTTATACGACATTTCTGTGACAGAAAGATCGTAATCTCAGGGTCGTCCGCCGAAATACCGACATATATATAAAGGATAAAAGGATAAAAGAACTAAAATGGCTATAAGTATATAAAGTATGCAGTGGTATCAGACTGCGTAATAAGTGCTCCGTTGGAAACGGGTGAAAATAGCGATGCACCGAACTATAAAATAGCAGGGGAGGAAAAAAAATATATATATATATATATATATACATTCCGTACCATTGGTTTTTTTTTCCCTGATACAACAATATAATACTGTGATTATAACGCATTATAATGCATAATAAGATACATTTCTCTGGGGTATCAGAGAAATAACTGGGGAGGTTTTTTTCCCTGTATAAAGAATTTCAGATATTTGCACTTTTTATATATAAAATATATTTTTTTTTATTTAATTTGTGTCACATTCGCACGACGACTGCTATATTTATAATAATAAAAGTGGGCGTGGCCTTCTGTACATAGCTTCCTGTCTAGGTCATTTGGTCACGTATTACATATGACGGATGTCATTACATGACATTGTTTCTTCACAGGATTGAGACACTCACTCACACACACACACACTCTCACACACACACACACACACTCACATACACTCATGCACACACACTCAGACATACTCTCACACACACACACACACACACTCACGTACACTCATGCACACTCATGCACACTCACACACACACACACTCACTCACACACACTCAGACATTCTCTCTCTCACACACACACACACACACACACACACACACACACACACACACACACACACACACACACTCACACACACTCACACACACTCAGACATACTCTCTCACACACACACACACACACACACACTCAGACATAATCTCTCTCTTACACACACACACTCTCACACACATACTCTCTCTCTCTCACACACACACACACTCACACACACACTCACACTCACACTCACACACACATTCATGGGACACTAATTTTTTTTGTTTTGATTTTTTTTAAAGTGCTCTTAATTCTTTACAATATATCTAAAACAAAATGTCTTTTTTTTGGCTTCAAAGTGACTCAAATATTTTATACAAATTTTCAGTGCAATGTTTTAAATCATACTGATTTTTTTTTACATTTCTGAAGCCAAAAACATTTTTATGGATTCATTTTTTTTTCATCGTGAAATAAAAAAAAAACGTTTTTTTATTACAAAAAAAAAAAATTGCCCACTTCAACTAATAAATGGGATTTTTGTTTTGTTTTTTACAAAAATATTCTTTAATAATTCTATAAAATTGAGACGCGATTTTTGTTTTGGATTAATATTAATATTGGATAAATATTTTTGTTTGTTGCCATCGTTACTTGGGGAAAAAAAATAAAATTAATCATTATAAAAATGACATAATAAATAAATAATTAAACGATTTTAAAATCGGGTTGCTTTTGATATTTTTTCTGCAAATAGAAGTTGATCATTTCGGTGCATCTCTATTATTTGTTTGTTTGTTTGAATTCCTTGTTTTGAGATCCTGAATGTTTTTTGACCGGAGCGGTTTTACTCGTCTTTCGCGGTGGCGGTGGCGGCGTTGGCGGCGTTGGCTCGCGGCGTGCGCTGTGCCGGGAGTTTGAGGGGAGGCAGCAGGCTGGCGCTGAAGAGGGCGATGATTCCCAGATTGAGCAGGATTCCGAGCGCCAGCGCTCCCAGCGTTCCCAGGAAGGACGGCGCTGCCGAGTGAGCGGTGAGCCAGGCGCGGCGCGACGTCATGTCCGCCAGAATCGCCTCCATCTGGAAGTGCGTCCCGACCACGGCGCAGATGTGGAACAGCTGGTGACTGTGGCCTGAGGGTGCGAAGAAAATCACACGCTTAAATCCGAGCCACAGCTGCTTTTCAATAACACTGCCTGACCAATCAGATTTGGGCAACGCAAAAAACGGCGTAAAAACGGTGTAAAACGCTTTTTAAAAAATACGCTAAAAACGGCGTAAAAAAAAACAAAAAAACAGTAAAAACGCTAAAAACGGCGTAAAAACAGTAAAAATGGCGTAAAAACGGTAAAAACGGCGTAAAAACGCTAAAAACGGCGTAAAAACAGTAAAAACGGTGTAAAAACGGTAAAAACGGCGTAAAAACGGCTAAAAACGGTGTGAAAAAACAGTAAAAACGGTGTAAAAACGGTAAAAACAGTAAAAACGGTGTAAAAACGGTAAAAACAGTAAAAACAGTGTAAAACGGCGGTAAAAAACAGTAAAAACGCTTAAAAAACGTCAGTGTAAAAAAAAACGGTAAAAATAAAACGTTTTAAAAAACAGGTTTTTTTTAAAAACAAAAAACGGTAAAAACAGTAAAAACGGTAAAAACAGTAAAAACAGGTAAAAATGTAAAAACAGTAAAAACAGTAAAAACGCTAAAAACGGCGTAAAAACGGTAAAACCGGCGTACCGATGTAGTCGAAGCGTCCCGGCGCGAGCCGCTCGGGCAGGTGAGACGCGAACAGGAAGCAGGTGAGGAAAGCGAACAGCAGGTGATAGCAGTGATAGCAGTGACTGGACAGAGAGTCCGTGTGAGAGCAGCCTCCGCCAAAACCAAGCAAGACCTACAACAACACAACAACAACAACAACAACAACAACAACAACAACAAACTATCACTTATAATAAACCAGTGGTTCACAGTGTAGAGCGCCGCCCTAGTGGAGAATAATAAACATGACAGCTGTGCTATTTTTTTCATGAATCCTCATTAATGATTTTTCTTTATCAGGAATAAAATTTTGAGCGACATTGACAAACAAACAAACAAACAAACAAACAAACATTTGTTTGCACGAAAAATCAAAAATGAACAGGAGGAAACTGCAGCCACAATAAACGAGCTCTTCAAGATTCTTTACTGTTATAAGAACGAACGATATTTGTTTGTTTGTTTGTTTGTTTGTTTGTTTGAAAACCGAGATTTTCATCAGTCCCTCACTCACCCGGTAGAAGAGCGGGATGTTGTCGAACATGAAGGGAATAACGAACGCGCCGGTCCGTAAGATTTTACTCCTGTGAGGAAACTGCAATTCTAAAAACCTGGAAAAAAAACAAACAACAACAAAATTAATGATTAATTAATCATTATTAATAATTATATGAGCCATTATTAAACATTAAAACCCCCATGACATTAAATGAAGTTTTAC
>JACRUU010000018.1:8647341-8652341 GCA_030449085.1 Kryptopterus vitreolus
CACACTGGTCCGACCCACACTGTCCGGCACACACTGGTCCGGCACACACACTGGTCCGGCACACACACACACTACTACAACACACACACTGCTCCGACACACACACACACACTACTCCAATACACACTGGTCCGACACACACGCACACACACACCGCTCCGACATACACACACACTGCTCCAACACACACCGCTCAGGACACACACACACACACACACACACCACTCCAACACACACACACCGCTCCAACACACACACAACACACTCCATGTGTTCAGTAAATCACACTCCTGTGTAAAATTAATCACACACTTTTACACAACACACTCTTAAAAAGTGTGAGAATTAGAAGTGACATAGGGGAAGGTGTTCCTAATATTGTGGCAGACGTACTGTATTGCTCACACACAGGCAATATACAGTGCCTGAGTGCTGCACTTACATTCCTCTACACAACACACACACACACACACACACACACACACACACACACACACACATGTAGGATTATATAGAATGTATAAGAGTGTCGGGGGGGAGAATATAAACTCTACACCACATCTGTGTTCCCACGAGGAGACAAGCAGAGACACGCTGCAGGAAAAACACATCAACTCCTACAGAACACCTCATTCACTCCGAACATGGAGAGAGAGAAAGGAGAGAGAGAGAAGGAGAGAGAGAGAGAGAGAGAGAGAGAGAGAGAGAGAGAGAGAGAGAGAGAGAGAGAGGAGAGAGAGAGGAGAGAGAGAGAGAAGAGAGGGAGAGAGAAGCGAGAGAGAGAGAGAGAGAGCGAGAGAGAGAGCGAGAGAGAGCGCGAGAGACGAGAGCGAGAGAGACTGAGTGAGCGATGGTGAGAAGGTGAGATGAGGGTGAGGATGTTCCTGAGGTGTGATGGTGAGATGGTGAGGATGTTCCTGAGGTGTGATGGTGAGATGGATGAGATGAGTGTAATTGTGTGATTGAGATGGTGAGGAGTTCTGGAGGTGTGATGGTGAGATGGTGAGAGTTGTGAGGATGATGAGGTTGATGATGGCGTGTGTGATGGTGAGATGGTGTGATGGTGTGATAGTGTAATTGTGTGATGGTGAGATGGTGAGGATGTTCCTGAGGTGTGATGGTGAGATGGTGAGGAGGTGGATGGTGAGGATGTTCCTGAGGTGTGATGGTGAGATGGTGAGATGGTGTGATAGTGTGATAGTGTAATTGTGTGATGGTGAGATGGTGAGGTGTTCCTGAGGTGTGATGGTGTGATGGTGAGGATGGTTCCTGAGGTGTGATGGTTTGTGATAGTGTGATAGTGAGGATGTTCCTGAGGTGTGATGGTGAGGAGGTGTGATAGTGTGATGGTGTGATAGTGTGATAGTGAGGATGTTCCTGGATGTGATGGTGAGGTGATGGTGAGGTGAGTGTGTGATAGTGTGATGGTGAGATGTGAGGTGTGTGAGGAGAGATGTGTGTGAGATGGTGTGATGGTGTGATAGTGTAATTGTGTGATGGTGAGGATGTTCCTGAGGTGTGATGGTGAGATGGTGTGATAGTGTGATAGTGTAATTGTGTGATGGTGTGATGGTGAGGATGTTCCTGAGGCGTGATGGTGAGATGGTGAGGAAGTGTGATGGTGAGGATGTTCCTGAGGTGTGATGGTTTGATAGGGTGTGTGTTCTGAGGTGTGATGGTGATGTGTGATGGTGTGGAGGTGTGATGGTGTGATGGTGAGATGGTGTAATGGTGAGATGGTGTGATGGTGAGGATGTTCCTGAGGTGTGATGGTGAGATGGTGAGATGATGGTGTGATGGTGAGATGCCTGAGGTGTGATGGTGAGTGTTGATGGTGTGAGTGTTGAGGTGGTGGGCATGATGTGTGTGATGGTGATGGTGTGATGGTGTGATGGTGTTTTGATGGTGAGATGGTGTAGATGGTGAGATGGTGTAATGGTGTGATGGTGTGATGGTGAGATGGTGTGATGGTGTGATGGTGAGTGGTGTGATGGTGGTGTTGGTGTGATGGTGAGATGATGGTGATGGTGTGATGGTGAGATGGTGATGGTGAGGTGATGGTGTGATGGTGAGATGGTGTGATGGGTGATGGTTTGTTGATGGTGAGATGTTGTAATGGTGTGAGATGGTTGTAATGGTGAGATGGTGTGATGGTGTGATGGTGTGTGTGGTTTGAGATGGTGTAATGGTGTGAGATGGTTGTGTGTGTTGTGTGATGGTGAGATGGTGTGTTGGATGGTGTGATGGTGTTGGTATGATGTGAGATGGTGTGCCTGGTGTGTGATGGTGAGATGAGATGGTGTGTTGGTGTGTGATGGTGTGTTGGTGTGAATGGTGTGGTGTATGGTGTGATGGTGTGATGGTGTGATGGTGTGAGATGGTGAGATGGTGTGATGGTGTGATGGTGTGATGGTGTGATGGTGAGATGGTGTGGTGATGGTGAGATGGTGAGATGGTGGTTGTATGGTGTGATGGTGTGGTGGTGGTGTTCTGTGATGGTGATGGTGTACTGAGGTGATGGTGTGTGATGGTGTGATGGTGTGATGTGGTGATGATGGTGTGATGGTGTGATGGTGATGGTGTGATGGTGTGATGGTGTGATGGTGTGATGGTGTGATGGTGTAATGGCGAGATGGTGTATGGTGAGATGGTGTGATGGTGTATGGTGATGTGTATGGTGAGATGGGTTGTATGGTGAGATGGTGTGATGGTGTGAGAGATGGTGTAATGGCGAGATGGTGTGGTGATGGTGTGATGGTGATGGTGTGAGAGATGGTGATGGTGATGGTGAGATGGTGTAATGGTGAGATGGTGTGATGGTGTGATGGTGAGATGGTGAGATGGTGAGATGGTGAGATGGTGAGATGGTGAGATGGTGAGATGGTGATGGTGAGGGTGTGATGTGAGGATCCTGAGGTGTGATGGTGTGATGGTGAGGAACGGGTGAGGAACAGAAGAAAAACAGATGTGGAAGAGGTTCTAGCGGATTGGACGAGTCGTGCTCTGCTGTTTTGAGGTTCTGCAATGTTTCCGTTCAACAGTTTTTAATTTCACAACTTGAAATCGACCACAAGGGGAAAAAAAAACACACAACACGGTGATGAGCACAACTTCCTCCAACACACACACACACACACACACACACACACACACACACACACACACAATGCGGTGAGGTCCCACGATTGTGTCATTCTCGTTACACAACACGTCGCTAATCACAACAAGCGCGCTTTACACACGACGTCGTTACGGACTTCGTTATCTGTCGTGGCATCGGCGTTTACGTTAATTAGCGAAACGAGTGCTAATCGCTAGCTAAGATTAACGTCTAGACACTAGAACCCTGGGTCGCTCGTTTACATTAATCAATAGCCAAAGTGCATCAACCGCTAATTTAAACGATTGATCTATTATAATTACTATTATTATTATTATTATTATAAATTACGAGATTTTCCATAAAAACGTTACGAGGTTTTTTTCCCGGGGACTTTTATTTTCGATGGAAACACAGCGACGTGTCCCGGGAGAAATTCCTCGCCGGGTTTCATCGCTCCGGCTCGTCTCGCTCCCTCACACCGCCCCCCCCCTCGCCTCGTGACACGATCACATGACCGCCGTCAATAGGGTTCTTTATCGCTCGCAGGCCACAAAACCGAGTCTGTGCTTCCCGAGTCCGGCTTCACGAGTTCCACTACACAGAGAAGAAGTGCAACGCGGACAGGGCGAGGTCACGACAAGGTCACGACTCCAATAACGGCAGCGTAAACGATCCGCAATTAATGTCCGATACTAATCCGACCAAATAGGCCCCGCCCACTTGCCAGGTTTTTGTTGTGTCGGAGTTGTTGTTGCGTATCCGCGTCGTTCCTGCATCGACCTCATGCTCTGACAGTAATATCTAATGTATTTGGAATACGCCATATCCAGAGCAACTTAACCGGGTTGAGGGCCCACCTCAGGGGCCCGGCAGTGGGAGTTCGATGGGGCTGGGATATGAACATGTGACCTTCTGATTTATAAATGGCATCACAGCGTACTACTGTCACAATCCTCCTATTTTATTATTTATTTACATATATGCGGTTAATAACGCATTAATGTAAATGGACTTTATCTGCGCTAATGTTATTAACGCGTTATTAACGCAGTGTGCATTACTATATCAGGATCCGCTCCTACTAGCTCCGCGCGTTCATAACAGGTCCTCACTACATTACAATACTGAACCTAAACGTATCAGCAGTTCATATGGAAGGCAACCAAAACCGGAACATAATTCTTAAAGGAGCCACGTACCGTATTTAACTATTACAACAACCACTAAACATTAAATTAACATTCAAAGAATCATTTCCAATCTGAACTAAATATTAATTTATTTTTTTAAAATGTATTACAATTTCTAACATCTGTTACAGTTGAAACATGAAAAAGTGTGTGATTAATGAGTTAAATAATGAATATTATATTATTATATATTATGTTATATCATTATTATATAAACGGGGGGGGGGGGGGCACGGTGGTTTAGTGGTTTAGCACGTTCGTCTCACACTGCCAGGGTCTGGGTTCGATTCCCGTCTCGGCCATGTGTGTGTGGAGTTTGTGCATGTTCTCCCCGTGCCTCAGGGGGTTTTTCTCCGGGTTCTCCGGTTTCCTCCCCCGGTCCAAAAACATGCACGGTAGGTTGATTGGCACCTTGGAAAATTGTCCCTAGTGTATGAATGTGTGTGTGTGTGTGTGTGTGTGTGTGATGGGTTGGCATTCCATCCAGGGTGTATCCTGCCTTAATGCCCATAGACGCCTGAGATAGACACAGACTCCCCGTGACCCGAGGGAAGATCGGATAAAGCGCTAGAAGATGAATGAATGAATGAATTATTATATAAACGATGAAATAGTTGAATCTACTGACAGCCCTAACACACACACACACACACACACACACACACACACACACACTGAAAATAAATGTTTTGTTTTTACTTACTTAT
>JACRUU010000018.1:8667341-8714841 GCA_030449085.1 Kryptopterus vitreolus
CCCATCAGGCAGGAGGTTTAGCAGCACTGAGAGACGATTCCACAAACTCTGAGAGCTCTGAAAAACACAAGCAAGGGATCACTAAATCCTACCCGAGATCACGCCAGGTAGGTCACATGACCTCCCAGCCACGCGTTCCTGAACCTTCACGCGTGCGTCATGTGACACCTGATCCCTGTGTGTGTGTGTGTGTGTGTGTAATCCAGTGGGCAGGTTTTAACCAATCGGAACGCGGGTTTTACCTGCGCACACATGAGAATGATGTCCGTGTTCGTTCTCAGCCAATCCACAAAGACCTTGACCACCTGGATGAGGCCTTGATTGGTCAGAATCTCCAGTCTCTCCGAGAGCGTTTTCTCCGTGTGATATGACGCGTTGCTGTGCTCGCTGTCCTCCGTGTCGACGTCTGAGCGCAAAAAAGACAACCAAAAAAAAAAAAAAAAAAAAACGGAATTAAAGTAAACAAACAAACAAATAAATAAATAAATATGAGAGAGATATGGTCTGAGAGAAACTACTAGAAGGATAATAACCGTTGTCGTTGGTTCCGTTAGTGATCTCCGGGCTCGTGTTAGTGGGCGTGTCTGCGGGAGGGGGCGTGGCTTCGTGGGAGGGGGCCGAATTGGAGGCGCGCGAGGGTCTCAGAAGGACGTTGCTGAAGGTCGGAGCGAGACGGAAGCAGCGTTTGGCCTGGAACAGCTGCGAGGACACGGCCTGCAGGTTGCTGCTGATGCTGGGGTCGGAGGTCAGCAGCGGGCCGTTGGTGGCGGGAGGGGTGGAGACGTCGTCACGCGGCGACCGCGCCTTCGCCTCGTCTTCTTCGTCGTCCGCGTGCTGCCGCTCCTGTACCGGACTCGCCGCGTCCTCCATGTCCTCCAGATCGGACCGCGACTCCTGGCTGTTCATGTCGGAGTCCGTTTCCGCGTCGAACGCCGTGCCGCCGTCTTCCTCCTCCTCCTCCTCCTCCTCGGACCCGCTCTCCCACGCGCCCTGCTCTCCCACCGCGTCCCGCCGGCCCTCTTTGGGCGGGGGGGAATTCATCGGGAGTGACGATCCGTCGGGTCTCGGGAGCTCTTCGTCCTCCTCTTCGTCGCTCTCGAACCCTTCGCTCAGGTCGCTCTCGTCCTCGTTGCGAGCGCAGCGCCGGCGGCGCAGCATCGACAGGCGCGAGAACTTGCGTTTCTGTTTCGGCTTTTCGCCGCCGCCGCCCGTCTTCGACGAGGATTTCTTTGAGTCGTCGCCTTTGAGCTCGTCTTCGTCATTCTCGTCGTCGCCGTCATCGTCCGGTTCCTCGACGGAGCCGTTCTGCAGCGGCCTGTCCTCCGAGGGAAGCGTGTTCGGCGGCTCTCGAGGTTCGACGTCATCTAAACAAACAAACAAGGAAGGAAATTTTTAACGTGTCCATTGTTTTGGAGGGGATGGGGGGCATCAGGTGAAAGGAAAGTGGCGATACCCGGGGCGTCGGTGCGCAGCGGCGGGACGTCTGCCTCTCCTTGTTCCAGCTCGGCCTGCAGGCGGATGTTGACGTGGTTCACCAGGTGGGAGAAAAGTGCGAGGGTGAAGGCGATGGAGGTGCTGTACTGCTTAGAACCTCCTCTCTTTAAACTGTGCACCACCATCAGGCAGATCAACACCATTTTGAAGAGCAGGCTGTCCGGGAGGACACTGAAGGCCGGATCGTGCTCGTCCTCCTCCTCGCTGACCGACTGGCGGCCGTGACTCGGACCGGGCTGGTAGAAGAGCACCAGGTTAAAGTCCTCCAGGACCGACTGGCACAGCGACGTCAGCTCCGCGTCCATCACGCTAAACACACACACACACACACACACACACACAGTGACTTCCATATTTCCTACTCGCCATTCCGGCGGTTGACATGGGGAACGGTGCGATCCGATTGGTGCCGTACCTGTTCTTGGGCTGCAGTAAACTCTGGAGGTACATGAAGCTGACCAGGAGTCGCTTGATGTCCTTTGATCTGGGAAAAGAAAAAATTCCGCTTTTATTTCCCCGATAATTATTATTAATTAAAGCGTATCTGATCGTTAGTGAAGAGCGAAGGCCGACCTCTGGCGTGACGGCGAGAGCTTCTTCGTCTCTTGTTTCTTCACCTGATGGTACATCTTGGCCGCTTTATCGAACAGGCGCTTCAGGTTCCCGTACGCTCCCTCGAAGGGCGTCTCGGACTGAATGCTGCCGGACAGGAAAAGCAGGTCGGTCTTGATTTCGCCTTTCCGCTCGTTTTCGCGACTGTTACGCCGATAAGAAACACGCCAGCGACCTCCGACTATTTATACACCGCGGATTATTAAAAAAAGGCGACGTTTTATATCAAAATTACTCATTTATCTGTTTCACATTCTTTTTTTTTTCTATGGATTTATCAAAACGTGTCTCCATATAAACTGCATGTAATAAATAGGGGCACAAATTAAGCTTTATTTTCTCATCAAAACATTCTAAGTAGGGAAATGATGTATATATATTCATTCATTCATTCATTCATTCATCTTCTAGCGCTCTTCCCTCGGGTCACGGGGAGTCTGTGCCTATCTCAAGGCTGTCTATGGGCATTAAGGCAGGATACACCCTGGATGGAATGCCAACCATCACAGGACACACACACACACACACACACTAGGGATAATTTTCCAAGGTGCCAATCAACCTACCGTGCATGTTTTTGGACCGGGGCAGGAAACCGGAGAACCCGGAGAAAAAAAACCCTGAGGCACGGGGAGAACATGCACACACAAGGCCGAGACGGGTATCGAACCCAGAACCTGGAGGTGTGAGGCGGGCGTGCTAAACACTAAACCACCGTGCCCCCCTATATATATATAGATATATATATATATATATATATATATATATATATATATATATATATATATATATATATATATATATATATATATATATATATATATATATATATATATATATATACACATATACATATACATATACACACACACACACACACACACACACATATATATATATAAAAAGCACAAATACTGCCCTCTAGAGGCTGACTGGAATATTTGCGTATTTAAGGCTTGTGAACTCACCAGCGGAGGTAATAATACGTTGCTTCTACGTTAAAAAATTTACTTCCAGCCAGAGTACCGAGCTGATTAAAAGGCATTCCTGTCAGAGAAAGAAAGAAAGGAAGAAAAAGAAGAAAGAAAGAAAAAGGAAAGGAAAGATTAGTAACTATTTGCGGGCCAGATCAGAATTATTTCTCGAGCTAAATGACAAAACTTTTATACATACATATTATTAGTGTAGAAAGTTAAGAATAACTGTAATACGTTGTTTTTTTTTTTTAATTAAAAGTGTGTAAGTGTAAGATGTTTCGCACCGACGGTTGGTGAGACAGACAGAGCCTGGTGGTAAAATCGTTCGGCCAGCTGCTCGGCCTCCACGCCTGCCAGCTCGTTCTGATAGCGTGCTGCAACACACACACACACACACACACACACGACAAGACGACGGCTTTTATTACGGTCAATATTTTAAATCAGAGAGCCATTCGGTGATGGACACACGAGACCCCTCTGATAAATGTCACAAATATATACAGTGATATTAATAAACGCCATATTATGCTCGTTAAGACAGTCACGTTGTTGTTGTTGTTGTTGTACATGCATTATTACAAATCGTTCAAAAAATAAGATCATAACCATTTTGTCCGCAATTGTCTTACTTTAATAGATTTGTAGATTGATACGGTTTCCTTTTTCTATTTGGTGAATATTATACATTAACATACATTTCCATTGAAAATTGTTATAATACATTATTTAAAATAATAATTATAATATTTTTGCAAATATATATAGTATATATATATATATATATAAACAAAAGATTATTTGCGATTCAACATTTAATCACCAGACCCCCTGCAATACCATCTCAGACCCTCTAGGGGCGCAGACCAACGGTTAAAGACCCATATTATACAACACAATAAATCAACACAATAAATTCTCTGAAATGAATGTAAAGCTGGAATATTTACCCAGGTCACCCAGGTACACCAGGCATCGATGACACGCCATCTGAGCCCATTCCATCTCCTTCGGCGTGGCAGAGACGGGCTTCTTACGACCTGCGGACAAATACGACGCACAAAATGTAATGATTTTCTATCATAGTGATTATGAACAAGCCGGCGATGCTGGGTCCTCACCGATGAGCGGGTCGGTGACGTGCGTCCAGTCGATGCAGTCCTGCAGCTCCAGCTGGTAGTGGGACTGGATGTAGAGCAGGAGATGCTGGTAGAAGCCGACGCCGGCGATCAGGTGTGTCCTGTAGGCGCATTCCAGAGTGCTGCGGCTGTGGATGTGCTGCAAAACCAGGACAACATAAGAACTACACACACATTTTATCTAGAACACCATCAGAATGACCAGAATCTACCCTTTTATACATACATACGTACGTACGTACGTACGTACGTACGTACGTACGTATGTATATATATGATATATTATATATATATATATATATATATATATATATATATATATATATATATATATAATAAATATAATAGTAATAATATATATATAAATTATAGAATAGCCTTTATTTGTCACATAAACATTACAGCACAGTGAAATTCTTTTCTTCGCATATCCCAGCTTGATGTTGGTAGTTTGGGGGTCAGAGCGCAGGGTCGGCCATGATACGGCGCCCCCTGGAAGCACAGAGGGTTAAGGGTCTTGCTCAAGGACCCAAGGGCGGCAGCTTGGCCTTGATACCGGGGCTCGAAACCCGGATCATTCCGATCAGCATCCCAGCGCCTTAGACCACTGAGCTACCCCCCCTCCCTTTATATATATATATATATATATATATATATATATATATATATATATATATATATATATATATATATATATATATATATGTATACAAAAGTTGTGGATATATCAAAATTCAAAAATACTAGAAATAAATACAGAAATAAAAATCATGGATCCCTTGATATAAAAAAAAAAAGAAAAAAAGAAAGAAAAAAAAAAAATTATGGATACCTAAAATAAAACAAATAAAAAACATAATATAGATAAAATGAAAAATAAAATACAATAAAATATAATAAAAATAAATAAAAACAAATATAAATAAAATATTAAAAAAAAATCATATAAATAAAATCAAATATAAAAAAAAATAAAAAAATAAAAATAAAAACTGTCAATAACAAATAAATAAATAAAATCATGGATCCCTCAAAATAAAAAAAGAATAAATAAAAACAACAAATAAATAAATGCACAACACTAACATATATTTTTTTATATCATGGATACCTCACAAAAAATTAATTAAATAACATAAAATTCTATGTTATGGGATACTCCACCTACCTGGGCTAAACATGTACAGCATGATTTACTGAAAGTGTAAATAAAAGCCACTGCCTTCAGTGTGTTTATGTAAACATGGGTACCTTCTTGTTGGTCTTGATGACTTGAATGACCTCGTAGTAGACCTTCCTCCAGAGCAGCTCCTCTGCCTTGCGGCCGTAATCCACCGGGTGCAAGAACATCAGCTTTACACACAGCTCTCTCAACCTGGCAGGATGGAGGGTCATTAGAGGGAGGGGGGGGGGTAACCCCACACACACACACACACACACACACACACACACACACGCGCGCGCGCACAAATCAAATATAGACGCAGTGAGCTCGGAGAGAGCCAAGAAGTTTTTACTTGTTCCTCAGGCTGATGTTCTCCGGTTTAAAAACCTCCCTGTAGGACGACTTGCTGCTGATGATCACATCCAGCTTGTGTACGGATTCCACCACGGCCCTAAACAGAGCAGAAAACAAACAAACAAACAAAAAAATAACCACCGGAGAAGGCGGCGACAATACAAATAGCGTAGAAAAGGTGGTGGAAATTTTCGACCGGAGATTTTACAGGAATAGAAATCGGAAGTGTGTGGAAATGTATACTGTGTAAACGGTATCATATAACAAACATTTTGTTCGGGTTAAAAACAAATGCACGTAGTGTTGTTTATTTTGACGTTCGGGATTGTAGTGTTCCTAAGATTCGAGGAATGCAATTCATCCCATTAATTCCCAGGGAAAGTTTCCAGACTTGTTCATTACTGGAACTTTCATAACGTCTGAAGAACACGATCGTCCGGCACAATCCTCCTCATCGCCCCGGGGATGAACTGGAACCTTCTCGCTTCCGTCTCGCCAAAAGCTGTGGCGGGAAAAACTCATTCATCTTCTAGCGCTTTATCCGATCTTCCCTCGGGTCACGGGGAGTCTGTGTCTATCTCAGGCGTCTATGGGCATTAAGGCAGGATACACCCTGGATGGAATGCCAACCCATCACACACACACACACACACACACACACACACACACACACACACATTCATACACTAGGGACAATTTTCCAAGGTGCCAATCAACCTGCATGTTTTTGGAGGAAACCGGAGAACCACGGAGAAACCCCCCCTGAGGCACGGGGAGAACATGCACAAACTCCACACACACATGGCCGAGACGGGAATCGAACCCGGACCCTGGCGGTGTGAGGCGAACATACTAAACATTAACCACCGTTCCCAGTGGAATTCGTTGACGCCATTTTGCCAGACGTCCTTATCCAGATCTTATTCATTCATCCGGGCCCGGATTCGTCTTAAGGGCCTCGCTCAGGGGCCCAGGAATGGAAGCTTGGGAACTCTGACAAGCTCGATTGGTGCTCCGGAAAACATCGTCATCATCGTCGTCTTATTGTTTCTATCCGAGGCCTTCGATCTTATCCGGCATCCTTTCATATCACACACACACACACACACACACACACACCTGTCAATCTTCTTTCAAACCTGTTTGATGGAAGGAGGGGAGGAAAAAAACAAGTCTCGCACACACAAATGACTCCCTGGGACAGACAGGAAGTAAGAATTCCTCAGTGGACGGGTGGAATAAAAACAAAAACAAAAACAAAAACAAAAACAGGGGGGGTTTAAAGCTTGTTTAGATGCTTTTACAGAGGGACATTTTTGAAGGCTGAAATGCACTGGATTCTTTTGACAGCTGTCAGATAGAAAGAAGGGAAAGAAGGGATGCGATCGGGAGGAGAAAAAGTGGATTTATCAGTGGATTTAATGCTTTTATTAAATGCTGAGCCAAAATGTGTTTATTTTAAATGTCGGGATTTGTTTATTGTTTTTTTTATATATATACAGACGCTTACTAAGCAGATTTCAATCTAGAAGGCAGGTGATGTGTTTATTTAGTGTGTGTGTGTGTGTGTGTGTGTGTGTGTGTGTGTGTGTGTGTGTGTGTGTAATAATACAGCTAGTTTTCGCGCTAGTGTGTGGTTTCTCACCTGTACAGCCGCTTGATGTGGAGGATTTTGGCCTCGGGTTCGCTGTCCTGCCCCGGTCCGCTCATTTCTGCGGTTGTTCTCGGCTACACCACCACCACCCCCTCCCCACCCCCTCAAGGCGCTGGATACGGCCACCGGGCGCCTCGTCTTTTCGTGGCTAAGCTATCTAGCTAACGTTTACCTCAGTGTTAGCCTTCCGGCTAGCTCGCTCCCGCCCTCCCTCCGGTTAATTAAACGGACGCGCTGTGTTTTCCCGTGTGCCCCCCTCTGTCGCAGACCGCTCTACCCATCCGTTCGGTCGCGGGATGAAGGGCGGACAAAACCGGCTTCGCCGTAGGTCAGCTGTCACGCCCCGGACTGTACCTGATGTTATTCCCCGTTTCAGGAATCGTTCCGTGAGCGGCCATGTTTCCCCCCCCCTCCCCTCAGCGGCCGCTCAGATCTCGCGAGATTTTGCTTTGTGGGGATTCTTATCTATTTATTTATTTATTTCTCCTCTCGTTGTTGTGCTGCTCAAACTATCGCGAGAGTTCGCATGGCTACAGCGTTTGTTGGATCGGATCTCGCGAGACTCCCTCTCGCTCTGCTCATATAGAGAGGCCGCTCAAACTATCGCGAGATTTGTAATCCTTCCCAGTGTGATCTCGCGAGATCTCGTATTTTTGACTTCGCGCTTTCTCCCTTCCAAGCATAAAATATCGCGAGAGGCGCAATGGTTTCTATAGTAACCCCCCCCTCCGCCAACCCCCCCCCCCTCTAGATGTGTTAGATCAGGGGTGTGGGGTGTACAAACTTATGGTAAAGTGCGGCAGATTTGGTGAGGTGAATGTTTGGGGACGTTCAGTCTGACATTCCATTTTAAATATTCCGAATGACAGACTTTTCGTTTTTTCACTCATAAAACAAATAAATCGAGTAAAAACAAGTTTTTAAACTAAATAATAAACGTAAGAAAACGTTCAGGAAGATTAAACATATTTAGGTTCATTTGAAACATTATAAGGAGGCACGGTGGTTTAGTGGGGGTTAGTCACGTTCGCCTCACACCGCCAAGGTCCGGGTTCGATTCCCGTCTCGTGCCATGTGTGTGTGGAGTTTGTGCATGTTCTCCCCGTGCCTCAGGGGGTTTTTTCTCCGGGTTCTCCGGTTTCCTCCCCCGGTCCAAAAACATGCACGGTAGGTTGATTGGCACCTTGGAAAATTGTCCCTAGTGTATGAATGTGTGTGTGTGTGTGTGTGTGTGTGTGTGTGTGTGTGTGTGTGTGTGTGTGTGTGATGGGTTGGCATTCCATCCAGGGTGTATCCTGCCTTAATGCCCACAGACGCCTGAGATAGACACAGACTCCCCGTGACCCGAGGGAAGATCGGATAAATAAGCGCTAGAAGATGAATGAATGAATGAATGAAACATATATTATTCACTATTAAATGACAAACTGTAAACCTCTAAATCCAAATCCTGTCAAACAGGAAAACAAACACTAACATTGATCTTATTCTGAAGTACAAAACGAGGGCGGATAAAAACGATTAAATGTTATTTTATTTTGCCTTAATTGACGAATACATATATATATATATATATATATATATATATATATATATATATATATATATATATAAATAATAATAATAATAAAAAATATGTGAATAATTTCACATATCGTGAAAATGAAAATGTCCGGAAAGTTGTTGAAACATTGTATAGAATTTCTTTTGCACCAATATTATGTCAAATAAAATAAAAAAAAAGTAAAACAAATATGCAAACAAACGCAGTCTGAAGATTATAATCCTCTAGTTATAAACTCTTCTTCCATCAATCCTGGAATTCAGCATGGTGTTAAATTTCTACACGGCATCATCATCATGCAACAAATATCATCACGGCTCAGCATCAGGCGTCCGTGTGGAACGCCTTCTGCTCTGGTGTGCTATGAACTACATTTCCCAGAAGCCCCTGCATGGGAACTAATCAAAGAGTCCTCCCGGTTCCTGGCATGTGGTCTATTAAATGATTGTCACACACACACACACACACACACACACACACACACACACACACACACAACACACAACCCAAAGCAACGTTTACAACATGACGTGCTGTAAAGGTGAAATTACTTTCAGTATAATCAGATAAAACAAAATTGCATTTGTAATAGTAATTATTATAGTAATAGTATTAGTATAGTTATTGTAATAGTAATTAAGGGGCACGGTGGCGTAGTGGTTATCACGTTCGCCTCACACCGCCAGGGTCCGGGTTCGATTCCCGTCTCGGCCATGTGTGTGTGGAGTTTGTGCATGTTCTCCCCGTGTCTCAGGGGGTTTTTCTCCGGGTTCTCCGGTTTCCTCCCCCGGTCCAAAAACATGCACGGTAGGTTGATTGGCACCTTGGAAAATTGTCCCTAGTGTATGACTGTGTGTGTGTGTGTGTGTGTGTGTGTGTGTGTGTGTGTGTGCCCTGCGATGGGTTGGCATTCCATCCAGGGTGTATCCTGCCTTAATGCCCATAGACACCTGGGATAGACACAGACTCCCCGTGACCCGAGGAAAGATCGGAGAAAGCGCTAGAAAATGAATGAATGAATGAATGAATAGTAATTATTAATAATATTACTGACAGACAGACGGAGAGACAGACAGACAGACAGACAGACAGACATAAGGCAACACGGACACCTCGTCATTACGTTATGATAAGAATTTATTTGTATTCATTTTATTAATTTCATCTCTATAATTCACCCGCCCCGAAATATAAATACCTGCTTATTCAAAAAAAAAAAGAAAAGGAAAATAAATAAATAAATAGATAGATAAATAAATAAATAAATAAATAATAAATGGAAATGAACGCATCATTTTCAACAGCATTGAGTAAACTAAAGGATGAGAATAGCAATCCAATAGCATTATGACATTAATAATCATAATAATCATAATAATAATAATAATAATAATTACAATTCAATAACCAGAATATCAACATTCATAACAAATCCATAAACATTAGCAACACTCCAAATGGATCACTCTTTCCATTAATATATGTATATATATATATATATTTATTTATTTATATATATACAAAAAAAAAAGAAGAAGAAGAAGAAGAAGAGAGAGAATTAAATCCCCAAATGTCTGCCCTTTTTCATAAAATATTTTTTGTTTGTTTGTTTGTTTGTTTATTTATTTTTGGGGGGAGAGGGTGGGGGGGCTTTATGGCTTGTCAGAAGGCGAATGGATATGATTTCTTTCTTATGGCTGACAAAAGGTCAAATGAAGGTTTTTAAGCAGAAGGAGGCACATCATGGGATCTCCATCCGTCTCCAAGGGATAAAAAAGAAAAGAAAATCTTTTAGAAAACAAGGGAATAAAAGAAAAAGAGAAGTGTGTGTGTGTGTGTTAGGGGGGGGGGAGAAAAGGTTAATAGAATAAAAACTGGGACGGTAAATATCTTGAGGGGTTTTGACCTTATAAACGGATTCATCTCCAGCTCAAGGCGAGCTTACACACACACACACACACACACAACACACCACACACACACACACACACACACCACACACACACACACACACACACACGGAGCACTGAAAACACCCAGCTGAAAGAATCACCAGCAAATGAAGGTGAAAACTAAATCAGAAATACTGTTATATTCGGTATATAGATAATATATAGATATATAGATATATATATTTATATATACAAAAACATTGCTTTGTCACCTAGAAACTATTACAAAATGCCCCGGTCAATGAGAAAAATGGGTGCAAGCTCGAGGTGTGCGGCAGCGGTAATGGTGATGCATCATACGTCTCAGACTCCGTATGTTAAGTCTGTGCAAAAAAAAGTGCTTCCAGAGACACCTGCCTCGAAAATTGCCACGTCCAAAGGAAGAAAAAAAAACAACAACAACAACAACAAACAAACAAAAACAAAAGAAAGTTTCCTCCTCTCGGACAAAAATACATTCTGTCCAATGCATGTATAAACAAATTGTATGTACATGTCCCTATTACATATATATATATATATATATATATATATATATATATATATATATATATATATATATATATATATACCCATACATTAGTATATACAAACACTGTACACACACCACTGTATATACACACATTCACCCCACTACACAACATTATTTCAACTGCAAATACATACCTGCAATTGTTTAAGTGAAAAATAAATAAATAAATAAGAAAGGAAAGAAAGGAAGAAGAAAGAAAAAGAAGGAAAGAAAGAAAGGCTGCTCGGCCTCGAAGTCCAGAAGTTCAAGTTATGTCCAAGTCCATGATTGAAGAAGAAACAAGTTCCTCATCTGGGAAAACAGGTTTGCAAATCTGACAAATAAATAAATAAAAACCAAATAAAATAGATGAATAAATAAGTCCGTCAGCTTGGTGTTTTTTTTGTTTGTTTGTTTTTGTTTGGAGGCGGACGATGGGGGATGGGAGGGAAATTGGATGTCGTGGGGGGGCGGGGTGGGGGGGGGGGGGGTAAAAAACAAAAAAACAAAAACAAAAACAAACGAAATAAACTCGCTTCTCGAAGTCCTATTGTCGAAAACGTCTCACACAAAAGACGAAGCACGACTCGATCCGTGACGCAAAATGAACCAACGAATAAAATCGGCGCGTTCTCCGTTCAGGCTGTTCGTTTTTTCGCGGCGACGCCTTCGTGTGCATATTTAAATACCTCGGATGGACAGAGGGTGGAGGGGGGGAGAAAAACGAGAGAGAGAGAGAGAGAGAGAGAGGGCTGAAGGGATAGCCGGATGTCATGTCCGTAGAAGAAGAAGAAGAAGAAGAAGAGCACCTTTTTTGAAACACCCACAGAAACGTCTCCTTCACCTCCGGGGACCAGAAGACGTGTCCACGTTGTTTTTGTTGTTGTTGTTGTTGTTGTTTTTTTTTTAGGAGACACGTGTAAACACATTCCCTCGGACGCCTGGAAACCTCCTCTCCGGTGTCAAGAGCGGAAAAGTCCTACAAAAGTCTGAGAAAGGATGGTGGCGGCGGTGGCGGCGGAGGCGGGTGTTTGGGGGTACCTATGTTCTTTTTGGGTCACCTGGGGCTCAGAGCCTCAGTTTCCTCTCTGTCAAGCGAGCGAGTCGCGAGAGAGAGCCCTGGCGTTAAAGCCGCGCCATCCCGAGGACGGTCCCAGCTGAGACGTCCAATTAGATTCCAGATTGTCCTCCACAAAGCTGTGCGATTGGCTGGTGGGAGAGAGATACGGGATACAGGGATAGAGGGAGGGGGGAGGGGGGGTTTGGGATATATAGTGGAGCAAAGAGTGGGGGGGGGGGGAGGTGAAGAGAATCAGTGCTACGTCTCAGAGAAGAGATGGACCGACTACCCTGCGCTAGAGCGTGAAAGAAAATGTTTACCTGAGTCTCTTATTCCTGTGGCTGAGGTATATATCACCGACCAGAGACCCTGTAGACCTTCAACCATGTCTTTAAGGATGCCCTTTATTACTGTTATTATTATTATTATTATTATTATTATTACTGAAATAAGTGCCCGTGTTTTACGCTGGTAAATATAAGGTTCTTGGGTTGGGGGGGAGAAACACAAGGTAATCAGTCCATGCTCTTCTCTAATACTGAATAGGATTATAGTTATAAAATTATATATATATATATATATATATATATATATATATATATATATATAAATATATATATATAGTGAACCCATATTCTCCTTACAACCTGTGCAGTGTATTTTTCATTTTACAATCAACACTCTAATCCGTTTAAGGCCTGTAGTGCTTTTCGACAAATCACTTATAAATAATAATACTAATAATACGTTTGCGGATAAAACCTGATTAGCGACACTCGGACGGGTTTAATCATGAATGATGTACATGACGCGATGTCGTACAATATGTGTGTGTGTGTTACAAATGATTGGGGCGCCAATATTTACGCTTAAACCAAGGAGTAGGTATCACGTTGCGATCTTTGATGTCGGTTCAATCCCACTTTGCGAACCAATGGGAAGCGAGAGGGGGCGGAGCTTGGATCGAGTTACTTATTGGAAAATCGCGCTTTGCTTTCTTTACTCCCTTGTCTTGTTGATGTTTATTTATGGCACAAAAAAAACAAAACAACAACAACGTAGCCTTTTTGTCAGGATACAGCGTGGCGTACGCAGTCGAGCTTCTTAATGAAGCCTTAATGAAGTGTACATAGGAGCATAACTGTAGCTCGGGCTGATTCGTATTTGGGGTGAGAATAATTAGTAATAAGTACACACAACACAAACACACACACACACACACACACACACACACACACACACACACACACACACACACAGAGACTCTGATCGGGTTCTCTGCTAATGGTAATTTGGTATGAAGACAACTTGATAGAGACCACCTCATCTAAGTCATGAAACCGGTACAAACATCATGGAAAGACAAATGGACCGTGCGGTGTCGGGAGTGAAAGGCGGTGGTGGTGGTAGTAGTGGTAGTGGTGTGGTGTAGTGTGGTGGTGTATGGTGGTGTGTATGGTGGTGGTGGTGGTGTGGTAGTGATGATGGTGGTGGTGTTGTGTGTGTGTGGTGGTGGTGGTGTGTGTGTGTGGTGTATGGTGGTGGTGGTGGTAGTGATGATGGTAGTGGTGGTAGTAGTGGTGGTAGTGGTGTGTGGTGTATGGTGGTGGTGGTGGTAGTGATGATGGTAGTTGTGGTAGTAATGGTGGTAGTGGTGTGTGGTGTATGGTGGTAGTTGTGGTAGTGGTGTGTGGTGGTAGTGGTGTGTGGTGGTGGTAGTGGTGGTGTTGGTGGTGGTGGTGGTGATGGTGGTGGTAGTGGTGGTGGTGTATGGTGGTGGTGGTGGTGAGGTGGTATGGTGGTGGTAGTGGTGGTAGTGGTGGTGGTGGTGGTGGCGGTGGTGGTGGTATGGTGTTGGCGGTGTGTGGTGGTAGTGGTGTATGGTGGTGGTGGTAGTGGTGGTGTGTGGTGGTAGTGGTGGTAGTGGTAGTGGTAGGTGGTAGGGTGGTGTGTGTGGTAGGTGGTGGTGTGGTGGTGGTAGTGGTGGTTGTGGTGGTGGTTGTGGTAGTGGTGGTGGTTGGTAGTGGTGTGTAGTGGTGGTGGTGTAGTGGTGGTTGGCGGTGTGTGGTGGTGGTGGTGGTGTATGGTGGTGGTGGTTGGTGGTGGTGTAGTGGTGGTAGTGGTGGTGGTGTGGTGGTGGTATGGTGTGTGGTGTGGTGTGGGTTGTATGGTGGTGGTAGTGGGTGTTGTTGGTGGTGTGTGGTGGTGGTGGTGGTGGTGGTAGTGGTGGTGTTGGCGGTGGATGGTGTTGGCGGTGTGTGGTGGTAGTGGTGTATGGTGGTGGTGGTAGTGGTAGTGTGTATGGTGGTGTGGTAGTGGTGGTGGTGGTGTTGTTGGTGGTGTTGGTTTTTTTTTGTTGTGCGGTGTGGTGGTGGTGGTGGTGTGGTGTAGGTGGTGGTAGTGGTGTGATGGTGGTGGTGGTGGTGGTAGTGGTAGTGGTATTGGTGGTAGTGGTAGTGGTGGTGTTGGTGTTGGATGGTGTTGGTGGTGGGGGTATTTTGTCGATGGGAGGCAGTGCTATGAGACAGGAACTTTGTTTTGTTTTCTTAATCTATAGCACCAGTTGATCACACACAGGTTCTGAGATTGAGAAGAGAAAAACATTGCACAAGTCCAGCGAGTCTACTGAGGCAGCATCCGTTCGTTTTTTGTTTTTGTTTGCTTTCGTTTTTTTTTTCTTTTCTTTTTGTTTTTTTGTTTTTCTTCCAAACTTTTCCAAGACCGAAATTGCTTCTCGAGTGGCGTTTAAAAAAAAAAAAAAAAAAGAAAAAAAAAAAAAAAAAAAAAAAGAAGAAAAAAAAAAAAAAAGAGAAAGACCGTTTCTTCTGGTTTGGAAAGTAAAAAAAAAAAAAAAAAAAAAAAAAAAAAAGAAAAGAAAGAAACGTTTCCCTGTACCAGATCGCAAAGTCGCCAGAGTCGCTTTAAAAGTGAATGAGATGCGAGGCGTGAAATGGAAACGCGCTCGTTCAGATCGTAATTCTGTCTGTTTTGTTTTTTTGTTTGTTTGTTGTTGTTGTTGTTTTTGTTTGAAAACCCTGTTGTTGAAGGAAATGCAGAAGAGAGAAGGCACTAAGGAAGCCGGACGACATGACACAACACGAGCGCATCTGCTTCAGAAGGCCTTGAAAAGCCGGCGTTTTCTGAACAGGTTTTAGACCTTTTACCCACTTTTTTGTCGTTTTTTTTTCTTTTTTCTTTTTGAATTAGAGAATTATATGTCTGTTTATTTCACACAGCACTCGAGAGCTGATTGGTTCACTGGACACCACCGACGGACTACGACGTCATTCCAGAGGAATACACGGTGGAAAAGTTGCCATTTCTCAGTCAAAAGGAAACATGAGGTCCATCCACCGGAGAGCCCTTTTTAGTAGTTTGGTGTGGACAGTATAAGGATGAGTGCCTCCCAATAAAGATGTGCCTCAAAAAAAAAAAGAAAAAGAATGAAAAAGGGCAGAAGTAAGGGATGTTCTAGTTCTCCGACTGATTCGGCGTATTAGAGACCTGCTCCCCCTCCTTCTAATCCGCTTCCCATGTCTGATGTTGCTGTGGTCCCGTTTGCCATAGAGGCTTTTTGGTTGGCGCGTGTCTCTCCGTCCCGGCTGCGGTGTGTATGAAGTGGGGAATGGGCGGGAGGAGCTACTTTGGGGGGCGGGCTTCCGCTGTGGGGCGGGTTGTCGGAGGAGATGTCCGACGGAGAGGCAGGAGCGGCGCTAATCTCTCCTCCGCCAACACTCACACCGGGGTCTGGAGAACCCAGGGAGGGAAGCTGCTCTTCCTGGCAAAGACAAAAAGAGAAAAGAAAGAAAAAAAAAAAAAAGGGGGGAGGGGGGGGAGGGGAGGAGAAGAAGAAAGAGAGGAAAAGAAAAAGGACACGAGGAGCATTTGAAGGACAGAAAGGTGGATGAAGGAAATCGAACACAGAGGGGGGAAGGGGGGGGATATGGTGGGGAGGTGTGGTGGGGGGGGTGGGGTTAGGATACAATGGCACAAAGGTTTAGATTCGGAGAAGAAGATTAAAAAAAAGAAGAAGAAGAGAGGAGAGGAGGAGGAAGGAGGAGGGATGGACAGATAAGGTCACAAGGGATGGGAGAAGTGGCGGGAAGGGAGAAAAGAGGAGAATGAGTTTACACGGCCGAGGTATGGGACACATCCATAAAAATGCTCCAGAAGGGAGAAATGAAAAGGCACGTAGAAAAGAAAAAGAGAGAGAAGGAAAGAGAGCGAGAAAAAGAGAGAGAGAAAGAGAGAGAGGGATGAGGAAGGGATTAAAAATCTGGGGTTGAGATATATATATATATATATATATATATATATATATATATATATATATATATATATATAGCAGGTCGGTCGAGCGGGTCCCCTCCCCTCCGCTCCCGACCGGGAAACGAACGCTACACTAAGACGAACGTAAATTAAAACCTCAAAATGCACGACTTGTTTTTGTTTTTGTTTTTGTTTAGAAAATGGGGTTTGAATTCCAAGAATGATGGTTTTTGCTGCAGGGAATCGTTAGTCGAAAGAAAAAAGAAAAAACGCTTGTTCTTTAAAGCCTATGAAAGATAACGAGCTTATCCACTTATCCGAGCAGAGCATACACCAGTGTCCAAACGCCCGAGTCCATTAACAAGAACCTGCTTTCATCCCTTTGAAGTGGAAAATAAATACTAGTATAATAAACTAGCTCAGGATTGGTCATTATTAGGAAATGAGAACATCCAATAAAAGTGCTCTTAGGGTTAATTACATTCGTTCATTCGTCTTCTAGCGCTTTATCCGATCTTCCCTCGGATCACGGGGAGTCTGTACCTATCTCAGGCGTCTATGGGCATTAATGCAGGATACACCCTGGATGGAATGCCAACCCATCGCAGGGCACACACACACACACACACACACATTCACACACATTCATACACTAGGGACAATTTTCCAAGGTGCCAATCAACCTGCATGTTTTTGGACCGGGGGGAGGAAACCGGAGAACCCGGAGAAAAACCCCCTGAGACACGGGGAGAACATGCACAAACTCCACACACACATGGCCGAGACGGGAATCGAACCCCCGACCCTGGAGGTGTGAGGTTATGGCCTTTATTTGTCATATAAACATTACAGCGCCCCCTATAGCACAGAGGGTTAAGGCTCTTGCTTAAGGACCCAAACGCCGTCAGCTTGGCCATAGCGGGGCTCGAACCCCCCTTGACCTTCCGACCTTCAGCAGCCCAGTGCGTTAGACCACTGATCCACCCCTCCTCCCTACTACACTATTAAACACCGCACCCCCCCCCTCTACATTATGATCGATGTACACCGAGGCTGTATTTGTTAAATATCCCGAACGTGACGGAAGATCCGCACTCGTAAAAACAATCGGATCGAGAAACCACTTATCCCCATTATAACATCTGTCCTGTTTGTTTGTTTGTTGTTGTTTTTTTTCCTAAACGCTGGTAAACTACACGTATCAAAAATAGCACGCATCATCTCGTAGAAATATCGCGTTTCTTCTGCATCATTTCCCGCCTTTTCTCTAACTGTTGAATATTGGAGAGACACAATGATACAGGATGTCGTTGAACAAGGTAACGTTACCAAACGTCTGGACAAGAGACTTCCCAAACGCACATGAATGGGAGCTTCGAAACGAAGGCTTTGATCGGTATAATTTAGCAATAAAAACATGCCGATGATTTGCATTCCGTCATAATTCTCGGGTAACGAATATTAGTGTCACTATATATATATATATATATATAAATAAAGCATATATCATTTTATTAGGGCATTTCCTGAACTGTTCAATGGACTCAGACCCATGGACACCACTGTATAAATTATTGTTTACTATATTACACCACAATATATCTATATATATATCTATATCTATATATATTATGAAATATAACGAGGAAATAAAAGTGCAAAGCAAAAATTTATCAGCATATCATAAAATGTATATATATATATATATATATATATATAGTATTTGTTTCTTTTCTTTGTAGAGATATAATATTGACATCATGTCTAGGCTTGTGAGATGTTTTTTGAATAAGAGTTGCGGCAAAATGTGTTGGTTGGTGTGTTTGTGTATTTTTCACACAAACGTGTGTAATGCCGTTATGAGCGATATTGTTTACTGTAATGTAATTAATGGACGGCAGCGTGACGCTGTGCACCGCACAAGCCTAATCATGAGCGTCTAATCATCGCTATAAATACGCCATTAACGCGCGTCGTCAGTCAACAGAAATCAGACATGTATAATCGACATGTTTTTGTTTTTGTTTGTTTGTTTCGGCCTTATCCTCTATTCTTACCTACACACAGGTGAAGCCCAAACCAGAGTTCATTTAATATCTAAAACAGGTTTATCGAGCGCGTCGTCACGTGCCGTCCTTTTCAGTGCGGTCTGGATTACGGCAGTGAGGGAGGAAACAACTGAGTTAACACTGCAATCATTTTCAATCTCCAAAAAAAGAAAGGAAGAAAATAAATAAATAAAATAAAAGGTATACGTTTAGAAATATGATTTAGTACACGGAGATAAACATGACATATGCACGGGGTGGTGGTCCACATACTTATTCATGTTTATCATAGGATGAAGAGCGATGCCTTTTACCTCGATAAATCCAAACATCATAGCATATATATATATATATATATATATATATATATTTATATATATATTTATATATATATAGCAACACATATGTGTATATATTTTGTTTTTTTCCAAGTGTATGATTAAAAAAAGCAACAAAAAATCGGTGCTCCATTATCAGACTATTACATTAGCAAGTGTTGCTAACATAACCCAGTCTGAACGCGAGTGCGGCGAGGATGTGCGGAATCCTTTCTAAACGACAGGATGAACAATTTGTTTTTCTCTTCTCAATCAGAACCTCTGACAGTGATAACTCTGAGGGATGGAAGGAATCGAGGAGGTTACGCATGAGCCCAACAAACGAGACGCTGGTTGATGAGGACAACAGGAGTGAAGGATGTGTATCTCTGTTCGTCAATCCTAATTACAGCTCATAGAAGGGTTATTAACGTTTTGGTACAAATTGCGGCGGAAGGGTCCGCAGATGTTCGTCTCCTGTGGCGAGCTGGAGCTCCCATGCTAGATAGAAGCAAGATGGCTGGGTAGCTTAACGAGAAAGTCACGTAAAGAACTTTTTGCATTAAAAAAACAATAAAAAAAAAACACACACAAACCATAAGATTTTACATTCATTTCCAAAAAAAAAAAAAAAAAAAAAAAAAAAAAAAAAACTCCCATTTCCTCTTCAATTCAAAGCGAAGCAACAGACACGGCACGTCCACCGGCACAGAGTCGCCCAAACCACTCAACATACAAGCACACACACACACACACACACACATATCCAATCGTACACTTGCACATGCACATCATCCAACCCGGTCCGGACAGACGGATACGGAGATTTCCCAGAATTCCCATCATCTATTTCGGAGAGCAGTGGTGAAGTAGATGACTGGAGTGGTAATGAAACCTTTTCCCACCCTGAACCGTACCACATGCCCTCTGTGTGTGTGTGTGTGTGTGTGTGTGTGTGTGTGTGTGTGTGTGTGTGTGTGTGTGTGTGTGTGAAACAGTGGTGGAAAGTCTACATTCTGAAGAATTGTCGGCATCGATAAACAGGCGGCATCAAAGGATAAAAAAAAACAACCCAGGAAACAATGACACAAAACAGGCGAGCACAATAAGGTAACCCATCAATGATATGTGGGGTAAAGATAAGACCAAAATCCAACCTAGACATGGGAGATTTACTGATGAAAATGTGAGTGATGTTTGCCGATGCAAAGCGCAGCTCCCGGGCGCGACCCCCTTACAGCCTGATCCCTCCGTTTAATATTTAGCGCTTGACTTCGAAATGCTAACTCTGTTCGGAGAGACGAGTGTTTCGACACCAAAAACACCCGTTTTGGGTGTTTTTTTCGGGAGGGGGCGGGGCCAGTGATGCACATGACATCATTGAAATTATCCAGCGTCCGACTCCCGTCGATGTACCGAGCGTTTAGACGTGTCACATGACCCTGTGTCCGACTTTTTCGCCGTTTCGCAGATTTTGCGGCCACGCGACGCCATGCAGTCGTGACCTACTAGCGTCAAATTTACCCATTCATTCTCTATGGGGCCGGAATGTTGCGGATTTACCAAAAATTCCGAACGTGGGTGGGATTCGGGATTCGGGAGGTATATGATCGTGATCCACTCCGGATCCACCAAATTTCAACGACAACTTGGCAGGAAAATTGTTTTTCATGTAAAAAAAAAAAAAAAACAAACAAAAAAAAAACATGATAAACAAGCAGCACGAATGAATGCAACAAAAACAGTTCAAATAACTAGGAAAAAAAGTATATATATATTTTTTTTATTAAAATTGAAGTTATTCGTATTTAAATTAAAGTTTAAGTTTTAATTAAATTAAGTTATTAGTATTTTATATATATATATATATATATATATATATATATATTTTTTTTTTTAATTTATTTTATTTATATATTTATATATATTTATATTTATATTATATATATATATATATATATATATATATATATATATCTATATATCTATATATATATATATATACTGCATGCATTATGCAAATGAGGTGAGCCCCTATGAGGTGAGTTATAGTCTAACTCCGCCCCTTTTTCCAATTAAGCATCTCGATCAATCTTACAAACGAGCCTCAACCCGTAAAACGTGGCGAGCCAGCCAATAGAACGCCCTTAAAAATCCGATTGGATTAAATCAATTAAATTGAATATATTTGCCCCGTCTATCCTCTGTAGCTTGTGATGAGTCAGCCAGATGTTTCCTCCAATAGACTACGACCATAAAATGTAATCTGATGGCATCACATTCACACCTCAACATCACAACATTTACTTTTGCTTAGTGGAATAAACAATATTATCCATTCCGCGTACAGCGTCCTGCACTCTTTCCACCACCGCTGTGTGTTTAATCAGGACATGAGCGTCAGTGTATAGAGTGTGTGGCATGTGTCGTCCGTAACGAGAGCAGAACAAGAGCGTCAGTGCATGCCGTTGTGCGATAATGACAGAAATGCATCTCACGGATGAGGGTGGCGGGGGGGGCACGACGACATATAAAAACAGCAGCCCTGAACCTCCCGAAGGCAGAGAACAGCTGGATGGGGATGGGATGGGGGGGATGTGAGCGTTCATCACCGATGTCACAATTTATTCACAATTAGGATTGTAAAGCAAACGATGTTTATCGCGGTAAAATGAGGAGCATCTAATCAAAGAACGGCTCGTTGGATGGAAATCCAAAAAACACATGGATTTGGTGGAATTTGGACGCAGTTATTGCACGGCGTTCTAATAGCGATTGCTTTTAACATCTTTTTGTGAATGCACACTGGTGTCTAAGGAAAAACGCAAAACGCAAAACACACACACACACACACACACACGCGCAAGTCAGGCATGGTTGTTTGGGTGGGTTGGGTTGGTGTTGGTGGGTGATGGGTGGCTCACACTCAGCAGCTTCATTACCTGTGCATTCGAGGAGGGACGGGCGCGAGACGGGGCTGCACTAGGATGGATTGCCGCCTCCCCTAAGAGAAATCACCGTATCTCATCAACACGAGGAGAGGTGAGAGAGAGAGAGAGAGAGAGAGAGAGAGAAAGAGAGAGGAAAAAAAGTGTGTGTGTGTTGTGTGTGTGTGTGTGTGTGTGTGTGTGTGTGTGTGTTGTGATAGTAGAAGAGAAAGTCGCAGAGGAAGAGGAAAGTGCTTCCCATTTTGGGTTCACACACAAACACATATATATACACTCCATATATATACATATATATATATATACATACACATATACATATATATATATATATAACACACACACACACACACACACACACACACTGGAAACTGACCCAAAAATCGCACACACAAACACAAAAACATCTGTAGGGGGGTAAAAATAAATAAATAAATAAATAGATGTTTATTCAAATAAAGTCATTCTTTACTAGCCAACATGCTGTAAAAGGAATTCCAAACAAAATTTGATGTTTTGTTTTTGTTTTTAAATACATAAATAAATCGATAAAATAAGAATGATCTCTGTTCAGGCTCAAACGCGAATGGGGTCCATGCGGCACGCCGGACGGAGCATGCACTCTATCGGGCATGCAGACTCCTGCAGAGGTAGTCCAGGAATGTAGAACAGTCAAAAACACACGGTTAAGAAAGCACGAGGAAGAGAATCAGCTGTAAGAGATGCACGCTGCTTTGTCATGAGGGTACGTGAAATAAACAAACAAACAAACAAACAAACACACATGAAAACATGCGGAGATAAGAAAGCGACCGGGCTCGATGGCGACATGAGGATGAAAAAAGCTTGTGGGGGTTTAGGTTGTTATTATTATTATTATTATTATTATTATTATTATTGTTGTTATTATTATTATTATTCATTACATTTATAATGTGCTTTACATCAGGAAAGGGGGATCTACTCATCCACCACCAGTGTACAGCATTACCCTGGATGAGGCGACGGTGCACGGTTAAGCGCCCCCTGCTGGCTCTCACTAACACCTCTTCCAGCCTCGTATTTTTCCCAGAGGTCATCCATCCAGGCAGTAACCGATCTCCCTAGGAAGATCTACACTAGGGACAATTTCCCAAGCTGCCGATCAACCTACCGTGCATGTTTTTGACCAGGGGGAGGAAACCGGAGAACCCGGAGAAAAACCTCCTGAGGCACGGGGAGAACATGCACAAACTCCACACACACATGGCCGAGACGGGAATCGAACCCCCGACCCTGGAGGTGTGAGGCGAACGTGCTAAACCACTAAACCACCATAGTGCCCTCCTCGCTGCGATCTTGTATTTCATATTTGGCGAGTGTAATAATCGATAATGGCGATGAATCTCCCAGCTCTAGTTAAGGGCTTTGCTCGAGGGCCCCCTAGTGGCCGTTTGGTGGTGGTGGTGGGATTCATGTCATCTTCCCAATCACTGCTCTACCACCTCCAGTTTCAGTCTTTTTATCATTCCGTGATGCTTTACATGAGACTGGAGGTCAGAAATCCGATTCGCATGTTCCGGTGGACGTCTCGGTTGACCGAAACCAAACGTCTGCCGTATTAAGACGAATGGGAACTCGCCGATCGTACTTCTGTACCGGACGGACGAGCGGAAGGAGACGTAAAGAATAAGAATACAGCAATAACACATCCCAGCACCGGGATGCAGAAATGCGTTAATCTTAATCGGAATGTTTCATCGAGGGATTAAAATACTTCACGATGGTCAGAAATAAAAGGTGATGTAACGTCCAACGCCCGTGTCTGAGCTCCCAGCATGTCTTCTTCCTGCTTTTCACTCACGATAAGCCTTTACAGCAGCGAATCCTGCGCTTTGGTGGGAAAGATTGAAGGGTAAAACAGGAGGAGGACTCGACTTCATCACTTCCCATAAAAAACAAGAATTCCTCATGCTCGCAAACACATCGGCCTTCCCGACGAGTCTGGATGCTGTGACGAAGACCAGCTCTTTCCCATTTCTCCCAGAACAGTAAAATATGCTTTAAAAGGCTGATGGGGGTTTACGTGTAAGCAGATGACTGGGAACACACATTCACATGTTGTTGAAAATGATTGACAGGTCGTAAACAGGACATTTGCCCTGCACACTGAAGTGGAAAGTCGGGATAAACAATGTGGCCAACATTGTCAAGTTTTTAAATCTTATTATCATATTATTAAATCAATATACAGATATACTTGATGCTATTTCTGTGATTCGCTTATTATCCTTATTGCCCCTAGTGGTCATCCATTAGTACTGCATGGGCAAGGAATCATACCGCCTCCTGATCGGAAGAGAGGTCAGTGACAGGGTGGCATTTTTTAGTGTTCCTTTAAAAAGGAATTAAAACTCCGCCCCAATAGACCTCGAGCATGAAGATCACGATGTCCTGTGGTTTCTACCTCCTCCTACACTTCGGTGGAGATCTAAATTTGCCCCTCGGTGCGAATCCAACGTAACCACGACCAGGAGGAACTGAATATCGAAGCGGGGAAAAAAAAATGCATCGTTTCTTTCATTCATCGTTAGCCAACGTGTTTAACCAGACTTTTCCCTTCAAGCTGCATCAAAGAGCTCCAAAGCGGCTCGTCCGAAATGTTCCCGGAGGAACGATGAACATGAACCGGCAGCGATCGCACCGAATCCCGTACGCGAGCGGGGTTCCACTGCTGAGGATGCAAATAACTGTAGGACAGACACTTGGCTGGGGGGGGGGGGGGGGGGGGGGGGGGGGGGGGGGGGGGGGGGGGGGGGTGGGGGGGGGGGTGGGGGTAAATAAATAAATAAATAAAAAACCGAGACGGAGGGACGCTGCAATACTTTGCAAAAATACAGATGCATTGACACACAGATGGCAGACCGAAACGGGACACAGCGGAGAAGAAACTCGGAAAAGAGAGAAGACAGGAAGAGCAGGAGAGGAAAATAAACATGTTTGTTTTGCAGGAGACCTTACTGACCTGATCTGCAAACATTCGGGATTTGTGCTCTGATGCTACCCCAACCCTCAACTCGTCCTCCACCGCCATCAGCCTACATCACACCGAGACAGATCATTTCCCCATCAAATAAATACAATCCTCCCGTTTTTTCCCCCCTCGGCTGAGAAGCTGAAATTTACCTGTCGATTATCCCTTTAATCTGGGAATCCTTCTCCATCTGCTGTAACCTCAGCCTCCTCTCGCTGTCCTCCAGCCGGTTCTGGTACTGCAGCAGGATCTTACTGGTCTGTTGCTCCTGAGTGATTAGTCTCCGCTCGTACTCCTCCAGCTTACGATGGGACATCATCAGACGCTCCTTCAAGGCGTGGATCTCCTCCTCGTACTCCCGCACCTGCGGCGATCGGAAAATACTTATTCCTTTGGGTTCCTGCACTATTCTGGGAAGATGTTCATCTAGATCAGGAGCGCTCAAACTACGGCCATTTTAATTCTTCAAATCATATCATAATTATTACTGCACGTTCATTTGACCTTGTCCTGTAATTTGCCGGACGTTCCACCAGATGGCGCATTAGACACATCGAGTAATAAGATGACCGCCTTTCATATGTTTATGGTTTTATATGTATATAAAGTCGTTAAGCATGTTGAAAGATACGCTACCGCGAGTCCGCACTGCTTTTAAGACGGTTGTGTAAATCTAGGACGAAGTAGTAACGTTTAATAATGTTTAATTATGGGGGAGGGGGGTGTAGCTCAGTGGTTAAAGCATTGGGCTACTGAATTAAGTGCAAATGATTGAAAGTTGGTTTGTGATTTCAATAAATATACTTGAAAATATTTTGGGGGTGCCTCGTGGTTTGAGCCCAATGATTAGCCAGCCCCTCAAACTTTATTAACAAGAAAACAAAACAACAAAGCAACAAGCAACAAGAACAATAATAACCACGTAAAGCACTTTCTCAGTTCCTTATCTAAAATCCCTCGAAAACTTCTTCTTCCGCCAATTGAACATTTGGGTCCAAAACGCCTTGAGAAAGGTCAGTGTCCTGCTGTTGTCTGGCAGTTCGGTGAACCCTCTATACTCTGATATACAGGGCATTTACTATCCACTTGGATATTAGCATATGTCGTCCGGCGCTGTCTCACCGTCTTGGTGAACGTCGCCTTCGGTCATCCACTGGCTGACCTTTGAATGCTGCACAAAAGCGGCTATTCTTTTGTGCGGAATGACACGAGCACTGAATTAGTGTGCACTTGTTTTTTGAATGCTCGGTGATATGTGCGCGCATGGAGTACACAATAGGGACGGAGCTTTAAAAAAACACCCGGTCTCTTCACATAAATTTCTCTCAACCACTCACTCATCTTTTCTTCATCCATCCATCCCTTCGAGTTACTTTTATGACAATGCGCTGGAAAGTTTTCTTTCGGCAAGGTTTCCTCTTGAAAATAACTGGGTGGAAGTTTGTGGCTTAGCCTGGCAGGCGATTTACTTTACCCTGTGGTGCGAATCCCCCCCTGTTTTATCCCAGTGCGGTTTACAGGGATATCGAAGGTGAGTGGAACCTCGTCCATATTGATGATATGCGCTGGCTGGATCTTTTTTTCAGTTATCTTGTTTCCTGTATGTGCGGAAAGTGGCCCTTTTCCTGATAATCCTGTAGTTGTTTGACACAGTAGTGCCGTACGGATGGAGAGATGACCGTTTCATAAAACGGAAGCACCAAGAAGGACCCCTCTGAATTCACTGATGTTATGTTCGCGACTAGCGCTATTGCCTTCATACGAATTGTGACTGTACTAACACTTCTGCTTGCTGCTCTTTGTTCAGAACCCACTGAACTTTGTCCTCTAACTTGGCCATTCGCTTTGTTCCCGCGGAAACTCTGTGTTGTCTTCTTTACTTGGCGGAGCTCATCCTCATACTTCCTCCACTTCCTCACCATTGATTCATTGATTTAAATTCTCTCGCTGCTGCTCTATTGCCGAGTTCTTGTGCGTGGCTTATCGCCTTAGTTTAAACACTTGTACGCTTCTTTTGGTAGGAGCCATGGGTATTTACAAAAATATTAAAATGGAAATGAAACGAGTTTCCCGGTATCCCAGGATGAGTATTACGAAAATCGTCTCATTAGCTGCTTACCGTAACTGAGACATGCGTTTTATACTGGGCCATATACAAGCGTTTAAAAATAGCTTTTGAACTCGTTTAGGTGCGCCTTCTGCGGAAAATTTCCTCCTCAAAGTTTATTTACTCCGAATGACTGTTCGGGTTCATTTCACTCATCTGTGGCTTAAATAAATCATAAATAAAACCACATCACCATCTGTCGTGGAGGTGTCGGACAGAATGGCATAATGCCTGAGCTGAGCACCTGTTCCAGGTATTACGGAGCTTCATAAGGAAGGCATGTTGTAATAATGATTCCAAAGGCGTTATAATTAACTGTTATGATTAACAAGATTTTGTCCAATCAGTGAGCACCGTTTTGGCGTAGAAAACAAGCAGACTGCTCCTACGTCATCAAATATAAACCACCAATAAAACTATACTACATTGTGTGTGTGTGTGTGTGTGTGTGTGGCAATTCAGACTGGTCAAAGCGTGATAAACAGTCCCAGGTCAGCAGACTCTTGGGAAATATAAACTTGCAGCCAGATGGAGCCTGGAATCTAACTATAGCCTTGATACATATGGCACACTGACAGGTTAGCATTAGAAAGCATCTGCTGTCACACAGAGCCAGCTAAAGTAAAGTACCTGAGATAGCGAAAGTTTTAACCCTGCTGTTTAACGCCTGAACGGTCTGAGAAAAAAGTGTGGGCACCAGAAAATCTTGTGGTGCAACAACAACCAGGAGAAGCTCACCCGGTCTAAACGTGACTCGTCCATGCTTTTGGAGTACTCCTTCAGCTTAAAGTCTTCCCTCTCGATGCGCGAGCTCTCTATGTCAGCGGAAAGGTGCGGCATGTTGGACACCCAGGCCACCGTCCTTTCCGAGGCAGGGGTGGGCGGGTTCAAAGTGTTGGGAGACGAGCCCTGCAACACGGAATGGAAAGCTGGTATGAATACAAATGCTATAACGATAATTCCGTTAATGCGGCAAAAAGCGCACCTGTTTGCTGATGGAAGGCTTGAGTAAGTGCTGCTGCGAGTGTTGCCGCTCCTTGTGCGACTGCTGCGTTGACTGTGGCGTTCCCCCTTGAGACCCCTGAGATCCCTGGCTCTCGCGGGTGGAGCTGTGCTGATGAGGAAGGCCAGGGGCGGTGTTGTCCTTGACGGAGAGCTGCTGCCGTGGGCCCTGCTGCCTGCCCCCGTAGCCCGACTCCGGAGACTGGAGCAGGTTTCCGCTCTGAGGCCTCGTCTTGCTGGGAGGCGTGGCACCCGCGGCAGAACTCACGGAAAGCTGATGGGAGGTTTGAGACTTCATGCGCTGTGTGGGAGGCGGAGCCATAGAGCTCTGACGGACAGGCTGGACAGTGGTGGGAGGCGAGGCGAGCGAGGAATGAGAAGTGCCCGTCTGGGAGGCCATGCCCATCATCTGCTGCTGCTGGAGGTTATCCTGACAAAAAGGACAACCGATGGTTGATTGATCTACTCGAATATTTCTATGTATTATCTGTAGAACAGCATATAAAGAAGTACCTGCATGTGCATAGAGAGTTGCCGCCTGGCGTAATCTCCACGGCTGTATTCGTCACTGTAGCTGTGGGAGTGAACGATGCTGGGCTGGCCGAGGTGGGGTCCGGGTCTGAGCGTCGATAAGTCTTCGCTACGGGAAAAGGCGCCACGAGCGAACTGTGGCAAGTAGGCAGGATGGGAGGAGTCTGGTTCTGGGGCCAGCAGGAGGGGTGGAGGCACCTGAGCACGACTGTGCTGGCGCTGGATTTGAGGCCCATCGGCGGCCATGTGGAACAGAGGGTTCTGGAAAGAGAGTGGGTAGCGGAGTGCGGCGGCCTGTTGCTGCTGCTGCTGGGACAGCGAATCTGTGGTGGTCCCCGTCTGGCTCAGCTGGCTTAGTCGCAGGCCGCCAGACACGCTGGAGCCACCCGAGCCGGCTGACATCCGCCCTCCGCCTGCACGCAACTGACCTCCGAGGCCTCCTCCAGCACCACCAAGGCCACCGAACCCAGCAAGTGAGGCCTGGGGAGAGTTGAGCATGTCCCCCACAGACTGCAGGTTAGAGACGCTGTTCATTCTTGAGTCCTGGAGGTCCATCATAGAAATACTTTCATTAACAGTCAGAACCTATGAGGTGGGGGGGGGGAACGCTGACGTTACGTGCTCTTTTAAAGGCGTGCTACAAAATCTAAGCTGGATTTATCGACACTTTGGCGCAACTACTTTTGATTCCGATGAACCCGAAAATCTAAGACACACCACATGTAGACGGTCACGTTTGTATGTATTAACAGCACCCACATCATCATCATGTTGCCCTCGTTCGCCATGCTTGGGTGGCATTTTGAGCCATGCAGAAAGCAGGCCTGTGGCGCTTCATCTTCCCACCGGATCAAAAGGAAACCAAAGTCCCTCGGCAAAGACGGAGAGGGGGGGGGGGGGGAGTGGGGGTTGGGGGGGGGGGGGGGGGGGGGGGGAGGTGCGCTGGACGAGCAAGCTGCCATTCAAATGAGATTTTGAACCAAAACAGCTTTTCACTTTCACCACAGTAAAGCATTACTCATTAACATGGACCATCATGGTATGCTTTGCTTCTCCAACCCATTTAGGTCAGCTATATTTACCTTGCAATCTTACCTTCGGGTCTGGGTCGGTGATATCTGAGCTGCTCGTACAGTACGCAGGACTGGACCGGGCCAGCGGGGGACGGGTGACGTAGAACACATCTTTAGACGAGGCCCGATGCGGATGATCCCGATCAACATAACCACCCATTCCTGCTCGTGACGGAGGAACACCACTGGACATGGCAGAGGTTGGGGAAGGCAAACGAGTGATATCTATGGAACTGTAGAGAGGTCAAGACTAAATTACTATAAAAAGCTGTTTATTAAGTTGGTCGCTCAATAAGTGAAAGCCAATTGGTTAAATGAACCCACTGTTCATCGATCTTCAGTCAGAAGAGGGCCTTTAGTGATGAGCTAAAGCATGGGAATAACTAACATGGCACACCACCATTAGTTCGGATCTATTTTGGGTCTCAGGATTTAGTTCAAAACAGGGCCGCGGGTACATTTTTGCACAGAAGTCATCTGCATTGTCGGTGCTCCAGGATATAACACTAATGTCCCAGTGAAAGCCCACGACAAGACACTACTCCTCCCCCCTGATTCAGTCAAAAATGGTCCAGAGCAACTTAAGGGTTAAGGGCCTTGCTTAAGAGCCCACTAGTGGCAGCTTTGTAGTGCTGCGATCTTCTGGTCCAGAGGCCAATGCCTTAACCACTAAGCTCCTCCCTCTCTACTACGTCTCTTCATTTTACTCTGCATCACATTGCAATCAAAAGTCCATAAAAGGCAGCAAGGCATCTCTACTCTTTAGACCTTGACCTGGAGCTTCAGTATAAGATGTACCGTTGAAAATGAACCTGTAACAGGGGATCGTTCCTGGTCTTGGCCACATGGTGTCAATCTGGACACCATGTGGAGAACCAGAAAACAAATCTTTGGTCTGAGAGAACTTTATTCCTGGACAACCTCAGGTTTTATAGTAAACGTTTGGACCTGTGGACCAAAATGGTACCCCAGAGTACTGAAAAGCGGATGGAGCCTAATCCCCAATTTGTTTTTGTTTTTGTTTTACAGCGTAAAGGCACCTCTATTGAACACTTGACCCTGTGAGGTGTTACCTGTTAAGGTCCCTCATCATGAGGTTCTGGAATTCGGAAGAGATTCCCCTGTTGAAGCTGGGTCGAGAGAGTAACCGGTCCGTTTGCCTTTCCGGAGGTTGTCTGTCCGTCTGATGGCTGGGCTGCCTTTGAAGATGAGGATTGCGAAGGGCCATGCTGATGTCGTTCAGGAGGCGTGGTAATGGGCCAAGTTTGATAATGGCATCCTTAAAGCAGAGCAGACAGACACGCAAACAAAGAAAATAGCGCAATCATCAGACACAGCTAAACGCTTTCTCTCCTCTATCAAAACAGCCAAGGAGAACAAAAGGGTACGCCAGCCCGCCTACAAGGAGAACACATTAAAGGTTTGCTCTCCTTGTCGTCCAGACACAGGTGGCACAGGCATCACGGAGGCTTGAACTCTGCACAAGAGGCCAAACGCTTTTGTAACAGATTGCACGTACCTTACTGAGCTGAGCCATGACCTCCCACAGGAGGCTGTGCAGAACTGAAAGCTCTCTTCCCAGGTCAATGTATCCTTCAAAAGCCCCGGCATTACTTATGCTGTCTAGATTGGAGATCTCATACAGGAACTGCTGCATGGAGCCCCACTCCATCTCCAAGAACTCGTTCATGAAGCACATGTACTCCTCCTTACTGCCAAACCTTGAGGGTATACCAAGAAGTGAAACATTCACAAAGCTATACAGCCCGTATTATCCTAGTATCATCTACTCAGTGCAGAAGTATGTATGAAGAAGCGACGCATGAGTTTAGAAATATCAGGTGTCCCAATGCTTTTGTCTAGATGGCGTATGTTCCTATGAAGATATAAAAGACTGACTTGGAGAAGTTGGCAAGGTTCTGCAGGACTTTGGCTATGAGGGTGAGTGTGCGTGAAGTCTGCTCGTCCGGGTATTCCTGGGTGAGGTTGAATAACGACGGGGACATGACAGCCGGACAAAGGAAGCGCAGGAAGAGGGAGCCACTGATCAGGCGGTCGGCGATATCCTCCCTCCCCCTCTCTGCACAGCGCACTCGCCACGATGCAAACACCTCCTTCAGCTCGCGTGGAAAAACACTAGTAGATACAGAATCATTCGAAGCGCCTCAAGAAAGGGTTTCGCGCAGAATTATAATGCCGCTGACTTCGGAAAAAAACGTACCAGTGTGAGTTGACGATTTTGCAGAGCGCAAGCTCGCAACACATGCGTAGGTTCGCCTGATGGTCCAGTAAAACCGAAGGTGGAGTCCTCATAGGGTCGACCTCGCAGTTCTCCTCTGACTCATACAGCGCTCGGATGAAGTCACCTGAACACAAAGAGAAGCTTGACACAAACGATCAATCAATCCAAACGATCCTCACGGCATGTTAATGCACGTCAGATCGATATGGCCTCAAGCCAGAGCTGTACACCAGGACTGAGACCCGAACGTGGAGGCATTGCAGGTGTGAGACGTTCTCTTCCTTCTTGGGAAAGTGCAAAGACGAATTTAGTCATCGTAATCTGCAATTAATTGTTTCATAGTTAACAATTTTGATCCTTTACTTGCTCAAGGACCCTCTAGTGGCAGTTTGGTGGTGGTTGGATTTGCCTTAACCACTAGTACCATTGGGGGGTACAGTAGGGGAGTACATGAGCGGTTAAGGTGCTGGGCTACTGATCAAAAGGTTGGGAGTTCGAGCCCCCACTTGGGTGGGGGGCGCTGTATCATGGCTGACCCTGCACTCTGACCATAGTGTCCGAACAAGCTGGGATATGTGAAGAAATCTTTTCGCCGGGTGTTGACTAATAAAGGCTACTCTTCTAACTTTGAGGACAAGATGTTTTTCGGCTTAATAATATAAAAAGTGACAATCGGTGTCATTCACTTATGTCATGTCATAATGCTATGCCTGATCCGTGCAGATTGATTTCAGTTATATTTTCTATAGGAACAAGGACGTTGACTACAGTTTCCGAAAGAGCGTTTGATTTAGGACACTATTTCTGCAGCGGTTGTGGAGTTTTTTGCTATAATTTATTAACCTCTGGACGGGAAGGTCACAGGTTCAAACCCCACAACCACCAAGCTGCCACTAATGGGCCCTTGAGCAAGGCCCTTAATTGTTAAGTTGTAAGTCGCTCTGGATACGGCCTTCTACCAAATACCGTAAATGTAATTCCTGTGAAACATGGTGCAAACGTGGTCATTTTTCAAAAGTTCTAGCATGAGTGGTGAAGTTTAGTCCCACTTTCTGTGGAAGCGTTTTGAGTTTGCTGAAAGTATCTGCATGTGGTTCAGGGTTTGGGCCGCCCTGTGCACAGCTCTACCTCAACTAAAACTTATCACCTAAAGCATCCTTGAGGTACTTATGTCCGATGAGTTTGAGGTACTCTTCGATAGCTTTGGTGGCTAAGGTGTTCTCCCGGAAAATAAGATGCTCTCGGTCGATGAATCGGTCTACCTCGCACATCGCCATGTCTGAAAGAAAGTCCTTGAAGACAGAAAAGGAAGACGCAGTCACGCTACGGATTAGTAAACCAAAGGTACACAAGGGAAGAAGGTTAACGAGACGTGTGTGTACCTTCGCCTTCCCTGTGCTTTGTAGGATGTGCACCAGTGCACAGGCTACCTCCTCCTTGCTTTTGACGCTCAGCAGAGGCTCCAAGACGGCACACAGGGTCCGGTAGTTGTTGGTGACATACTCGGCAAACTCTTTGTACAGTTCCATTGGCAGGATGCTCATGGTCTGGTAGCGAGACTTGAGCCGCAAAGAGGCGTTGATGATTTTGCCCCCTCCTACACCCCCTCCCTTGGCCAGGACACTGGGTTGAATCACGGGGTACCATTGCTCTACAAACTGCCGACCAGTGATGCTGGATATGGGGATGCTGACCAGTCCTAGATATGTGCTTTTCTCCTGTGGACAAATGAATCGCGAAAGTGGAATGCCACTCGGCAAGCCCCAAATGAACGAATTGCCTCGACAAACTACCCAACCGGAGGCAACTAAACAACAAGTCTACGCAATCTCCTCCCCAAAGGGCTTGATGAGCTATTTATGTAAAAATACGCAGTATGCTAAGAGTCCTCCAGAGAAGCGTTACACCATTAAACTAATTGGCTAATCCAAGTCGCCCCCCTCCCCCACATCCACCCCCTGCCCCAGAGGAACCACTTTACACGCCGTAAACGAATCCTCCTACCTTGCGCCTTTTCTTATCCGTCTCTTTGTACAGATGAAGCCGGAGATTGCGGACCGCCGGGAGGTTGTTGAACTCGAAGTGCTCGCCCCAGAAGACAGTGTCGGTACGGGGTTTGCTGGTGGTGCGTGCGTACAGCATGTCGTCCAAACACAGTTCACAGTAATAGCGTTTTTTGGGTGGCAGCTCCCGGGCCTCGATGATCCAGAGCTTCAAGACGTTGTCCACCCTCCGGCTGTTGTCCTGTGTGGGAGGCAAGAGCGGACCGCTAAAGTACTGTTAGAGACGTGTAGGCGTATGGCGTAAGAACATGAAAATAAAGAAAGGACCGGCGATGCTGGTAAAGGTTATGTCTGACAGGAAGTGGAACGGAATAACGGGTTATTCAACGAGGTGAAAATATTATAAATAGACCTGAGACGAGAGGACTCAGGGTTGGACGTGGTTCAGGAAAGATTAGCATTTGGCGTGCAACGGGTAGAAAAGGAAAGAAAAAAAAAAAAGGATTAAACTATATTTAACATTCCCACCGGAATAGCAGAGTGCTCCGCTGGATCGAGGGAGTGATGTTTTCATAAAGGCTGAGTCATTTAATCAGATCTAAAATGCCATCGGTTCACTTCGGCCGGCGCAATTTAGCTCGGCTAAAGATGCCGCCGTTTGGAAAAGCGCTCGTGTCCAAGAAAATTAAGCTTAATTGGAATGCTAGAAGGAGCCTCTGTGTCCTTCAAGCTCCCATCGATAAAATAAATTGATCCGCATGCTCGCAGAGATAATGAGCATGTGTTGGTTTTTTTTTATCTTTTCCTGAAAAGGTATCGGCTGAGAAAAGGCTTTTGAAATCTCTTCCTGTCGTCTGCATATCATATTTCAGCCCCCGGCTCCTGCCGCCCGAGCATGTGGATCAATCAATCCATGATCCGAAAGTTCTACAAATAAAAAAAAAACACCCCCTTCAAATGACAGAGGCAACAAAGATATGAGATATTTGAGGCAGAAAGTGTAAAAACAGTGAAAGAAAGAAATGAACAATGATCTGATATAAACTTCATGGTGGTCCCTGGAGATCAGTCTGAAGCTGTACTGAAAAAAACTGTGTTTTGTTATAATTGAACATTAGCGAATGTTATCCCGGTCCTTATGGAAACGGGGGGAAAGAAAATACTGAGATTTAGATGGACGGAGGAGAAATACGGGTCGTTTGCATTTGTTCCACTCACTTTGTTGGGCTTCACGGCTCTCTGTAGATTCTCGATCCATTTGTCTCGTTCGGCAGCCGAGCGACAGGCGAAGCACTTTGTTCCTGAAGCGGTCGTCACCTGAGGTACGAGAGAATGGAAGTTTCAAAGGACAAATCTCTTGCCTTCTCCGTGGCGTTCGTTCGTCGTCATTTTTGGCATTTACATTTGCATTTACAGCAACTGCCAGAAGCCCTTATTCAGAGCGACTTACACCTGAGCAACTGGGGTTTAAGGGCCTTGCAAAAGGGCCCACTAATGGCAGCTTGGTGGCAGTGGGATTTGAACCTGAGATCCAGAGACCAATGCCTTAACCACCGAGCTCCCACCTCTTGCTAGAAGAAGGATAGAATAGACTTGTCACATATACCTTACTGTTCGGCATATTCCAGTTTGTTTGGAAGCTGCGGTCAAAGCACTGGGTCAGAGCCCCCTGGAGCACAGTGGGTTAAGGGAACCAAGGACCCAAGGGCGGCAGCTTGGCGATATCAGGCTTCCCTGACCTTCCAATCAGTAGCCCAACACCTTTAACCACTGTTCACCAAGTTCAAATCCCAGCACTAGTAAGCGCCCACTTTTGGGCCCTTGAGCAAGGCCCTTATCCCTAAATTGCTAATACTAAAAACGCACTCAGGACCCCACCCCTTTTCTGGACCAATTGAGCAACACCAGAACTTCTCGTTGAGTTGGAGCTACCGGAGCTCGTCACTGCAGCACCAGCCTTCGCTTCCCGTCACCCCGTCGCCGGTTCACCACTGTTCCCTGATAGTTACTGAACCAGGAACAGCTTTGGAGACGCTCCGACCCACTCCTTTGTTAATCTTGCTCAAATCCTTACTCCTGCCCATTTTTCCTGCTTCTACCACGCCAGCTTTGAGAACAATACCTTCGCTTGCTGCCTTACAACCCTCTAACCTCATAATGTCATGCCTGACGGGTGCAAGGAGACGTTTACAGAAGGAGTCTGAAGCCGCAGAGTACGTATTATTAACAAGAGCTCTAGTCTCACCTCAAAGCAGTACTCCTGCCCTAAAATGCTGGAGTGAACCGGTTTGATGATGGCGTCCTCGTCCAGCGTGAGGTCCAGCGCCTCGGCGGCACTACTGGGAGACAGCAGGGATTCATGGGAATGGGACTCTTTGAAGCTCTGCATCAGACGAGTCCTGCAGGGAGACAGCGACACATCAGAAAAGTTCCCTCAACTCAGCACTTTTTTTTTTTTTTGCTTGCATCGTCCAAAAAGTTGGAGTGGTCCATAATGAGGAGAAATCTACCCCCGGTGGCGTCAAAACCAAATCACAAACAACAACAACGAGCGATCGGGAAACAGATCGAGAAAACACAAACACCTACCTACACTTACTGCACCTTCTAGCACACAAGCTAGACGAATCCATACGCTTAAACTAAAGGCACAAGACACACGACACAAGCCTTGACATAAAATAATAATAATAATAATAATAATAATAATAATAACATAAGTTTAGATTGAAAGGCAAAAAAAAAAAACAATCAAGTGAAGGTTTGAAAATCCTCAGAACCCCATGAGAGCCGTGGCTTTCTCTGGCGTATCTTCGTAGCATCGCTGTTACTGTATACATTCAGGAATAAAATGTGCATCAGGGTGTTCGAGGCATACAGTGGAGGGAGAGAAAGAGAGAGAGAGAGAGAGAAAGAGGGGTATAAAAATAGATCCATCAGAATGAGTCAGAATGAAAAAGTGGAGAGAAAAAAAAAGGGATGTGGAGGAGGGAGGGAAAGACGGAGGGAGAAGTAGACAGCAGAGAGAAATGAGAGAGAGAGAGAGAGAGAGAGAGAGAGAAAGAAGAAGATGGACTTCTTTGAGTGAATCCAGGAGTTATATACGATTCAGGAGCCAAAAAACGAAAGCAAAAGGTGAACATGTGGAGGGGGGTTAGGGGTTGGAGGGGGGGGCTGGTTTGGAGGACAGTGTATATCTGTGGACATGTTACAAGGCTTCCAGGGACAAAAATGATGGATGGGAAGACCAGGAAGGTAGATAATGAGACAAAGGGTTAAGGGCCATGCCTGGGGGCCCGACAGCGGCAGCACTTTATACTTGACCTTACAGTCCAGTCAAATTCCCAAGCATGTTAGGATAATGGGGTCAGAACGCTGAATGTTAACCCAAAAGTGGCATCTTGGCGATACATGGGTCTTGAAGCCCATACCTTAACGCCAGAGCTGCACCTCCTGCTCTATGGTGTGGAACAAATGTCCTTCTGATCAGCTGAGAAGAAGTTCATCTCTCTAGACTCGACTTGACTTTAAGTCACGAACGTGAGACTCCAGATCACTTCTAGAGACCCAAAGATGTCAGGGGTCAGAATGCAAAAGCCAGAGTAGGTTCTAAAGCTGTAGAATCCAATTCAATGGTGAGTCTCATATCCAAAAACAAGTGTAGAATCCTAAACTGTAACATCTAAGTACAGTCTATAACAGGAATGGGGCAAACTACGGCCCTCGGGGGCCACATCGGCACCTTTTTAATCCGGCCAGCCGGGACAGAATCGTCCAAAACATATCATATAATTATGAGTGCATTCACTTGACCTTGTCCTGTAATTTGCCTGACGTTCCACCAGATGGCGCATTCGGCACGGGGATAGATTAAGCATTTACATTAATGCCTTTCTGTATGTTTATGTTTGATATATATGGATCTGGTGTTGTCCGGGCCCTGTGTGTGGCCCCTGAGCTTTTGCCTAGAATTAAAAGGAGTCAAATCCATGCTCAGAGTCTGAAGCCAGTAAAAGTGCAAAGCTTTAGAGTCCTTTCTCTAAACAAATAATAAAGTCCAGAGTCAAGTCCAGGGTGAAGGATCAGAATTGAGTATCTTTGGGATAATAATCTATATTTCATTTCAGCATCTGTGGCAGTCGTGTGATAAAAGAACGAACGACTCGTGGGACGAATGACTCAATTCCGAGTCCTGTATAACGCACTGCACCGTCCCTATGGCAGGCATGTGATAAAAGAATGCAAGATTCGGACTAAAAGAGTGAAAGAATCGATTCCGCTTCCTGAACGGAACCTACGCAGATTTTGCGACGTTTTATTCCCCCGATAGAAAACGAGTCGACTCGGTGGGAAAGACTCGTTCAGAAATGAATGACTCGTTTGTGTACAACTCGAAATCCCTACCTGTGATTAATTCCTTGCGTATCCGACGCGAGTCCTAGCAAGCAAAAATACAGGATTTCTAACAGCCGATGATCAATAATCAAATCTCCGAGACGCCATTTAACATCTTCACTCAAGCTCATTTCCAAAACCGGCTAACTCGGAGAGGCCGAGGCGGAGCGTTGCCTCAGCGCTGAGATAAATGTAAAAATGAATAAGTCATGACTTGAAAGACCAAGTGATTCAGCATCTGGCCAAAGAAATATATTACGAGGAATAAGAAAACTAGGGGGGCACGGTGGTTTAGTGGTTAGCACGCCTCACACCTCCAGGGTCGCGGGTTCGAGTCCCGTCTCGGCCATGTGTGTGTGGAGTTTGTACATGTTCTCCCCGTGTCTCAGGGGGTTTTTCTCCGGGTTCTCCGGTTTCCTCCCCCGGTCCAAAAACATACACGGTAGGTTGATTGGCACCTTGGAAAAATTGTCCCTAGTGTATGAATGTGTGTGTGTGTGTGTGTGTGATGGGTTGGCATTCCATCCAGGGTGTATCCTGCCTTAATGCCCATAGACGCCTGAGATAGACACAGACTCCCCGTGACCCGAGGGAAGATCGGATAAAGCGCTAGAAGATGAATGAATGAATGAATGAATAAGAAAACTCTGTAACGACTTCACAGATCTGCATTGTATTAAATTCCCGCGGACCAGATGAAATGCACATCCCTCGTTTTTTCACCTCTTGAATAATATTTTCTAGAAAATAAAAAAAAATAATAAAATTTGAGCCCCAATATGGACTTTAAATGAGCAATTCTCTTTATGACCACCGGTGGTGCTGTTGCTCCGGATTTCATCAATACATCACGCCATTTAGCCGACGCCCTTATCCAGAGCGACTTACAACTGAGCAGCTGAGGGTTAAGGGCCTCGCTCAAGGGCTCCCACTAGTGGCAGCTTGGTAGTGCTGGTGGTGGGATTTGAACATGTGATCTTCTGGTCCATCGCCTTAACCACTGAACTCCCACCAACCGTTCGCCAAAACTCACCGATCGCACTCAAAACAGACGAATACACTTATGGAAAAAAAAGAAAAGGCTAATCAGCCTTTAATAAATGTGAGTAAAAGTAGTTAAGTTCTCGATCACCTGTCCTGATCAGCGCTGCGGAATCGTGGGAGGATCATTTGGCGAAAGCTGCTGGTGCGGTCCAGCTTGGGCTGACTCTTGGCTCGTTTAATGGACCCCTTCAATCTTCGTCCGAGAAAACTCTGAAAAAATGGAACACCGGGGATTAACACATCTCATCGTTAACACATGAGAGACGCACACAACAAGACAAAAAAAACAAAAACAAAAAACGTCCGTGTCTGGCGGGAAAACGTCGATACGGAAAGTGTGATCGATGAAAGACAAACATTCCGGATCCCTGACCTTAAAAATATATCGAAACAAATCTGTCAAAGAGAAATATTGTGGGTCTGTATGCCGCTGTGATTTCCCTGCACTGTCGCTGTGTAACCACTAGTGGGCAGTGTAAGACGCTAAGACTCAAATGCCCAGCTGTAGTCTTTGAATTCGTCTTTAAGTGCAGGATGGAAAGAAAGAGTCCGAGCCCTGGTCAAGACTCCACAAGCGAACAGAATCGGGATTATAAAAGCCGTTAGTTCGGATTCAGACACCGAGTCATGTTAGAAAACATCGCTGTCAAGACGCTTTAAATGCACCGACCCTGTTTAACCACTAGTGGGCGCTGTTGTACCATTTTATTCCCCATTTATCCAGAAACATACACGGGTGGCACACACACGCGCGCGAACACACACACACACACACACACACACACACACACACACCTTATTTTGTGTGAATATAGTGTTATACTGTTATAGTGTCTTTGCATGTCCTTTATTTATTTATTTATGCACTTTAAATATTATTTTATTTATTTATTTAATTATTTAATTAGTTAATCAGATGTAAACCCGGGGATGTGGATTTAAGGAGCAGAAAATGAGCATATGTTTGGGGTCGTAGAGAGAGAGAGAGAGACAGAGAGAGAGACAGAGAGACAGAGAGAGAGAGAGAGAGAGAGAGAGAGAGAGAGAGATAGAGAGAGAGAGAGAGAGAGAGAGAGACAGAGAGACAGAGAGAGAGAGAGACAGAGAGACAGAGAGAGAGAGAGAGAGAGACAGAGAGAGACAGAGAGAGAGAGACAGAGAGAGAGAATAGAGAGACGACAAGAGAGAGAGAGATAGAGAGAACAGAGACAGAGAGAGAGATATACTACAGAGAGAGAGAGACAGAGACAAGAAGAGAGACAGAGAGAGCAGAGAGAGAGAGAGAGGAGTAGAGGCAGAGAGATAGAAGAGAGAAGAGAGAGAGAGGGATAGACAACACAGAGAGACACCAAGAGAGAGAGAGAGAGAGAGAGAGAGAGAGAGAGAGAGACACAGAGAGAGAGAGAGAGAGAGAGACACAGAGAGAGAGAGAGACACAGAGAGAGAGAGAGAGAGACAGACAGAGAGACACAGAGAGAGAGAGACATGAGCAGAGAGACACAGAGAAGAGAGAGACACAGAGAGACACAGAGAGACAAGAGAGAGACAGAGAGAGATCAGAGAGACTAACACAGAGAGACAGAAAAAGAGAGAGAAGAGACCCAGAGAGACCCACAAGAGAGAGAGAGAGACAGAGACAGAGCGATGACAGAGAGACACACACAGAAAGAGAGAGAGAGACAGAGAGACAGAGAGAGAGACACAGAGAGAGACACAGAGAGAGTGAGACGGAGAGACACACAGAGAGACACACACACAGAGAGAGAGAGAGAGAGAGATGGGCTCTGCATTTCCTGCACTGCAGATTTACACCACAGTAGGAATAATGAGTGTTATGTGAGATGTTGTGATTATGTAACAGGACGTAACACAACACTTCTGTCTGTATCTGATTTCACTGCAGCCGGATCTCAACCCAAAGTGGGTGTGTCCTAAAGTATTTATTTATTTACTTATTGGCTTGCTTGTTTGTTTATTTATTTATTTTGCCCAGACCCCAGATGGTGAATATTTCCAAATAAATAAATAAATAAACTGCAGCAAAATTACACACACACACACACACACACACACACACACACACACACACACACACACATATATGTTTCAAAAGCCAATAATGAACTCCTGAACTCTGCCAGAGCGGATCAGAGTGGATCAGATCAGATTGGAGCAGATCAGATGGGATCAGACTGGAGCGGATCAGAAGAGAGCGGATCAGACTGTAGCAGATAGGACTGTAGTGGATCAGACTGGAGTGGATCAGACCGTAGTGGATATGATCGGATTGGATCACAGCGAAGGGGATCAGATTGGACGGGATTAGACCAGAGCAGATCACCGCAGAGCGGATCAGACCGGAGCGGATCAGATTGTAGCAGATCAGCCCAGAGCGGATCAGAACGGAGCGGATCACACCGGAGTGGATCAGACTGTAGCGGATCAGACCGGAGCGGATCAGACTGTAGTGGATAAGATCGGATTGGATCACAGCAGAGGGGATCAGAATGGACAGGATTAGACCGGAGCAGATCACTGCAGAGCGGATCAGACCGAAAGGGATCAGATTGTAGCAGATCAGACCGGAGCAAAGGGGATCAGACAGGAGCGGATCAGAGCAGACTTGAATGCATAAGAGCGGATCAGATCGTAGTGGATAAGATCGGAACAGATCAGACCGGAGGGGATCAGATCGTAGTGGATAAGATCGGAACAGATCAGACCGGAGCGGATCAGATCGTAGTGGATAAGATCGGAACAGATCAGACCGGAGGGGATCAGATCGTAGCGGATCAGAGCGGATCAGACCGGAGCGGATCAGACCGGAGCGTCTGACTCAGGCTTTGGCTCGGGTCCGTGTGAGCATGTTGGCTTCCTGAGAGACGACGATTGTTTGTCTGGCACTTCGCTCGGGCATTTCTCACACGCTGGCGCTCAGCACGTCTCCGTCACGCCGTCTCCGCATCCACGTACCTCAGACGAGGGCCTTTACCCTGCACCCCGCTCTCTGTCCTCCGGCACGCTGGAGATGGAGGAGGTGTGGAAGAGGACGGCGATGGCAGGGGTGGATAGAGGGATGGCGGGAGAGAAAGATAGGGGGAGAGAGAGGGAGTGGGTGAAGGGACAAGCAAGGGTGAAAGACAGGCAGGAGCGAGGGAGGACGGGATGGAGGGATACTCACTGATTGTCGGAAGGGTTGAGGGGGGGCTATGGGAGGGGTCTCCATGCTCGGCTGGCGCCCAGTGGCGATGCTTTTCCGCCTGAGGCGGGCGTTGTCTGAGAGAGAGAGAGAGAGAGAGAGAGAGAGATGGATGGAGGGATAAACACAGTGAGCGTGCTGTGATAAAAATCATAATGCACTTTTTCTCCTCACAAAACATCATAAATGAGTTTCACATCAGCGGCAGGAACAGAAATAACAGGTCTATAAACGCTGAGTGTTTGTTTACACTTTAATGAAGCTTTTATGACGCGTCATAAAGCGACCAGCAAAAGTTTGTGCACCCCTGGCCGTTATATATTGTTTATCGTCTCGTGCTCTTCAGCATTGGAGACGTGGAAGCTTAGTCGCCGAGATCCTTCTGGTCATGGATTCAAATCCCAGCGCTGCTGTCTGGGCCCCTGATGAAGGCCCTTCACACTCGACTGTTCAGGTGTAGGAGATCAGACGCTGACGTTGGAGAAGATCAGTGGAGTTGAGGGAGTCAGGGGCTGTGTGAAGGACACAGATCATCTTAACGGAGTCACGATAGACACCCAGAGTGTGTGTGTGTGTGTGTGTGTGTGTGTGTGTGTGTGTGTGTGTGTGTGTGTGTGTTTGATCCACATGGCATCACAGTCTTCTTTTTGTCTGCACCGTCTCTGATACGCACAAATCCTCTCATCAGCATCATCTCACAGAACACACACCATGAAAGAACGAAGGCAGAAATGCTGGAGGAGGAAAGTCGAGCGAGAGAGAGAGAGAGAGAGAGAGAGAGAAGAGAGAGAGAGAGAGAGAGAGAGGAGGATAGAGGGAATGAGAGAGAGAGAGAAGAAGAATAGAGAGAGAGAGAGGAATAGAGAGAGAGAGGAGAATAGAGGGGGAGAGAGAGAGAATAGAGAGGAGAAAGAGAGAGAGAGGAATAGAGAGAGAGAGGAATAGAGGAATAGAGGGGGAGAGAGAAAGAGAGAGAAAGAGAGAGAGAGAGAGAATAGAGGGAGAGAGAGAGAGGGAGAGAGAGGGAGAGAGAGAGAGAGAGAGAGAGAAGAGAGAGAGGGAGAGAGGAGAGAAAGAGAGAGAGAGAGAAAGATATAGGAGAGAGAGAGAGGAATATCGAGAGAGAGAGAGAGAGAGAGAGAGAGAGAAAGAAGAGAGAGAGAGAGAGAGAAATAGAGAGGAGAGAGAGAGGAAGAGAGATAGAGGAGAGAGAGAGAGAGAGAGAGAGAGAGAGAGAGAGAGAGAGAGAGAGAGAGAGAGAGAGAGAGAGAGAGAGGAAGAGAGGGAAAGAGAGAGAGAGGAATAGAGGGAGAGAGAGAGAGAGAGAGAGAGAGAGAGAGAAGGATAGAGAGAGAGGCATAGGGAGAGAGAGAGAGAAAGAAAGCGAGAGAAGACGAGAAATATAGAGAGAGAGATAGAGAGGAAGAGAGAGAGAGATAGAGAGAGAGAGGAGAGGAGAGAGAGAGAGAGAGAAATATAGGGAGGAGAGAGGAATAGGGAAGAGAGAGAGAGGAATAGAGGGAAAAGAGAGAGAGAGAGAGGAATAGAGAGAGAGAGGAGAGAGAGAGAAGGAGAGGGAGAAGAGAAAGAGAGGGAGAGAGAGAGAGAGAGATAGAGGGAGAGCGAGAGAGAGAGAGAAATATAGGGAGAGAGAGAGAGAAATAGGGAGAGAGAGGAGGGGAATAGGGAGAGAGAGAGTGAGGAATAGAGGGAAAGAGAGAGAGAGAGAATTAGAGGAAGAGAGAGAGAGAGAGGAATAGAGGGGAGATAGAGAGAGAGGAATAGGGAGATGAGAGGAGAGAGAGAGAAAAATAGAGGGAGGAGAGAAAGAGAAATATAGGGAGAGAGAGAGAGGAATAGAGTGGGAGAGAGAGAGAGAGAGAACATAGGGAGGGAGAGAGAGAGAGAGAATATATAGGGCAGAGAGAGAGAGATGTGAGGAATAGAGTGGGAGAGAGACAGAGAGAGAGAGAGAGAGAGCAAGGCTGTGCTGGCATGTATTAAAAGGCGTCCTTGGGAGCTCGTCTACTTCCAGTGTGTGTGTGTGTGTGTGTGTGCGCGTGTGTGTGCGTGTGCGTGTGTGCGTGTGTCTGTGTGTGTGTGTGTGTGTGTGTGTGTGTGTGTGTGTGTGTGTGTGTGTGTGTGTGTGTGTGTGTGTGTGTGTGTGTGTGTGTGTGTGTGTGTGTGTGGGAGGTGGACGGTCCGGTAAAAACAAATGAATGGACGGTGTATGGGGTGAGGAGGCGTCGGAAGCCTGGGCGAGATCCAGCAGGCAGGATGGAGTGAAAGAGCAAAATGGAAAGAGAGAAAGAGAAAGGAAAAAAGGAAGAAAGAAAGAAATGAAGAAAGAAGAGAGAGAGAAAAGATAGATAGATAGAAAATTAGAAAGAAAGAAAGAAAGAAGAAGAAAGAAAGCAAGCAAGAAAGAAGAAAGAAGATGTTTCCGTGGTGTTGTGCTGCAGGAGGGGATGAGTTCTAACCCTTACATAAATCCGAGTGTAAAAGCTCACTGTCTCTCACTTTCTTCTCCCTCCCTCCCTCCTTTCTTCTCCTCTTCCCCTCGTTCCTGCGTCTCGCTGGCGTTTTTTTGCGCCTCTTTAAAACACACACACACACACACACACACACACACACACACACACACCACACGGCCTGTTCTCCGTCCCAGTCCCCCACGCGCCTGTTTTACATAATTCACAAAGTGCATTTATCCGTCTCTCCTTTACAGACTCGTTTCTCGCCTCATTCGCCCGCACTCTCTCTCTCTCTCTCTCTCTCTCTCTCTCTCTCTCTTTCTATCTCTCTCCAATTTTCTCTCCCGAATTGTCCGTTCTCATTCACAATGTTGTTCTTTGTCGGACGCGAGGGATCTTTGTGTTACAGACGATCTGCGAGTGCGGGCTTTAATAACACGCCTTTAAAAAACATCACTATTCAAACACACACACACACACACACACACACCAACATAACAACACACATATACACACACATACACACACACATATTACACACACACACACACACAAGCACACAACACCACACAACACACATACACAGCAGGCGAGCGAGAGTACAAACACACATACACACACACACAAACACACCACACATATACACGCACACAAACACACATACAAACACACACACACACACACACATACACACACATACACCACACACATACACACACACAAGCACATACACACACACATAACACACACATACACACACACACACACACACACACACACACACACACACATACACACATACAACACAACACACAACACACACACACACACACACACACACATATAAACACACAAACACACAGACACACCACACACACACACACACACAAACACACACAAACCACACACACACACACACACACACACACACACACACACACACACACACACACACACACACACACACACACCACACACACACCACACACACACACACACACACATACACGTGTCTAAGATTGGCGCTAAATAGAAAGAAGGAAAGAAAAGGAAAGAAAAAGAAAGAAAGCAAGAAGAAAGAAAGAAGAAAAAGAAAGAAGAAAAGAAAGAAGAAAGAAAGAAAGAAAGAAAAGAAAGAAAGAAAGAAGAAAAGGCAGCACAACTCAGAATGAAAATGTACAAATATGAATGTATTAATGATTAATTAGTCATTAATTATTCATTCATTGATCTTCTATCACTTCATCTGATCTTCCCTCGTGTCGCGGGGAACCGGTGCCTGTCTCAGGCGAGTTCATAAGTGTTCCTAGGCATTAATAAGCATGAATAAATATCACTGAGAGCTTATAAGCATTAATAAGTGTTCATCAGTGCACATGAAAGATTTCCCCTTCTTTATTCCTTGCGAATGTTTAATCTCGATTATTAACTGTAAAGTTCCTGTGAATGGAGGCGTTACTATGGAAACAAGTGCAAGCAGATCTAAGAGTTTCTAAGCACAAGCTAAAGTCTAAAACACACACACACACACACACACACACACACCACACACACACACAACACACACTCACACACACACACACAAACACACACACACACACAAACACACACAACACACTACACACACAACACACAACATACACAAACACACTCACTCACACACAAAAACACACACACACACAAACACACACAAACACACACACACTCACACACACATACACACACATACAAACACACAAACACACTCACCACACATACGGTAAAACAATATACCTCCTCCCTCATTCATCCTCCAACCCCCACCCTCCTCCTCCCTCCACCTCCATCCCCACATCCCCCTCCATCCCCCCACCTCCATCCCCCTCCTCCTTCCACCCTCATCCCACCACCTCCATCCACCCCCACCTTCATCCCCCCCTCCCCACTCCCCCACTCTTCCTTCCCCCACCTCCATCCACTCCCACCCCCACCGGCATCCCACCTCTCCTCCCCATCTCCTCCCCCCCTCCATCCCCCCACCCCCTCCATCTCCTCCCCCCCCCCCCCATCTCCACCTCTCCACCCCACCTCCTCCTAGCCCCAACCTCTCTCCACCCCCCTCCACTCCATCCCCACCGTCCCATCCCCACCTCCTCTCCCCCCCCTCCTCCTCCTCTAATCCTCCATCCCCACATCCATTCTCCACCCCACCTCCGCCTCCTCCATCCCCACCTCCATCTCCACCCCCACTCCTCCTCCATCCTCCACCCTCCTCCATTCTCCACCCACCTCCTCCCCCACCTCCTCCTCCTCCTCCATCCCCACCTCCATCCCCCATCCACCTCCTCCTCCCTCCCCACATCCCACCTCCTCATCC
>JACRUU010000018.1:8719841-8742341 GCA_030449085.1 Kryptopterus vitreolus
GCATAGGCGTTGATATATATATATATATATATATATATATATATATATATATATATCAGTGCAAGCTAATAAGCGTTGCTAAGAATGAAAAAGTATCAATGAGAGTTAATAAGCATTCATAGGCATTAATTAGCGTCGTTAAGCGTCAGCGAGTTAATAAGCGTTCGCGAGCAGTGAATGAGAGCGCGCAGGGACTCGAACACGTGAAGGCAGCAGTAAAACTTGAGCCAACGTTCTTGCCATTTCTCGGCAGGCGACGATCCGAGCGCGAGGCAGAACGCGAGGCAGAACGCGAGGCAGAACGCGAGGCAGAGCCCGGAGCGAGACGCGAGGCAGAGCGAGTCCGAGCTCACGCCGATCCCAGAAAGACAATGAGGGGGAAATAAATAAATAAATAAACAAATACAAATTCCCCAGAGCTTTTTTGAGAGACAGCGCTGGACGTGACTCCGAACCTCTCACCGTCTCTCCCTCTCTCTCTCTCTCTCTCTCTCCCTCTCTCTCTCTCTCAAGCGTTATAAAGAAGAGAAGCACGGAAACGAACGAGTGCAGGAAGAACAAACCCGGAGTCGGTCCAAATCCGGCATGGAAAAGCTTCTCCTCCTCACGAGACTCACAGCGAGGCTGTGTCTCCTCCACTCACGCCTTCACACGCAGCACGCTATCATCAACCACGGAGAGAGAGAGAGAGAGAGAGAGAGAGAGAGAGAGATTCCCCATCGTCTGTTCATCCTCAGCGATTGTTCAGGTATGTACAGAAGGTCGTCTTTCCTCTTTCGCTCTCTCTCGATGTGAGAAAGAGAGAGAGAGAGAGAGAGAGAGAGAGAGAGAGATATAGGGGGGGGCATGGGTGGGCAGATTGAATGGTGGGGACACGAGATGAAGCCTGAGTTTTCTCTCTCTCTCTTTCTCTCTCTCTACATCTCTGTCTATTTCTCGCTCTTTCCCTTAGGTTATCTCTCCACCAATCTTGCATTCTCTCGTCTGTCTGTCTTACCCTCTCTCTCTCTCTCTCTCTCTCTCTCAATCATCTCTCTCTCCTCTCTCTCTCTCTTTCTCCTCTCTCTATCTCTCTCTCTCCTCTCTCTCTCTCTATCTCTCTCCCTCTCCATCTCCTCTCTCTATCTCCTCTCTCTCTCTCTCTCCCTGAGGTTCTGCCTCTCCTTCTCCTCATTATATATATATATATTATATATGTATATATATATATATATATATATATATATATATATAGACACACACACACACACACACACACACACACACACACACACACACACACACAACGTTTCATGTGTTTAAAATGCTTGCAGGCTTCAGAAGAGGTTCACAGAGGCAGGTTATGTGTGGGAGGAAATGAGAGTAACACAACCGCTTCCACCACCGCAACCACACCCACCACGCCACACACACACACACACACACACACACACACACACACACACAGCACTTTCCGTTTCCATTTGCTTGACAAAACACAACGCTGACCCCGGCTGATTTCAGCACTTCCTTATAAAGTGCCGCCGTCGCAGCAGCAATCCCCCCCAAAGCCCCCCCCCCCCGCCCACGCTGTTTAACAAAACACACCCCACCCCCCTCCCATTTTTAAGCCCCTCCCCCTCTCTCACTATCATGTTCCATCATAAACTCCTGCTATTAAAGTGTCTTTGATCCGAACACCTCCGTTCCTTTTGATGCTCCTGCTTTAAGCGAGGACTCGTGTTGGAGTGACCGGCGTGTCGCCATGACGACCGCGAGGCCCCGCGTCCGCGCGGAGACGACGTCCAGATGCTGAACGTGATGAAACGGACCTGCTCGTGGTGCAACACTTTCAAATCCCTGGTCTGACTACTGTAAAAATACACCTCATTCACAGGAGTCTCAGCTTCGGCCGTGTGTTCAGATTAACACGCCGTGTGTGTGTGTGTGTGTGTGTGTGGTGTGTGTGTGTGGGTGTGTGTGTGTGTTGAGATGTTACACTTCACTGATTCACTGTTACAAAACCAGACGATCCTGCTATAGAGCTTCAACTTTACTAATGTGAAGATCGTCTGCACCCCAGGAACCTCCTCACCTGATCTGCATGGGTTGGAAGATGTGGAGGATCTACTCCCCCTGCTCCTCCTCCCACTGCTCCTCCTTCCCCTCCTCCAGCTGCTCCTCCCCCTGCTCCTCCTCCCCCTGCTCCTCCTCCCACTGCTCCTCCGTCCCCTCCCCCTGCTCCTCCTCCCACTGCTCCTCCTCCCACTGCTCCTCCTCCCACTGCTCCTCCTCCCACTGCTCCTCCTTCCCCTCCAGCTGCTCCTCCCCCTGCTCCTCCTCCTCTGCCTCCCCCTCTGCCTCCGGGAGCTGCTCCTCCCCCTGCACCTGCTCCTCCTCCTCTCCAGCTGCTGCTACACCTGCTCCTCCTCCTCTTCCAGCTGCTCCTCCCCCTGCTGCTCCACCTGCTCCTCCTCCCACTGCTCCTCCTTCTCCTCCAGCTCCTCCTCCTCCTGCTGCTCCTCCTCCTCCTCCTCCTCCTAGCTCCCTGCTCCTCCCCCTGCTCCTCCCACTGCTCCTCCTCCTCCTCCAGCTGCTCCTCCCACTGCTCCTCCTCCTTCTCCCCCTGCTCCTCCACCTGCTCCTCCTCCTCCTCCAGCTGCTTCTCCTCATTGTCCTCCAGCTCCTCTCCTCCTGCTCGTCCTGAACCTCCACCTGATCCTCCTCTTCCTCCTCCTGCACCTCCTCATTGTCCTCCAGCTCCTCTCCTCCCCCTGATCCTCCACCTCCTCCTCCTGATCATCCTGCACCTCCACCTGATCCTTCTCCTCCTCACCTACATCACTACCTGCCTTTACTAAAACCCTGTGGATAGTCGAATCTCCACAAACCTGTGCGTCTCCTCATCAATGCACTCATACATTCACTCAATACCACACGATTATGGTTTCCACGGCAACCATTAATACACAGAGATGTGTATGCTGGAAGTTTTCTGTAAAGGAAACTTTCCATGGGAATTATACGGGAATAAACTGGGTGTGTGGAGTTTGTGCATGTTCTCCCCGTGTCTCAGGGGGTTTTTCTCCGGGTTCTCCGGTTTCCTCCCCCGGTCCAAAAACATGCACGGTAGGTTGATTGGCACCTTGGAAAATTGTCCCTAGTGTATGAATGTGTGTGTGAATGTGAAGAATGTGTGTGTGTGTGTGCCCTGTGATAGGGTTGGCATTCCATCCAGGGTGTATCCTGCCTTAATGCCCATAGACGCCTGAGATAGACACAGACTCCCCGTGACCCGAGGGAAGATCGGATAAAGCGCTAGAAGATGAGTGAATGAATGAATGAATGAATGAATAAACTGGGAAGTGATACGATACTGTGTATAAGATATTGCCCTGTAAATGATTCATCAAAAAAAATAAATAAATATATATATATGTTATAATTTATTCCTAATTGTTTGGCAGTGTAAAATTGTTCTAAAAATGAAATAAAATTAAATAAATAAATAAATAAATAATAATAATAATAATAATGTTACCACCGGTGCTGAAACAGTCAAATTCGTTCTCTTTCCTTCAGTCACTATCGTTCTCTCGCTCCTCCTCTTTGCTCCTCCTCTTTGCACTCCTTTTTCTCTGCGTCTGCTCTGTAATTATTTCCATGGTTACGGTTCGGGACGTGGGCCCGAGATAGTGTACAAATGTCTCTTTCCTCTTCCTTTCTTTTTTTGTCGCTTTCTGTCTGAGTCTGACTGCGTTCGTTAGCATACAATTATTCACCCACCTCTGAAAGAGTGAGAGAGAGAGAGAGAGAGAGAGGAGAGAGGGGAGGGAGAAGGAGGGGAGAGGAAGAGAGGGAGAAGGAGAAAGATAGAGAGGGAGGCAGATAGAGAGAGAGAGAGAAAAGGAGAGAAGGGAAGCGAGAAAGAGAAGGGAAAGGGAGAGAGGGAGAGGGAGAAGGAGAGAAATAGAGAGGGAGACATAGAGATGAGAGAGAGGGGGATCTTGGAGAAAGAGAGAGAGGAGGGTATCTATGAGGATGGAGGGATGAATAGAAGGGTGGTAGAGGATGGAGGGATAAAGAGAGGAGTGGTAGAGGATGGAGGGATAGATGTTTCTCTGTGAATAGTGGATTGTGATTGGCTGGAAGTTCGTTTGTGAAATGTGGATTGTGATTGGCTGTAGATTCAGAGCTGAATATTGGATTGTGATTGGCTGGAAGTTCGGGTGTGAATATTGGATTGTGATATTGGCTGGAAGTTCTGTGTGTGAATAGTGGATGGTGATTGGCTGGAAGTTCGGTGTCGAGGTGGTGATGAAGTGTGAATAGTGGATTGTGATTGGCTGGAAGTTCGGGTGTGAATAGTGGATGGTGATTGGCTGGAAGTTCGGGTGTGAATAGTGGATTGTGATTGGCTGGAAGTTCGGGTGTGAATAGTGGATTGTGATTGGCTGGAATGGTGGATTGGAAGTTCTGGGTAAGTGGTCATGTGGCTGTGGCTGAGGTGTCTGAAAGTTCAGTGGATTGTGATTGGCTGGAAGTTCGGATTCGGGTGTGAATAGTGGATGGTGTGATTGGCTGGAAGTTCTGTGTTTATAGAATAGTGATTGTGATTGGCTGGAAGTTCGGGTGTGAATAGTGGATTGTGATTGGCTGGAAGTTCAGGTGTGAATAGTGGATGGTGATTGGCTGGAAGTTCGGGTGTGAATAGTGGATTGTGATTGGCTGGATGGCTGGAAGTTTCGGGTGTGAATAGTGGATTGTGATTGGCTGGAAGTTCGGCTGTGAATGTGGATTGGTGATTGGCTGGAAGTGTGTGATAGTGGATTGTGATTGGCTGGAAGTTCGGGTGTGAATAGTGGATTGTGATTGGCTGGTTCTGGGGTATGAATAGTGGATTGTGATTGGCTGTAGATTCAGTGAATAGTGGATTGTGAGTGGCTGGAAGTTCGGGTGTTTGGGTGTGTTCGGGTCTCATTTCAAAATGTCCGTAATACACTTCCCTTAGAAGACTGTGTGTGTGTGTGTGTGTGTGTGTGTGTGTGTGTGTGTGTGTGTGTGTGTCCACCAGAGCGGGATCACGCTCCATCATCTGCATCCACAGTTCTAACCTTGACGGTGTTGACTGTGTCGCTCCGAGCCAATGGAATGAATTTCTGGCCGCATGCCAAAACGCCACGAGCTCACATGTGACCTTCTATGTGACCAAATACACAAAACCTCATCCATACACAAATACACAAATCTATACTCAAATACACAAAACCTCATCCATACACAAATACACAAATCTATATTCAAATACACAAAACCTCATCCATACACAAATACACAAATCTATATTCAAATACACAAAACCTCATCCATACCAAATACACAAATCTATACTCAAATACACAAAACCTCATCCATACACAAATACACAAATCTATAATTCAAATACACAAAACCTCATCCATACCAAATACACAAATCTATACTCAAATACACAAAACATCATCCACACCCAAATCACAAAACATCATCCATACACAAATACACAAAACATCACCCATACACAAATACACAAATCTATACAAATACACAAAACCTCATCCATACACAAATACACACATCTACATACTCAAATACACAAAACCTCATCCATAAATACACAAAACCTCATCCATACACAAATACACAAATCTATACTCAAATACACAAAACCTCATCCATACACAAATACACAAATCTATACTCAAATACACAAAACCTCATCCATACACAAATACACAAATCTATATTCAAATACACAAAACCTCATCCATACACAAATACACAAATCTATACTCAAATACACAAAACATCATCCATACACAAATACACAAATCTATACTCAAATACACAAATCATCCATACACAAATACACATCAACTCAAATACAAATACACAAAACCTCATCCATACTCAAATACACAAATCTATATTCAAATACACAAAACCTCATCCATACTCAAATACACAAATCTATATTCAAATACACAAAACCTCATCCATACTCAAATACACAAATCTATATTCAAATACACAAAACCTCATCCATACTCAAATACACAAATCTATACTCAAATACACAAAACCTCATCATCCATACACAAATACACAAATCTATATCAAATACACAAAACATCATCCATACTCAAATACACAAATCTATATCAAATACACAAAACATCATCCATACACAAATACACAAATCTATACTCAAATACACAAAACATCATCCATACACAAATACACAAATCTATAATCAAATACACAAAACATCATCCATACACAAATACACAAATCTATAATCAAATACACAAAACATCATCCATACACAAATACACAAATCTATACTCAAGTACACAAAACCTCATCCATACACAAATACACAAATCTATACTCAAATACACAAAACATCATCCATACACAAATACACAAATCTATAATCAAATACACAAAACATCATCCATACACAAATACACAAATCTATACTCAAATACACAAAACCTCATCCATACACAAATACACAAATCTATACTCAAATACACAAAACCTCATCCATACTCAAATACACAAATCTATATTCAAATACACAAAACCTCATCCATACTCAAATACACAAATCTATATTCAAATACACAAAACCTCATCCATACTCAAATACACAAATCTATATTCAAATACACAAAACCTCATCCATACTCAAATACACAAATCTATATTCAAATACACAAAACCTCATCCATACACAAATACACAAATCTATACTCAAATACACAAAACCTCATCATCCATACACAAATACACAAATCTATACTCAAATACACAAAACCTCATCCATACTCAAATACACAAATCTATATTCAAATACACAAAACCTCATCCATACTCAAATACACAAATCTATATTCAAATACACAAAACCTCATCCATACTCAAATACACAAATCTATATTCAAATACACAAAACCTCATCCATACTCAAATACACAAAACCTCATCTATACTCAAATACACAAAACCTCATCCATACACAAATACACAAATCTATACTCAAATACACAAAACCTCATCCATACACAAATACACAAATCTATACTCAAATACACAAAACCTCATCCATACACAAATACACAAATCTATATTCAAATACACAAAACCTCATCCATACTCAAATACACAAATCTATACTCAAATACACAAAACCTCATCCATACTCAAATACACAAATCTATACTTCAAATACACAAAACCTCATCCATACACAAATACACAAATCTATACTCAAATACACAAAACCTCATCCATACACAAATACACAAATCTATATTCAAATACACAAAACCTCATCCATACTCAAATACACAAATCTATACTTCAAATACACAAAACCTCATCCATACTCAAATACACAAATCTATATTCAAATACACAAAACCTCATCCATACACAAATACACAAAACCTCATCCATACACAAATACACAAATCTATATTCAAATACACAAAACCTCATCCATACACAAATACACAAAACCTCATCCATACACAAATACACAAAACCTCATCCATACACAAATACACAAATCTATACTCAAATACACAAAACCTCATCCATACTCAAATACACAAATCTATATTCAAATACACAAAACCTCATCCATACCAAATACACAAATCTATACTCAAATACACAAAACATCATCCATACACAAATACACAAATCTATACTCAAATACACAAAACATCATCCACACTCAAATATACAAAACATCATCCACACTCAAATACACAAAACATCATCCATACTCAAATACACAAAACCTCATCCATACACAAATACACAAAACATCATCCATACACAAATACACAAATCTATACTCAAATACACAAAACCTCATCCATACACAAATACACAAATCATACTCAAATACACAAAACATCATCCACACCAAATACACAAAACCCTCATCCATACACAACTACACAAATCTATATTCAAATACACAAAACCTCATCCAGACACAAATACACAAATCTATACCAAATACCAAAACAATCATCCACACAAATACAACTCATCCATACTCAAATCACACAAATACTCATCCATTACAAATCACACAAAACCTCATCCATACACACAATACACAAATCTATATTCAAATACACAAAACCTCATCCATACTCAAATACACAAATCTATACTCAAATACACAAAACCTCATCCATACACAAATACACAAAACCTCATCCATACACAAATACACAAATCTATACTCAAATACACAAAACCTCATCATCACATACACAAATCCATACTCATACACAAAACATCATCCATACACAAATACACAAAACATCACCCATACACAAATACACAAATCTATATTCAAATACACAAAACCTCATCCATACACAAATACACAAATCTATATTCAAATACACAAAACCTCATCCATACACAAATACACAAAACCTCATCCATACACAAATACACAAAACCTCATCCATACTCAAATACACAAAACCTCATCCACACTCAAATACACAAAACATCATCCATACACAAATACACAAAAACCTCATACACAAATACACAAAACCTCATCCATACACAGATACACAAATCAAAAGTACACAAAACCTCATCCACACACAAATACACAAATCTATACTCAAACACAAAACCTCACCATACAAAACACAAATCTATACTCAAATACACAAAACCTCATCCATACACAAAAACACAAATCTATACTCAAATACACAAAACCTCATCCATACCAAATACACAAATCTATACTCAAATACACAAAACCTCATCCATACACAAATACACAAATCTATACTCAAATACACAAAACCTCATCCATACACAAATACACAAATCTATACTCAAATACACAAAACCTCATCCATACACAAATACACAAAACCTCATCCATACACAAATACACAAAACCTCATCCATACTCAAATACACAAATCCATACTCAAATACACAAAACCTCATCCATACACAAATACACAAATCTATACTCAAATACACAAAACCTCATCCATACTCAAATACACAAATCTATATTCAAATACACAAAACCTCATCCATACTCAATACACAAATCTATATCAAATACACAAAACCTCATCCATACACAAAAACACAAATCTATACTCAAATACACAAAACATCATCCACACTCAAATACACAAAACCTCATCCATACTCAAATACACAAAACCTCATCCATACTCAAATACACAAATCTATATTCAAATACACAAAACCTCATCCATACTCAAATACACAAATCTATACTCAAATACACAAAACCTACACAAAACCTCATCCATACACAAATACACAAATCTATATTCAAATACACAAAACCTCATCCATACTCAAATACACAAATCTATATTCAAATACACAAAACCTCATCCATACTCAAATACACAAATCTATACTCAAATACACAAAACCTCATCCATACTCAAATACACAAAACCTCATCCATACTCAAATACACAAAACCTCATCCATACACAAATACACAAAACCTCATCCATACACAAATACACAAATCTATATTCAAATACACAAAACCTCATCCATACACAAATACACAAATCTATATTCAAATACACAAAACCTCATCCATACACAAATACACAAATCTATACTCAAATACACAAAACCTCATCCATACTCAAATACACAAATCTATATTCAAATACACAAAACCTCATCCATACTCAAATACACAAATCTATACTCAAATACACAAAACCTCATCCATACACAAATACACAAATCTATACTCAAATACACATACACAAATACACAAATCTATAATCAAATACACAAAACATCATCCATACACAAATACACAAATCTATAATCAAATACACAAAACATCATCCATACACAAATACACAAAACATCATACACAAAACCTCATCCATACACAAATACACAAATCCTCATACCACACTTCACAAATACACAAATCTATATTCAAATACACAAAACCTCATCCATACTCAAATACACAAATCTATATTCAAATACACAAAACCTCATCCATACACAATTACACAAAACCTCATCCATACACAAATACACAAAAACCTCATCCATACTCAAATACACAAATCTATATTCAAATACACAAAACCTCATCCATACTCAAATACACAAATCTATATTCAAATACACAAAACCTCATCCATACACAAATACCCAAATCTATACTCAAATACACAAAACATCATCCACACCCAAATACACAAAACATCATCCATACACAAATACACAAAACATCACCCATACACAAATACACAAATCTATACTCAAATACACAAAACCTCATCCACACACAAATACACAAAACCTCATCCATACTCAAATACACAAATCTATACTCAAATACACAAAACATCATCCACACTCAAATATACAAAACATCATCCACACTCAAATACACAAAACATCATCCATACTCAAATACACAAAACCTCATCCATACACAAATACACAAAACCATCATCCATACACAAATACACACTCTATCTTCAAATACACAAACCTCATCCATACCAATAACCAAAAGCTATATCAATCCCAAAACCTCGCCATCTCAAATCACAAAACCTCATCCAGCCAAGCACAAACCTCATCCATACTCAAATACAAAACAAATCCATACTCAAATACCAAACCTCATTATACACAAATACACCAAATCCATACTCAATACACAAAACATCATCCTACACAAATACACAAACCATCATCCATACACAAATACACAACTAGAATGCAAATACACAAAACCTCAGCCTACCAATACACAAATCTAGAGTCAAATACACAAAACCACTCCGTCCATACACAAATACCAAAACCCTCATCCAAGTACACAAATCCCAAAACCTCATCCATACACACATACACAAAACCTCATCCATACTCAAATACACAAATCTATATTCAAATACACAAAACCTCATCCATACTCAAATACACAAATCTATATTCAAATACACAAAACCTCATCCATACACAATTACACAAAACCTCATCCATACACAAATACACAAATCTATACTCAAATACACAAAACATCATCCATACACAAATACACAAATCTATACTCAAATACACAAAACCTCATCCATACTCAAATACACAAATCTATATTCAAATACACAAAACCTCATCCATACTCAAATACACAAATCTATATTCAAATACACAAAACCTCATCCATACTCAAATACACAAATCTATATTCAAATACACAAAACCTCATCCATACTCAAATACACAAATCTATATTCAAATACACAAAACCTCATCCATACTCAAATACACAAATCTATATTCAAATACACAAAACCTCATCCATACTCAAATACACAAATCTATATTCAAATACACAAAACCTCATCCATACTCAAATACACAAATCTATATTCAAATACACAAAACCTCATCCATACTCAAATACACAAATCTATATTCAAATACACAAAACCTCATCCATACACAATTACACAAAACCTCATCCATACACAAATACACACATCTATACTCAAATACACAAAACCTCATCCATACACAATTACACAAAACCTCATCCATACACAAATACACAAAACATCATCCATACACAAATACACAAAACATCATCCATACACAAATACACAAATCTATCCTCAAATACACAAATCTATACTCAAATACACAAAACATCATCCATACACAAATACACAAATCCATACACAAATACACAAAACCTCATCCACACACAAATACACAAATCCATACTCAAATACACAAAACATCATCCACACCCAAATACACAAAACATCATCCATACACAAATACACAAAACATCATCCATACACAAATACACAAAACCTCATCCATACACAAATACACAAAACCTCATCCATACACAAATACACAAATCCTCATCCATACTCAAATACACAAAACCTCATCCATACTCAAATACACAAATCTATATTCAAATACACAAAACCTCATCCATACTCAAATACACAAATCTATATTCAAATACACAAACCCTCATCCATACTCAAATACACAAAACCTCATCCATACACAAAAACACAAATCTATACTCAAATACACAAAACATCATCCACACCCAAATACACAAAACATCATCCATACACAAATACACAAAACATCACCCATACACAAATACACAAATCTATACCCAAATACACAAAACCTCATCCATACACAAATACACAACCGCATCCATAACACAAATACAAACAAACCTCATCTATCACAATACCAAAACCCAAATCCATACTCAAAATACACAACCACACAAAACCTCATCTATACACACAACACAAATCCTTCCCAACTCAAATCCTCCTCTATAGAGCTTCCCCCTCATCCATTCTCACCTCCACCTCCACCTCCACCTCCACCCTCACCTCCTCCACCTCCACCTCATCTCCACCTCTCACCTCCACCCTCACATCCACCTCCACCCTCACCTCCAATTATTTGCATATAACATGTAGCTTAGGTCCACACAACTGCTTTCAAGATGACTAGCGATAATAGTGGGTAAGCAAGACGCGGTGTGTGTGTGTGTGTGTGTGTGTGTGTGTGTGTGTGTGTGTGTGTGTGTGTGTGTGTGTGTGTGTGTGTGTGCGCGCCATCTCTGATGACAGCGTTTCCGTTGAGGGCTCTGACCGATCTGAATGGCGCATCACCGATACGTAAACTGGTCTATTTCTGGCCAGATGTTCCGTCCTATGGATACACACAGATCGGATGTATGCGTGCGTTTCTGAAGGTGAGTCAGAAAAGTAGGCCATGAACGGTAAAAAAAAGGACAGGATAAACGACAAAACGAGCAGACAGGCAGCAAACTTATCAGAGTTTGATGTGAATCCGAGCGAAGAACGAAGGACGCACGTGAAGCTGAATCCACCTGGCAAATCTGCTGCCAGAAATGAAGTGTAGAATGAGGACCGTGAGGACACACACAAACACACACACACACACACACACACACACACACACACACACACACACACACACAAAACTGTTCATTGTTTTCTCCGCCATCAGCAGCATCGACTAAGACTCCGATCTCCCTCACCAGAGACCCAACACCACACACAGCAACACCACACCAACACAACACATCAACAAACACTCCACATATTGGCCTTTGTGCTCTTCAATCCGACGCTGTGCGAAACACGTACTCTTTATTATCTCAGTCACATTTCTACAGAGAAATTGTGATCCATCTATCCAGCCATCTTCTATCTATCTATCTATCTATTTCTCCATCCATCCAACCATCCATCTATCTATTCATCTATCTATCTATCTATCTATCTATCTATCTATCTATCTATCTATCTATCTATCTATCCAACCATCCATCTATCTATCTATCTATCCTTCATCCATCCATCCATCCATCTGTCCAGCCAGTCAGGCATCCTTATATCTATCTATCCATCCATCCATCCTACATCCCATTGATCCATCCATCCTCGACCCATCCATTAGTATCCACCCTCCATCCCTCTTCCATTCCTACATCCCATAAGCCATCCATCTATCATCTATCCATACATCTATCCATCCATTTATGTATCCACCCATCCATCCATCCCTACATCCCATTGATCCATCCATCCATCCATCCATCCCAACATCCCATTGATCCATCCATCTGTCCATCCATATATGTATCCACCCCTCCATCCATCTACCCATTCCTACATCCCATTAATCCATCCATTCATCTATCCATACTCATCCATCCTTTATGTATCCACCCATCCATCCATCCCTACATCCCATTGAGCCATCCATCTGTCTCCATCCATCCATGCATCCCTACATCCCATTGATCCATCCATCTGTCCATCCATCCATATATGTATCCACCCATTCATCTATCCATCCATCCATTCATCTATCTATCCATCAATCCCATCCATTCATCTATCATCCATCTATGTATCCACCCATCCATCAATCTAGTTCTACATCCCATTGATCCATCCATCCATTCATCTATCCATCCATTCATCTATCTTCCCCTCAATTCCATCCATCCATCTACCATCCATCCCTACATCCTATTGATCCATCCATCCATCCATCCATCCAATATATATCTATCCATCCATCCATCCATCTACACATCCACCCATCTCACATCCATTGACCATCCATACCCATGTATCCACCCATCCATCCATCCACCCATCCATCCATCCATCTATATCATGACTCTGTGAACAGGAAGGTGATCATGTGACAATAATGTAATAAGGAAGCAGAGATCGGAGCACGGCAGGATCAGGAAGAACAGAATGTACAGAAGAGTCCGGGGCAGTCGTTTCCCTCGAGACGGAAACCCCCCGCGGTGCGAATCGACCCGAGCGTGTGGACGTTTCCGGGAAGGGGAGCGGAATAAAGCTTTATTTCGGCTTGGTCGCGCGTCTGAGCTCAAGGTTAGTCAGCTAATTTTCACACCACAGGAAAAAAAAAGCAGCGAGACCTGCGAGGAATTTCAACCAGGCATGAAGGGCAGGGAAGGCGGTCGTGACGGAGGTGTGCGAGGTAAACAACCAGAGCGTTTTTGAGGCGTGGCGTTTGTGTAATAGAACCGAGTTTGTTTCTGAGAGAACGTTACAGGAACATTAAGCAGGGCAGGTGAAAGCTGCCAGAATCCTGATGGTGCTACATGACAGATTAAAGCCCTGCAGGAGTCACGCTGTGTGTGTGTGGGGGGGGGGTGTGCGGGACTTGAGTCCAGACCTATATAAGCTTTCTGTTCTCATACACACACACACACACACACACACACCACACACACACCACACACACCACTCAGCTCCGATATAACGACGCCCACACGAACACACTCCGGCCTGTCCATCACTCTCACAATCCACTGGTTTCCTCTCAGGGGTCATTGAGAAACCGACTTTAAAACACACACACACACACACACACACGCACACACACGCACACACACGCACACACACGCACACACACGCACACACACACACACCTCTGCATTCTCCTCACCTGTCTAAGTGGAGATGAAGAATGTCGACACTTAAAGTGTCAATATTAAGTGCTGCTTTTCTCGACCATTTTCTCTGCCGTTACTCCGGGCCGGCGTTCCAAGCTGTGACTCCAAGTCATGACCTAACACCATGACTCCAGACCGTGACTCCAGACTGTGACTCCACACCCTGACTCCAGGCCGTGACTACAAAACCGTGACTCCAGGGCATGACTCCAAGCTTTGATTCCAGGCTGTGACTCCAAACCATGAAACCAGACCCTGACTCCAAAACGTGATTCCAGGCTGTGACTACAGACCCTGACTCCAAGCCATGACTCCAGGCCGTGACTACAGACCCTGACTCCAAGCCATGACTCCAGACCCTGACTCCAAAACGTGATTCCAGGCAGTGACTCCTGACCGTGACTCCAGACCCTGACTCCTGACCCTGACTCCAGGTCGTGACTCCAGATAATGACTCCATACCCTGATTCCAAAATGTGAGTCCGACCGTGACTCCAAGCTGTGACTCCAGACCGTAGCTCCTGACCCTGATTCCATACCGTGACTCCAGGCCATGACTCTAGACCGTGACTCCATGCCCTGTCTCCAGACCCTGACTCCCAACCGTGACTCCAAACCCTGACTCCAGGCCGTGACTCCAGACCCTGACTCCAGACCGTGACTCCAAACCCTGACTCCAGGCCATGACTCCAGACCCTGACTCCAGACCCTGACTCCCGACCCTGACTCCAGACCGTGACTCCCGACCCTGACTCCAGACCGTGACTCCAAACCCTGACTCCAGACCGTGACTCCAGGCCGTGACTCCAGGCCGTGACTCCCGACCCTGACTCCAGACCGTGACTCCAGGCCGTGACTCCAGGCCGTGACTCCCGACCCTGACTCCAGACCGTGACTCCAAACCCTGACTCCAGACCGTGACTCCAGGCCGTGACTCCAGGCCGTGACTCCAGGCCGCTCAGCCTCCGGTGGTGGTATATTGTATTCTGATCTCAGTAGCGTAGCAGAAACGGAGCGATGATCCCGAGCAGTAGATTTTGTTACAGAATTCCGCATCATTACTGAACTTACTGAAGTGTAGATGTGGGCGGAGGCTCTCACGTGATTCGCTCACAAAGAGGACCACAACACATCGTGATTGGCCGGTACAATCCCATGTGTGTGTGTGCGTTAAAAGAAATATCGTTTCCCTGATAATCAGGTTTTTTTGCGTTAAAAAGTACGCGCGCTTTGACTCACCCATCTCAGGATGGTGGCGTCCCTCCACAGGCACGCTGACGGTGCGTCGCAGCAGCTTGTTCCTGTGCGACTCTGAGCGCCGCTCGCGCATCAGTAAAGGGTGGACCTGCGGAGAAGAACGAGTGGGATGTGAGGGGAAAAAAAACAAAACAAAAACACACACACCTGACCAGCCTGATAAACCCCTAACCCACCTCCTTTACCCCTAATCCTCTAAACCTAACCCCTAATCCTCTAACCCGCACCCTCTAACCTTCTAATCCATTTATACCTAATCCTGACCCCTAACGTTTACACCCCTCACCCCAACTCTAATCCTAAATCCTAGCCCTAATCCCATCCACACTGAAACATAAATTTTCTAACCTCAAACCCTAAACCTAATCTCAAATCCCAATCCCTAATCTCCAACCCTAAAACTAACCTTAAATCCTAATCCTAATCCAAAAGCCCTTAACCTCAAAAACCTGTCCCCATCCCCTAACCTTAAATCCTAATCCTATCCCCTAACCTTAAATCCAATCCCCATCCCCTAACCTTAAATCCTAATCCTAATCCTATCCCCTAACCTTAAATCCATTCCCCATCCCCTAACCTTAAACACTAACCTAATCCTCTAACCTAAAAATCCTGCGCCCCGTCCCCTAACCTTAAATCCTAATCATAATCTCTTAACCTTAAATCCTAATCCCCCATCTACTAACCTTAAATCCTAATCCCCTAACCTTAAATCCTAATCCCCCATCTACTAACCTTAAATCCTAATTCTAATCCCCTAACCTTAAATCCTAATCCCCCATCTACTAACCTTAAATCCTAATTCTAATCCCCTAACATTAAATCCTAATCCCCATCTCTAACCTTAAATCCTAATTCTAATCCCCTAACCTTAAATCCTAATCATAATCTCTTAACCTTAAATCCTAATCCCCCATCTACTAACCTTAAATCCTAATCCTAATCCCCTAACATTAAATCCTAATCCCCATCTACTAACCTTAAATCCTAATCCTAATCCCCTAACCTTAAATCCTAATCCCCCATCTACTAACCTTAAATCCTAATCCTAATCCCCTAACATTAAATCCTAATCCCCATCTACTAACCTTAAATCCTAATCCTAATCCCCTAACCCCTAACTATAACCCCAGTTCTGAATCCTTATGTGGCCTCTAGATTGCACACACACACACACACACACACACACACACACACACACCAGTGTCATTCATCATACATGCTGTGTGTGTGTGTGTGTGTGTGTGTGTGTGTGTGTGTGTGTGTGTGCTCGCTGTAGTAATGGGAACGTTTCTTCAGCTGGAGAACCGGAACAGGACACGGATTGTGGAATTCCATGTCGATTGAAAACTCGGTGTGAATCCACAAAGTTCTCAATGAAGAGATGGAGAGGGGGATGAACCTAATATATCACCTCTCAACACACACACACACACACACACACACACACACACACACACACACACAATGGGGAAATAACCGGTATTCCTCCAAACCACTCTGTGTGTGTGTGTGTGTGTGTGTGTGTGTGTGTGTGTGTCCTTCATTCCTGTTTCAGCTCTGAGTAAAAAGAAAGAAAGAAAGTGTGTTTCTCGTTCCTTCACAGCTCAGGTGATGAACGATGCGAGCACGAGGAGGTCAAGCGGCGAATCCCATCGGAGTACGAAGCGCTTTATATCCACTCACTCGCTAAAAAGCGGACGGAGCTACCCGACAGAACCGGGGTCACATGACCGCCCTGGGCGCCGCTTTACGATGCCGGGTTCTCGTTAATCAGCGTAACGAGCGTTCATTTTATTAGCCGCTGTAACGTTAAGACTTTAATATAACGTTTGATGAAATAGAAGGTAGCTACGGTCTCGCTATTAGCAATTTTCTCACCTCAAACCCTAAACCTAATCTCAAATCCCAATCCCTAATCTCCAACCCTAAAACTAACCTTAAATCCTAACCCCTAATAATAACCTTATTTTCTAGCCTCAAATCCTAATCCTAATCCTACCCCCTAACCTTAAATCCAATCCCCATCCCCTAACCTTAAATCCTAATCCTAATCCTATCCCCTAACCTTAAATCCAATCCCCATCCCCTAACCTCTAACCTTAAATCCTAATCCTAATCCTATCCCCTAACCTTAAATCCAATCCCCATCCCCTAACCTTAAACACTAAACTAATCCTGTAACCTAAAAATCCTGCGCCCCGTCCCCTAACCTTAAATCCTAATCATAATCCCCGAACCTTAAATCCTAATCCTATCCACTAACCTTAAATCCTAATCCTAATCCCCTAACCTTAAATCCTAATCATAATTATATCCCATAACCTTAAATTAGCGACTATTAGCGACTCAAACGTATCATTTACGCCATTTTATAAAGCAGCGGGATCGCTAGTTAGCACAGAGGTTGCTAGTAAAATTAGCCAATATGACGCTTCTCTAGTAGGCTAACACAAAGGGTGATCGTAAGATAGTTAACACAAAGGTCGCTAGCAAAATGAGCTAACCAGGAAGATAGCGAACACAAAAACGGTTGCTGGTAAACTAGTTAACACAAATTTTCACTAACAAACTAGCTAACGCAAAGGGTGCTAGTACGATAGCAAACCTAGCTAACCGGGAAACTAGCTAACACAAAACGGTTGCTAGTAAACTAGTTAAAACAATTTTTGCTAGTAAAATAGTTAAGGGTGCTAGGAAGCTAGTTAGCATAGAGGGGGGAAAAACTAGCTAACAGCTGCTAGCTAGCACAATTTCTGCTAGTTAAGGTTGCTAGTAAGCTATTAATATATAACATGGGATTCATCAGACTCTGGGTGTTTTCAGGATCCCACAGGATCCCACAGGATCCCACAGGATCACTTCATTAATAGGCTTAGATCAGAAATGTGTTTGATTTGATCCAGAAATCCTCTGTGGAGGAAAACGTGAATCGTGGAGGCAGGAGGAGACCGAACCCTTCATCAGCACCTGGCTTTACTGGGAATCTCCACCCATCCACTCCAACAACCTACTGGATCAGCGGTTAAAAGTTACTAATCAGAAGGTTGTGGGTTCGAGCGCCCCGAGCTGACACTAGTGGAATGTGTTTAGCAGGGGGATGCAAACCCACTCCCTTCTCCAGACGGGCTGTACGCGGGGTTCAGACCCTGGCAAGCTCCGGGTTATTGATCAGAAGGGCATGGGCTCGAGTCCCCGTACCGGGTTTGACCCTGACTCCCGCTGGGATATGCACAGGAAGAACTTTGGAGAAGATCTTGGACTAAAGGGGGAAAGTTAATGGGAATGTTTAATGTTTAAGCTCGGCGGTGCGTAACGGAGAGCTGAGAGCAGATCCCTCAGCTGGATCCGAGGTAAAAGCCTCATCCAGCTGTTCTGCCCTTTTAGAGCCAAAGCCACGTTCTGTCGCTGGTCAGGACAAACGTCAGCAGCAGCGAGGCAGCGAGGCGGAACGAGGCGGAACGAGGCGGAACGAGGCGGAACGAGGGAGAAAAGTGTAAAAGCACTAAAAAAAAAACACCACGGCGTGTTAGGAAAACTTCAGAGGCGCATCGGGAGACTCCGGCGTCCAAACCGGGGCCAGCTGTGCGAGGGGGCGACACGGCAACAGCTGGATAATCCATCTGGAACCAACAGGGTGGTAATCGATCTGTCTTCAGCCTGACGGCCAGCAGCACACACACACACACACACACACACACACACACAGTGAGTCAGGACGTGCCACTTAAAGTCAGCATCACATCCTGCCGCACGACGCCGTTGGACTCCCAGGTTCTGATGGATTTTTATTTTTTTTTTAATGAAATATAAACTTTTATCATTTGTAAAATATCAATTATATTAATACATTTTTTTAGTGAATATTATATTATTAATTATGTTACATGACGATAATGATTAGTATTAAATTAATTATTTAATCATTATTAAATTGTTAAATTATTATTAAATTATATATATATATTGTTTGTTTGTTTATTTATTTATTTAATAAATCCATTTATTTCATTAATCATTTATTTATTTGGGCTGTCAGTGTGCATTTGAATGCTTTAAAAAAAAAAAAAAAAAAGAAATAAAAATAATAAACGCGTCCCCGTATCGTCAAAGTGCAAAGAAATAATAATTATTAAAATATCAAAGGAATAAATAATAAATAATTATTTATATAAGGCCAGCAAAAACAATTTTGAAAATGGCAAATTAATATACAATTGTTGTTTTTCCGTTTTTAAATAAATAACTGTTTTTGAAAAAAAGGACAAAATGAGAAGTTTTACTGCAACACAAAATTATTCTTGGATATTTAAAAAAATAAAAATAAAAAAAATAAAATGCGTTTTTTAATCATTAAACATTAGTTTCACAGGAGCACCGAGTCTCAAAAAAAGTCAGCAAAAAAAAATGTTGTCCTGATGTTTTACGTGCTTGAAATTATTCGTCGATTAATCGTCAATGAATCGTCAATGAATCGTCAACGAATCGTCGATGAATCGTCAATGAATCGGCGATTAATCGTCAAGTGAATCGTCAGTGAATCGTCAACGAATCGTCGTCTAATCGCCAATGAAACGGCGTTCAACCGCCATGAATCGGCGATTAATCGGCAATGAATCGTCGGCCAATCGCCAATGAATCGTCGGCTAGCCGCCAACGAATCGTCGATTAATCGGCAATGAATCGTCGATTAATCGTTTGAATTGCTTGATAGCCGGGAACCTTCTTGGAGTCGTTACGCGGCATCTTTGCATGAAGACGCCCGAGACCCGAGCGCTTCTCCAGCGCGACGATAATCCTGTGCACAAAGCCGGCTCCGTGGCGCTGAGCTCTGGCTCGGGAGTCGTGGATCTCCTGCTACAGATCCTCAGGAACCTCCGACATCACTCACCTATTATGGATAAAGGAATCTGCACAAATCTCCACAAGCTCACGAGGAACATCTGGAGGGTTTTTTTTTTTCCCCTTCTGATTTATTTCATCAGCTGGTTATATAATTCATACCAGCCACGATTTATGCTTTATGAAAGCTCAGGCCAGGAAAAAAGAACTAATCCCAGCGTGCCAAACGAACATATAATGAGTGTTTTCTGTGACACGCAGAGTGACACACAGGGTGGAAAAAACCCGGCGGAAATCGTGGACGTGGACTCGGTGTAGACTTGGAGAGGATTTAATTGTGAGTCAGTGGTGCGCTTGTTGCCTCCTACTCACAGCCAGAGGAGATGTTCTGCTGCGCTCTTGCGTAACGGGGTGTCACACGCGCTGCAGGAGGACCGAGGCTGCACTGGTGCATGCGGCGGGTGCAATTGGATTCCAGAAGATTAGATCACAACACCCGAGAACCGAGTGGCAGGACGCGGACATGTGGCTCTCTGGCGCCCTCTCATGGCACTTACATGGCATGACGCCCTTCCAGATGTGACATTTCGGATTTAATTCGTCTTATATTGAAGTTTAAACATGCATTTCCATAAAATATGGCATTTGAAATGAATTTTTTTTTTTTTTGGTGCAGAAGATTTCACACCAATTTGTGAATGGAATTATTCATTCATTCATCTATATGTGTGTATATTCATTCATTCATTCATTCATCTTCTAACACTTTATCCGATCTTCCCTCGGGTCACGGGGAGTCTGTGTCTATCTCAGGCGTCTATGGGCATTAAGGCAGGATACACCCTGGATGGAATGCCAACACATCACACACACACACACACACATTCATACACTAGGGACAATTTATCCAAGGTGCCAATCAACCTACCGTGCATGTTTTTGGACCGGGGGGAGGAAACCGGAGAACCCGGAGAAAAACCCCGAGGCACGGGGAGAACATGCACAAACTCCACACACACATGGCCGAGACGGGAATCGAACCCGGACCCTGGTGGTGTGAGGCGAACGTGCTAAACACTAAACCACCGTTCACCCTTGAATGGAACCACTTATTATCCAATCAGCATGGAGCGAAATTCAGGTTATGATTAATAATACTTCTGTACCGCATTGACACTCCGTTTCCATCCTTCTTTCATCGCCTCTGCTTAATAACAGCGCTGCTTCATTACAATAGAATTAAAGAACATATAAAAGTTCTC
>JACRUU010000018.1:8747341-8752341 GCA_030449085.1 Kryptopterus vitreolus
ACACTAGGGACAATTTTCCAAGGTGCCAATCAACCTACCGTGCATGTTTTTGGACCGGGGAGGAAACCGGAGAACCCGGAGAAAAACCCCTTTAGGCACGGGGAGAACATGCACAAACTCCACACACGCATGGCCGAGACGGGAATCGAACCCGGACCCTGGCGGTGTGAGGCGAACGTGCTAACCACTAAACCACCGCGCCCCTATGTGTGTGTATATATATATATATTGTTTGACAGTCTATATTCAAAATCTAAATGAATGAATATACGAGGCGAAATTATAACCTCCAACGCAACACACGTTAATTCACATTAATTCCTATGAATACAAAATAATTTCATCGCTAAACTGCACTGATGAAGCGAAACCCACCACGACGCAACACATCCGTTGTAATTGATTTCTGTACAATAAATATACAAAATGTTTACAACAACAATCAAATGATTACATCTACGCATTCAGTCATAGAAATCATAGATATGGTGAAATCAGGAGAATGTGATCATCACAGGTGGTACAAAAAAAAACACATCAGGGGAAACATCTGCATGGGGGGGGGGTTCGTGTGGGGCTCAACAGAGGGGGGGGGGGGGGGGGGGGGGGGGGGGGGCGTTTCCTGACGAAGCTCTAACGCGCCGCTGCCCCCGAGTGGCCACACGGCATCGCTGTTACTGCCATCATCCGCTTCCACCAACCATGAGAACAGGAAACAAGGTTACTGCCCGAGAGATGTCACTTCCGAAACGCCCACTCGCCCCCCCCCTCCCTCCCTCCCTCTCTCTCTCTCTCTCTATCCATCTCTCTCTCTCTGCACACCCCCAGCCTATTGCCATGACAACCGGGAAAAGAATAGAATAGAAGTGAGCAGTAAAGAGAGGGATGATCAAAGAGAGAGGGGGAGAGAGGTAGGAGAGAGAGAGAGAGAGCTGGACGACAGAGGAAGAGAGAGAGAGGAGGAGGAGGAGGAGGAGGAGGGATCTCTGGAACGTGTGGGAGAGACAGAACGCGTGAGACGGAACGACGGAGTGATACAGGGGGAACGGAGTCGGAGGAACGAGCGAAGGAAGAACGATGGAGGAAGAAGGAGAGAAGGATACTTTTCGAGTGTGTGTGTGTGTGTGTGTGTGTGTGTGTGTAGGGGGGGTGTGTTTTGGTGTGTGTTTGTAGGGGGGGGTTGGAATGGTGGCTTGTTCCCATAGCAACCTAGCCTTCCATGAAAGCGCTCTCTCTCTCGCTCTCTCCTCTCTCTCCATCTCTCCTCTCCCTATATAGCACTCAGTATACATAGTGTGTCATAGAGTTACTTATGAAACGTGTGAGAGGCAGGAAGACGCTCCACTCGCTCCTTATTCCGCAAAATTCCTATTATTCACTCCTTATTCCGCAAAATTCCCATTATTCGCTCCTTATTCCGCAAAATTCCCATTATTCGCTCCCTATTCCGCAAAATTCCTATTATTCACTCCTTATTCCGCAAAATTCCTATTATTCGCTCCTTATTCCGCAAAATTCCTATTATTCGCTCCTTATTCCGCAAAATTCCTTTTATTCGCTCCTTATTCCGCAAAATTCCTTTTATTCGCTCCTTATTCCGCAAAATTCCTATTATTCACTCCTTATTCCGCAAAATTCCTATTATTCACTCCTTATTCCGCAAAATTCCCATTATTCGCTCCTTATTCCGCAAAATTCCTATTATTCGCTCCTTATTCCGCAAAATTCCTATTATTCACTCCTTATTCCGCAAAATTCCCATTATTCGCTCCTTATTCCGCAAAATTCCTATTATTCACTCCTTATTCCGCAAAATTCCTATTATTCGCTCCTTATTCCGCAAAATTCCTATTTATTCGCTCCTTATTCCGCAAAATTCCTATTATTCGCTCCTTATTCCGCAAAATTCCTATTATTCACTCCTTATTCTGCAAAATTCCTATTATTCGCTCCTTATTCCGCAAAATTCCTATTATTCGCTCCTTATTCCGCAAAATTCCTATTATTCGCTCCTTATTCCGCAAAATTCCTATTATTCGCTCCTTATTCCGCAAAATTCCTATTATTCACTCCTTATTCCGCAAAATTCCTATTATTCGCTCCTTATTCCGCAAAATTCCTTTTATTCGCTCCTTATTCCGCAAAATTCCTATTATTCGCTCCTTATTCCGCAAAATTCCAATTATACGCAACGCTTTACGCATTTCACAATCTCACGTCGTACGTTTTATCCGTTTACGAAACGGCAAAACCCCTCCGATAAAATCTACTATAAAAGCTGTTTATGACGTAAACGATACACGCATGTAAACAGAAACCTTCTACACCACAAGCCATAATATTTTTTGCGCGTCGCTATTCTTTAATCTGATTGGCCGGATGAAGATGTTACAGCTGACACCGGAGACTCCTTCCGCAAATACAGCACATAAATAGATGAAACGAGCATCTCCTCGCCATACCGTAAATACGTACGTTTATTTTTTACTCGGCTAAGCTTCGAGTCGTCGATCATAGGTTCAAATCCCGCTGCCACTAGAGGGCGCTTGAGCGAGGCCCTCAATTGCTCGGTGGCTCTGGGTGACAGCGTCTGCTAAATACCGTAAATGTAAATAAGTTGGGAACGATAAACGACGTATGTTTGTTCAAAAACATACGTCGTTTATCGTTCCCAACTTATTTACATCGGCCAATCGGATTCAAGGATTTGTAACAGGTTTGTAGTGTCGTAGGTTTAAACGCTTTATCGTTTCCATAGTAACGGCTCCAAGCCTGAAAAAAAGACACGTACGCTTTTCATTGACAATTCGACGTTATTTAACAGTTTTTAATTAAAATTTTTGAGGATGCATTTTTTTATTAGGTTTAGAATAGAATGGTTGCTACAGAAACCATATTATATATATATATATATATATATATATATATATATATATATATATACTATAAACTTACTACCTACTACTACGATCCCAAACCCAATCAAATGTAGGAATTTGGCAGGGTAAGGGTGTCTTCAAGCAGGTCTCTGAAGCCGGTGGAAAGGAAAGAAAAAAAAAAGAAAAAAAAAAAAAGAAAAAGTCAGACGTTTCCAAAAAAAAAAAAAAGAAAAGAAAAAAAGAAGTCAGACGTGCCAAAAAAAAAAGAAAAAAGAAAAGAAAAAAAAGAAGTCTGACGTTAAAAAAAGAAAGAAAAAAAAGAAGTCAGACGTTAAAAAAAAACAAAAAAGAAAAAAAAAAAAAAAGAAGTCAAAAAAAAAAAAAAAAACAAAAAAAAAAAAAAGAAAAAAAGAAAAAAAAAGAAAAAAAAAAGAAGTCAGACGTTAAAAAAAAACAAAAAAAAGAAAAAAAAAGAAAAAAAAAAAAGAAAAAAAAGAAAAAAAAGCAGAAAAAAAAGAAGTCAGACGTGCAAAAAAAAGAAAAAAGAAAAAAAAAAAAAGAAGTCAGACGTTAAAAAAAAAGAAAAAAAAAAAGAATCAGAAGTCAAAAAAAAAAAAGAAAAAAAAAGAAAAAAGAAAAAAAAAGAAAAGAAAAAAAGAAGTCAGAAAAGAAAAAAAAGAACGTTAAAAAAAAGAAAAGAAAAAAAAGAAGTCAGACGTTAAAAAAAAAACAAAAAAGAAAAAAAAGAAAAAAAAAAAAAAAAAAAAAGAAAAGAAAAAAAAGTCAGACTTAAAAAAAAAGAAAAAAAAAGAAAAGAAAAAAAGAAGTCAGACGTTAAAAAAAAAAAAGAAAAAAAAAAAGAAAAAAAAGAAAGAAAGAAAAACGAAAAAAAGAAAAAAGAAAAAAACGAAAAAAAGAAAAAAAAAGAAAAAAAATGAAAAAAAAGAAAAAAAAGAAAAAAAAGAAAAAGAAAAAAAAGAAAAAAAAAGAAAAGAAAAAAAAGAAGTCAGACGTTAAAAAAAAAAAAAAAAAGAAAAAAAAAAAAAAAAAAAAAAAAAGAAAAAAAAAAAAGAAAAAAAAAAAGTCAGAAAAAAAAAAAAGAAAAGAAAAAAAAGAAGTCAGACGTTAAAAAAAAAAAAATCAAAAAAGAAAAAAAGAAAAAAAAAAAGAAGTCAAACGTAAAAAAAAAAAAAAAAAAAAAAAAAAGAAACGAAAAAAAAGAAGTCAGAAAAATCGTTTTTTAAAAAAAAAAAAATAAAAGAAACAAAAAGAAAAAAAAAGAAAAAAAAAAAAAAAAAAAAAAAAGAAAAGAAAAGTCGTTAAAAAAAAAGAAAAAAAGAAAAAAAAAAAAAAGAAGTCAGACGTGCCAAAAAAAAGAAAGAAAAAAAGAAAAGAAAAAAAAAAAAGAAGTCAGACGTTCAATAAACAGAATAAAATAATCCTGGGTTTGCGTACAGAGAGAACAGGAAGTTCCTGAGCGGAGTTTACAGCTGGTCGCCATGGTTTCTATGGTAGCGCTTTCTTATCTCATACCCCTCCCATACTCATACAACTCCTCCGGATTGTACTCGTTCAGTCTCAACACACACACACACACACACACACACACACACACACACACACACACACACACACACAACACATCGGTGGAGATCAGGTTCGGTCCTGGACGTCGGATGGAACGTCGGAACGTCGTGAAGAAAAGACGAATGCAAATTCGATAAACGAAAGAAAAGAGACGTTCAACTTCCAAACGAACAAAGCGACTGACCGCCTCCTTCCATCTCTCTCCCATCACCTTTACCCCCCTCCACCTTCTGCCCATCTGTCTCTCCTCAAACCCCTCCCTCTCTCCCTCCCTCGCTCCCTCTATCTCCCGGCCCACTTCCTCCAGTCTCTCGCTCTTCCTCGGAGATGTGAAAGTCGTGCATAAGGCAGAATAATTCTTCGGAACGGAGCCGAGAAAAAAAAAAAAAAGAAAAAAAAAAAAAAATCAAAAAAAAAATCAGCCGAGAAATCGTTTAAAAAAAACGCCGGAAAAAAAAAAAAACGCCGGAAAAAAAACGCCGGCGCCGCGAATATCGACTGTCTGAATCAGCAGGAAAAGGTGGGGGGGTAAAT